>VWZE01025704.1:937247-957481 GCA_013396675.1 Eubucco bourcierii | reverse complement strand
TTTTTTTTTTTATTTTTTTTTTAAAGTTTACCCCAATGCCTTTTCTAATGTGTGGCTTCATTGTGTTATATGCAAGCCAGCAGTTCCAGCTGGTGTAACTGAGGGGAACTGTGGTAATTTACCTCTCCTGGAAGGAGAATTCCAGACTTAATTAAATTGCCAGTAGTAGTTGGAGTGTATGAAGGAACTGATATTTCAGTTGTGCAGGCGGGGAAGGTTTACTGTTTCACTTAGGGTGTAAAGGGAGGAGTGGCAGAAATATGCTAATGCATGAAAACAAAGTGAATCATTGCAGCAGCTTGGTAAATTGACCCCTTGGGTTTAAATGGTCTTACTGCCTACAGGAGAGTTGGGGAGGGAATTTGTATAAGGGCGTGTAGGGACAGGTAATGGCTTGAAACTGGAAGAGACTGGATTTAGATTAGACATTAGGAGGAAATTCTTCCCCATGAGGGTGATGAGGCACAGCAACAGGTTGGCTAGGGAAGTTGGGGAGGCTCTGAGCCTGGAAGTATTGAAAGCCAGGTTGGATGGGACCTTGAACAACCTGGTCTGGTAGGAGGTGTCCCTGTCCAGGGCAAGGGATTGGAAGTGGATGATCTTTAAGGTACCTTCCAGCCCAAACCATTCCCTGATTCTGTTTAAATTGTGTTCTTCAGTCCTGCTTTGTGGAACAGTTTTCACTGATTTAAATCGATTGTTTTTTGTTTGTTTGTTTCCAAGTATGAAACTCGAGTGGAAGAGAACAGAGTGAACGTAGAAATCCTGAGAGTCTCTGTTGTTGATCTTGATGAACCTGGTTCACCTGGCTCAGGAGCAGTGTATGAAATTATAAGAGGAAATGATGATCAGACCTTTGAAATTACAACGGACAGAAACACAAATGAAGGAATACTGTGTGTTGTGAAGGTAAGTTAAAATAGAACTGTTGGAGGAACATTTGTGTGTCTTTAGGTGTTACTTTTAAAACTGGCAATCTAGAACTCATTTTTATTCAAAGGATATCTGTAACTATGAGGCAAATCATTCTGTCTTCCTGGTCTGAGCTCTCTTTTAGAGCAGATTGCATAATGCACTGCAAACAAGGCTCCTGTGTGGTACACAACCTACACAAACTCATCTTCCAGATTCCTCAGTTTCATGTGGGCAGAATTCAGGGAATACCCTTTGGATTGTCAGTCTAGGAGAGCTTGCTGCTTTTGGATTGTTTAGACTTAAGGATATAACTTGAGGGTTTTTAACAGAAGTGGGAATCTGGCAATGTAGAGGGGGGATGAACAGCTCCTCCAGTCTTGGTCTCTTGAGTAGTTGATTGAATTTGCTAATTCAACATAAAACTCAGCAGGGCAGGGACTTCAGATTTGCTTTTCTAGGGTGTGAAGGAGTTGACATACACATACACATGTGTTAGTTTAGTTACTTGTTATACCAAATACACATACACATGTCTTAGTTTAGTTACTTGTTATACCAAATACACATACACATGTCTTAGTTTAGTTACTTGTTATACCAAATACACATACACATGTCTTAGTTTAGTTACTTGTTATACCAAATACACATACACATGTCTCAGTTTAGTTGCTTGTTATACCAAATACTTTACGTATGTGAGGTAAAAAGAACACTCCACCTGTTCCTTTACCTCTTCGTGCCTCCTTTTCAGTATCTGCTAAAACTGCAATAAGAATTAAGTTCTAAGGAGCAGAGAATATTAATACTAACATGTGAAGGTGTGAATTGTAAGAGTAGAGATGGTAGTTATATTTGTGAGGGCTATTTATTATGTGTTTTGTTGCTGGTAATCATTAGAGGTATTTTAAAGCAGAAAGCTGGTATATGAACCCAGTTGAAGTTTCTTACATTTAATGTGGTGTTGTACTAGACTAGAGAGTATTAGGACTTTAGGAGATAAGTAGCTCTACTAAAGGCTGAGGATGACCTTGGAGAAGTTGTCTGAAGAATAAATGATAGATACTGAGCAACCCCACAAGTTCAGGTGAAGTCATACTAGGAAATAAATGTAGGTGCTAGCAAGAATTGTGATTGACTTGTGCTGGAAAGGGAATCTATGTACCTAAAATAATGGCCAGCTGGATATGGGAGGAGAAAATCCCCCACTACATTTATTTCTTAATTCTCAATTCTTGTAGTATTTGACTATCAGACTCTTCAGCTGAAGTTTTACAGTGGTGCTGCTTAACCTTGTTAGGGGTAGTGCCTCAGGTTCTTTTCTTTGACTAACTTAAACATTTATTTGTTTGTTGAGTCATGCCTTTTTGTTGTGTCTCAAGTTGGATGCTCCAGAAGGATATCTGACTTCTTTTGTAAATAAATGGGGTGCAGTTTTATCTTAATAATTGGGCTGTGAAAACAATACCAAAGTTTGCATTGATTTGAAGGGAAAAGCTCAACACTTCACCGTTGTTACAGGGACTGGACTATGAAAGTGCCAAGCAGAGGGTCCTGGTGATTGCAGTTAACAATGAAGCACCTTATGCCCTGGCACCCCATTCCCAACAAGTGTCCCAGAGCACCAGCACTGTCACAGTGCATGTCCTGGACACCGATGAGGGACCAGTGTTCAATCCCTGTGTGCTGCGCATAGATGTTAAGGAGTGCGAGGAGATTGGGACCAGCATCGGGAGATATGTAGCAGAAGATCCAGAAACTGGAAATAGTGAAGGCATAAGGTATGGAACAGTCTTACCCAGTCTGTTTGCAGTAGGGAGGGGGTGGGACACAGGAAGGGGGAAATGGTTGTGGGTGCTGTATAGAATCATAGAATTGTTTTGGTTGGAAAAGCCCTCTTGAGATAATCCGATCCAACTATCAAGCCAACACTACTACAGTGCCCATTAAATCATGTCCCAAAGTGCCATGTCCACGCATTTCTTGAACACCTGCAGGGATGGGGACTCCACCACCTTCTTGGGCAGCCTGTTCCAATCCCTGACCACTATCACAGGAAAAGAACTTTTTCCTAATCTCCAACCCAAGCCTCCCTGGCACCATTTCAGGCCATATCCCCTCAGTCTATCACCTGATACTAGGGAGAGGAGATGAACCCTCACCTCACTACAACCTGAACATACATGCAACACATAGAATATATATGTGAGCACATGCATCTGTGTATCTGTGTGTATGTGTGTGCATACCCCTGTGTGAATGGTTGAGATCTCTAACCAAATTGTTCTTGACAGCTACCGGATACCACCTGGGCAGTGCAATTGGATCAGCATAGACGAAAGATCAGGTGAAGTCAGAACCATTAAAGTCTTGGACCGAGATGTAGGAGAAATGAGACGAGGTCAATGCAATATCACAGTGCTTGCAGTAGACAGAAGTGAGTACTCAGTGTTGTCACTGTTCTCTGTGGTGTGTTACAGGTGTTGATGTGCAGCTTTAATGTAGGGACAGCTATACTGGTTCAGACCAGAGGCCCACCTAGTTCATTGTCTTGCCTTTGGGATAGCTCTGCTTCAGGGAATATTATACAGCAGGGAAGGCATTTAAGAAATGGAGACAAATCTCAGTGTTTTCTGCAGTTGCATGCTCCCATTTAAATTCCTTTGTTAAGTTTAAATGGAAAGATTTTCCTGTGGATTGTATTCTTTTTATTTTGTGACTGTATTTTTTCAAAGTGACAGTGTCTGACAGATGTGATGTTAGCAGAGGAAACAGAGAACTTAGTGAAAACAGTTGTGGAACTTGCAACTCTTCCTGGTTCTTCCTCTGACTTCTTAGTGCCTTGCTTTTGGAAACTTAATTTTAAAGGACCTATGAGAATGGCTGTATTTATTGGACTGTCTCAATTGTGCTCTTACTCTCAGTCATGCAAGTTCTGTAGCAGTGCTCACACTGTGTTTGCTCAGGTGGTGAGCTCTCACAAATGACTGATTGTAAGAGAAGGCTTCTATACTCAAATTCTCATTCTAAACTCACTTTTGTTTCTGATTTAATGCAAGTGAGCATCTATCCTTTCCACTTTGGGCGTGTGCATTAATTGTAGGAAGAGGCATCGTCTAGCCAAGAAAATGAAATGAATGAATCATAGAATGAGTCATAGAATGCACTGGATTGGAAGGGACCTTTAGAGGTTATCTAGTCCAGCCCCACTGCAGTAGCAGGGACATCCCCAACCAAATCACTTTGCTCAGAGCCCCATCAAACCTGACCTTGTCAGCAGGGATGAGGACTCCACCATCTCCCTGGGCAACCTGTTCCAGTGTCCCACCACTCTCCTAGTAAAGAAGTTCATCTTAATGTCCAATCTAAATCTACCCTGCATTGCCCTTTGTCTAATTGCTAACTGCACCTTTCACTTCCTAAATACTAAATGTAGCAAAGGGATTGTCAAAGAAAAATGTTAGGCCTATAGGTCACACTTTTAATTCTAAAATACGTATCTTACATTAAAAAGGAGAAGTGAATTGCCTTTGTAAATCCAGTGGCAGGGTTTAGTTTGAGCCCTTATGTGGGAGTAAAGAGCAGCCCTTAGAAAGCTGCTTTACAGCTGAAAATTCTAACTCTGTCCAAAGCATACGTATTAAATTTAAATGGAAATCGTAGGAATTTAAATTGCTTAGAACTTCTGTGGCATCTGAATATTCACCTGCAGTCTAGGGAAAGTTTTAAAAGTAGACTGGGTGTAATTTCACTGGAATGCATATGCAAGCATTGGCTATTCCTGTATTGGAAAGAGTGTAATTAGGAAGGAAAGCTCATTCACTTCTTGCATGTAGACCTTGGTGACATAGCGTGTGTCACTGCTGAGCTCTGCTGCCATATGGTGACTCAGAGGCAGTAGAACAGAAGTACGGTGTTTGTCAAGGCGTTCATGTTCCCAGGACAAGTGAGGGCAGGGAAAGTCTAATTTATTTTCTTCTTCCAGAAGTAAAAAGTCTAGAGACCTTCACTTGCTGCTTTTCACTCTCAGCTTGGTTTAGCATCTTTTATCCCTGGGTTAGGTTCTCTCATCCTCCTGTCAGTACAGTAGCTGTCCTGGCACAGATACACACACTCAACAAAGTACATTTTCTGTATGTGCAGAACATGGAGCTTTGGGAGGTGTTGATCCATTCTAAAACCAAGTAAGTAAAGAGAAACAGCTGAGAGAGAGCTGTGAGGAGTCCCTCTGGCTAAGTCAGCAGTTGCTTTCCACCTTACTTCTAAAGTTGGATGTAACAGCTGATGGTATTTCATTGTGAAAGCCTGGGCTGTGAGGATGTTACAAGTGGGTGCTAACAGCAGTTATTTTTATCTTACAGATGGCAAGACAGGCACTGGAACTATTCAGGTTTGCATCCATCCTGGGAACAAGAATTACCCACGAATCACTAAAACTGACTTTATCATGTGCAGAGACAGGAAACCCATCTGCCTGACTGCACAGGATGGTGACGAGTCTCCTTACAGCACCCCCTTCGTCTACCGCATCACCAACCGTGACATGGCTTCCATGTGGAAGATAACTCGACACAATGGTATGTGAGGACTTGGCTTCTCCTCTCTGAGCTGAGTGGTGCCAGAGGAGGCTTTGCCACCCTTGGGTGGACTGTAAGAATAGATTGGGTGAATGTATGTTTGGACTGATGTTTTCAGTGGGGCTGACAAGGTAGCCCTGATGATCCAGAGTCCAGTGCAGAGCGCAAAGGTGCTGAAGGGAATAGAACAGCTCTCTTACAAGGAGAGCCTGAGGGAGCTGGGGCTCTGCTGCTTGGAGAAGAGGAGGCTGAGAGGTGACCTCAGCAATGGTTATAAATATGTAAAGGATGGGTGCCAGGAGGCTGGAGCCAGGCTCTGCTTGGTAATCCCCAATGACAGGACAAGGTCAATGGGTGGAAGCTGAGGCACAGGAAGTTTCATAAGGAGGATTTTTTTCCCTGTGAGGGTGACAGAACACTGGAACAGGCTGCCCAGAGCGGGTTGTGGAGTCTACTTCTCTGGAGATATTCAGAACCCACCTGGGTGTGTTCCTCTGTGATCTGGTCTAGGTGATGCTGCTCTGGCAGGGGGGTTGGACTGGATGAGCTTTGGAGGTCCCTTCCAGCCCCAGATATTCTGTGATTCTGTGATCTCCAGCAGTTCCTTGGTTGTGTTTACTGTACAAGAGATCAAAAGTATCCCAGAAATAGAGGATGAGGTTAATTATTCCTTAACTATTCTGGGTTTGAAACAGCTTGCAGAAGTTAAGAAAGTGGCACTGCTGGCATCACACCCATGGTCATTAAACTCTGTCCCAAAGTGCCATGTCCATATGTTTGTTGAGCACCAAAAACCTGAGATCAACTTGAAAGTTTCATATCATGTGCTTTCAGAAGGCTCTATAAGGTTTGCTTTTTAAATTCTGATATCTAAAAGGTGGTGAAAGTGTAAACCCTTTCAAGTATAAATCCTGCCAATCTCTTTTTGGTGGTCAGCAGCAATAAGACAAGGAGCAATGGCTACAAGCTGGAACATAGCAGGTTTCACCTTAACTTGAGGAGAAACTTCTTCATAGTGAGGGTGACAGAGCACTGGAGCAGGCTGCCCAGAGAGGTTGTGGAATCTCCTGCCCTGGAGACTTTCAGAACCTGCCTGGATGCATTCCTGTGTGAACTACCCTTGGAGATCCTGCTTTGGCATGGGTGTTGGAGTCCTTCATTTCTGGAGGTCTCTTCCAACCTCTAAGATTCTGTGAAGAAGGGAGTTTTGTAGCAACATTTAAACTAGCTTTAAACTAGCTGATGGGGTTCTGGTAGCAGTGCAAATGTTTAAACATTTAAACTAGCTTTAAACTAGCTCATGGGGTTCTGGTAGCAGTGCAGGTGTAACAGAAGGGGAAGTTGTGAATAGGATGGCACTGATGATAACAGAAGGGGAGGTTGTGAATAGGATGGCACTGATGGTAACAGAGGTTTAGTAACCGTTAACACCAGGTCAAATGTTCTCTTTTTTTTTCTTTCTTTTCTTTTCTTTTTTTTTTAAACAGATAATTCTGTGTATCTGGTACCAAAGGATGATATTCAATATGGAGTGTATGACATTCCTATAAGTGTGACTGATAATGGGGGGAAGGTAGGGGAGAACCAAGTCAGAGTTAATGTCTGTGATTGCCTCACTCCGTCGGAATGCAACGGCAGATCCCGCGAGCTTGCTGCTGGAAACGTCACCCTTGGCATATGGGGCATCCTTGCCATGATCTTGGGATCACTCTTACTGCTGTGTAAGTACACTTGGTTTTCTTAAAGTGCAAAACGATTGTAAAATCAGCTGAGGGATCCTACAGTGAGGGTGATGAGACACTGAACAGGCTGTCCAGGGAGGTCGTGAATGCCTTCTCCCCGGAAGTGTTCCAGGTGTTCCAGGCCAGATTGGATGAAGCCTTGAGGAATCCAGTCTAGTGCCCTCTCTGGAGGTGTTCAAGGCCAGGTTGTATGAAGTCTTGGGCATCCATGTGTCACATAATACTGCCTACAAGAAGGCTGGGGAGGGGCTGTTTACAAGGTCTTGTAATGACAGGATGAGGAGTAACGGGTTTGAACTGGAAGAGGGGAGATTGAAGCTGGATGTTAGGAGGAAGTTCTTTACAGTGAGGGTGGTGAGACACTGGCACAGGTTGCCCAGGGAGGTTGTGGAGCACAGAATCACAGAATGTGATTGAAGATCAAGGATCACATTGTGTGATTCTGTGCTCCACAACCTCCCTGGAGGTGTTCAAGGCCAGGTTGGATGAGGCCTTGAGCAACTTGTTCTAGTGGGAGGCATCCCTGCCTGTGGCAGGGGATTGGAACTGGCTGAGCTTTGAGGTCCCTTCCAACCTAAACCATTCCATGATTCTATGATCCTGGTTTAGTGGGAGGTGTCTCTGGCAATGTCAAGGGGTTTGGAACTATATAATTCTCAAGATGCCTTCTAACCCAAACCATTCTATGAATCAATGAACCTGATACAAATTTCACTAAAAGTTTTTTTTTTTTTTTAATTTAATCAGTTGTACCTCCCTCATTACTGACTTAATGTACCTGTTCTGTTTGTATCACTGTCAGTTTTCTTGCTCTTGTCTTATCCTGTAGTGATTGTGTGTGGATGTTTATGTAGTGTAAGATGTTCTGTGTGATTCAGTAAGACCAAAAAAAACCTGCCTTCAGCCCTTGAGGTGCAATAGGGTGGGATGTGTAGTGCTTATGTTGCCTCGAGGTGAATGAAGTTCAACTGGAGTTGAGTGCTGCTTTTGGGATGCATGTTCCTACAAACAGACATGCTGAAAATCAATTTTTGAAGCTTTTTTAATGACCTTTCTTGTGTCATGGATCAAAACATGGAGTATCTGAGACACTGGATTTCACAAGGGGTTTTTCAACAGCCAATGTAATGTTGAAAGGGGAGTTGAATCCTTCTACAGCAGGCCCAATGCCTGAACACACATTATGTGTTCAAAGCCCAAAGACTAACAGATTCTTAGCAGGTTAATGTTGCTCTAAACCAGTGAGGCAGTGACAATAGCAAAGGCAGCTCATCTTTTTGATCAGAGAAGTCATAGTTTGCTAGTAGCATCTTTCAGAAGTCACCTGTTACAGTGAGAAATAGTTCAGTTTGTGGTTTATTTATTTTTCCATTTCTTTTTTTTCCCCATTTCATTTTTTTCTCCCCCATTTTTTTTTCTTGGTAGTGATCAACCTGTTTTGCCCCTAGGGAGTCTTAACTAGCTTACTCAGGTAGATAGAACACTGGAACCTGCACATGTGAGGCTTAGACAGATCCATGTTTTATCTAACCAGGCTAGGTACTCAAATTCATGATACGACCTGGAAATGGAACTTTCAGATGTGGGGATGCTGCTTAACAGGGCTGTGTTAGCCACCTTTTTGTCTCCACTCCTTGACTGCATCCCTCCTAGTTCCTTTATTTTATTATGGCTAGGTTTTACCCTGTCCATCCTCTTCCCAGTGCTATCATGGATGCTTTCTTTCCATCTGTCAGCATCAGGAGGCAACCCACTGGAACCACCAAGGCAGATCTCACCAGCAGCTGATGGTTGCAGAAGCTGAATGAGCTTGAAAGTAACTCTTGGCCAATTTTCACAGAAATTTATGTGTTCAGAGATCAGATTGCAGTGGGCAGTTAGGCAGAACTGTTCTGTTCCTGGTAGGATTCTTTATTTTTAAACTATCAACTTGAGAAGGAAAGAGTGAAATCTGTAGCCCTTTGTTTAAGAAAGGGATGAGTTGCTGATGATTCTTTTGAACAAAATATTTTCTGGCTGAGTCTCCACAACACAAAGCAGCATTACAGGAGGAACAAGCTGAATACAGTAATACAGTGTTTGAAGTCCTCTAGGGTTCTGCTGACCTTTGCTGTGAAACAGAAGCTTCTGGTATTGGGACCTTCAACTTGCATATTAGATCTTGCTGGTATAATTTGACATCTGCATATTCATGCATGAAAAATCTCCTAGGCTCAACCTTACTGTTAGGCATAAAGACATAATTTTTCACCTGGATTTGGTCTAAATTGTTTTATTACTGTGAAATTCTGCAGTCACATCCTTCTTGTATCACATCCTTGCAGTCACATCCTTCTTGCATCACATCCTTGCAGTCACAAACATCCTTCTTAAAGGATGCTTTCAGGGAAACCAAGATCCATTTTAGAAGAGTGGAATAGTTCAGCAGAGCAGTGAACTTAGTTTAGTTTTTTTTTATGCTCTTTGAAAAGATGTTTATCTGTAGAGTGTTGAGCCTGGGTATTTTTGAAAAGAAATACAATTTTTTTTTTTTTTTAAGTGGTGTTTGACGATTAAGCAGTAAAAAAAGGCTAAGGTGACAAAAGTCATTATCAAACAGAAGTAGATACCATTAGGAGGTAAAATTCATATCTTCCTGTCTTACTTCTTTCCCATAGTAATCCTGATCACCATTTGTGGTTGCTGTGGTGCTGGGGCAATGCAGAGGCATGTGACTGATGATTGTGCCAATCACAATTTGATCATTTCAAATACAGAAGCTCCAGGAGAAGAAGTGATGGTGAGTTGTCTCCTTTCTTCAATCTAGAAACACCTAATGGAGATAAGAGAAGACTGAGAGGGGATTTAATCAATGTTTACAAATATCTGAGGGCTGGGAGTCAGGAGGGGAGGGACAGGCTCTGCTCACTTGCTGCCTGGGATAGGACAAGGAGCAATGGATGGAAGCTGCAGCACAGGAGGTTCCACTTCAACACAACTTCTTTACTTGTAAGGGTCCCAGAGCACTGGCACAGGTTGCCCAGAGAGGTTGTGGAGTCTCCTTCTCTGGAGCCTTTCAAGGCCTGTCTGGATGTGTTCCTGTATGCCCTGAGCTAGATTGTCTGGCAATGCTGTGGCAGGGCGGTTGGACTGGATGATCTCTTTGGGTCCCTTCCAACCCCTGACATCCTGTGAGCCTGTGATATCCATAGCATTTCAGTTTGAGAATGGGACCACCTGCAAGGGAGTGATTTAGTAAAGGAAATAAGCAATAAATGCAGGGATGTGCATTAAATGTACTCTACTGTTTAACAAGGATTTGAAAATCCTTACTGTAGACAGAGTTGGTAGAACCATTTGTCTCTAAACATTTCCTGTAGCTGTCAGCCAGGCTGTTTATAATTCTTCCAGAATTCAAATGTTTGGTTGAAAGATTCAGGTGTACATTTTAACCACTTTAGTCATTTTCAACAGTATGATTAGATAGAAGTTTACTGTTTTTCCTGTGTTGAATGTCTATGCCAAAATATTGTTGCTTTCCTGTGGAGAAAGAGTAAATTTAGCAGATAGTTGTTGTAAGTCACAGGTGCAGTTTCTGCCCATCCCTTGAAAAGTGGCCCCAAATACAGCTGATATTTTTGAGCCAGTGGAATAAAAATCTAACTGAAGAGTCCATGTTTGTGAAATCAGTTCTTGCTTTTAGCATCTAAGCTTTAGGATTTAGTTCACCATGAACTAATGGTGATCAGAGGGCTGGACCAGCTCTCCTATGAGGACAGGCTGAAAGAGTTGGGGCTCTTTAGCCTGGAGAAGAGAAGGCTTCCAGGAGGCTACNGGTTGCCCAGGGAGGTTGTGGCTGCTCCCTCTCTGGAGGTGTTCAAGGCCAGGTTGGTTGAGGCCTTGAGTGACCTGTACTAGTGGGAGGTGTCCCTGCCTATGGCAGGGGGTTGGAACTGGATGATCCTTGAGATCCCTTCCAACCTTACCATTCTGTGAACATATTCCAGCCTAGGGCAGTGTTCATATAGAAGAGCTTAGCTCTTCAGACTCTTCCCTTTTCTCTGTCTCCCACTTTTTCTGTATCCCCCATTCCCTGACTGCCCTCCCCAAGAAAGAGAGATTACTTTAAAACTCACAGTTTGCTCCACCTGGAAAAACCAAGAAATACTAATGGTGACCAATGTCAAACTTCTTTCTGCCTATAAAGCATAATGTAAAGTCATTAGCAATTGCTCAGACAGGTTTTGTGTTCCCATACTAGGAAGAAATTTCTGAGTACAGAGACTTAATGTGTGAAGAAAGAGAAAGCAACTTAAGCATTTGACTGTATGTCTGACTTAATGGGTTACAGGTTGCAGACTTTGAAAGCCAAACATTCTTTTTACATGATCATTTAAAGAAATTTCCATTTGGATTGGAGTGTAGCTTTCATTGGGATCATAGAATCATGGAATGGTTTGGATTGGAAAGGACCTCCAGAGGTCATCTAGTCCAACCCCGTCTGCAATATACAGGGACACCTTCAACTGGATCAGGCTGTCCAGAGCCCTGTCAAGCCTCATCTTGAATATCTCCAAGGATGGAGCCCTGGGCAACCTATTCCAATGTTTCTCTGCTCTCATGATAAAGAGTCAGGTTTTGGATTTCACCTATTTAAAATGCAGGGTTTTTTGTTCCCCTCCTTGCCATATTTTCCCTTCCCTCCTTGCCGTAGTTTCCCTTCCAAAGACCACTTCTTGATCTTTAGAGCCTAAATACTGAGGATATGTTTTATATTGAAAATAGCACAGTGCAAAGCTGGAAAGTTTGCAGTGTTCAGTTCTTGACAAAGAGTAAAGTTATCCCTGCTACTGCTCTTGTTTTCAGGATCACAATATAATTCCTCTACAAAGTACCTGTGATCAAGGAGGAGGATATGGAGTGAAAACAGGAGATCAACAAACGTTTGAAATGGTAAAAGGAAGAGGGCACACCCTGGAATCTGTCAAGGGAGGTGGACACCAGACTCTGGGATCAGTTAAAGAAGGAGGAGGGCAGACTATGATGGATACCTGTAGATACTCCTACTCGGAATGGCACAATTTCACACACCCTCGTTTAGGTGAAGTAAGTATTCTGAAACTGGGCTCCTTGGGTTGTAGGTTATGGTCAATACACACAGTCTTTCTTCAAGGAAGGTTCATGTTTGTGCTAGAAAGGTGGCTTTCTGGGTTTGAATTTTTGTCCTCTGCTCCCCTTCACCCCTTTTGGAATAAAGTCACCCCCTGTCTTAAAGTCATCACTGACATATTTTAGACAGAAGTGTAACTGCCTTTCTTTTCTTGGTTGAAACTGCAGGTAGACATTTGAAACATTTCCTCATTGAGAATTATCCCCCAAGCTTTTGTGAGGTTTTCTGAGAGTGTCTGCTTGCTTGTCTTCTAACTGCTTGCTTTGTTTCTAATTTAAACCTGTTACTAATCTAAACCTAAGTTAGCAGTGGTGCAGCATTAGAAATTCAGTTACTCCATGGTGCAGCATTAGAAATTCAGTTACTCCATGGTGCAGCTTTAGAAATTCAGTTACTCCATGGTGCAGCTTTAGAAATTCAGTTACTCCATGGTGCAGCATTAGAAATTCAGTTACTCCATGGTGCAGCTTTAGAAATTCAGTTACTCCATGTTTGGAGCTCAGAAACTCTCACCACTTGCCTGACTAGCTGTGTGTGAATCAGTCTTTTAACTTCAGTGGATTTTTAGTTGCTCAGCAGGTTATTTAAGCAGGCTCTTCCTCTTCTGTTGTTACAAACATGATTAGTGAAAATGATTTCTTTATTGAATACTTATATTTTGTAGTCTTAATGATACAGACCAATCATGTGCATTTTTTGTATGTAGGAATCCATTAGAGGACACACTCTGATTAAAAATTAATCAATGAAAGGTAAATCAAAAGAAATTATTTTTATGCAATAAGTTTAGGATAAACAATTTAAGAAAATAAGAAGGTGTGTTCTCTCCCTATGCAGAAGGTGCACCTATGCAGACAGGATGAAGAACAGAAGCATTCTGAAGATTATCTCCTTTCATATAACTATGAAGGAAAAGGATCCTTGGCTGGCTCTGTAGGCTGCTGCAGTGATCAGCATGAAGAAGAGGCACTCGACTTCTTAGATCAGCTGGAACCCAAGTTTAGGACACTAGCAGAAACATGCATCAAAAGATAAATGTGCCTTTCACAGTGCTGAGGCAAAGTGTAAATAAGTGGCTTTTGTGATGTTAGCTGTTTTGGAATTGAGGAGGGGAGAGGTTTCTCAACATTCATGTAGGCTGGTGAGGCACTAACTCACTCTTGCTTTACAGCAGGGTTTTTTTTTTTTATTTCTGCTAGACACTTTCCATCAAGAATAAGGGATTCAAACTAATTTTTTTTTTTTTCCCTTTAGACTATGTTAATACAGTGATGCTACTTTCTACTTAGATTACATTTCCTCTTCTTTGGGATTACTTAAAATGCAAAACTTGGCCTTGTCCTTTGAATGATTCAGCTTCCAAATTTTCCTGTATTTGGCTTTGGGAGAAGGAAAACTTTTTTTTTTTTTTTTAAACTTGCTGTTTCTTTTGTTTTCTTTTTATTCTGTAGCAATAAAACCACAAACAAACAAACAAAAAAACCCAACCCCAAACCAACTCCATTACTGGTGGATAATCAAATAACCTTGTTAAGTTATAACTTAAACCAACTAATCAAATACCTTGTTAATTTATAACTTAAACCAACCGAGATACCAAACACTTTTTTTTTTTTCCTTTTTCACATTAAAACCACTGATGAATACATTCAAAAACTCTTATTTTGATTGAAAATTAAATCTTATCTCTCTCTATATATATATTGTATATATGTAAAATAATATTCCAAAGTATATTTTTCTCCTAATGGGTTACCACCCATCAGACTTGCTATCCTGAGGGATTTATGGCATCACCAAGTAGAGTATCAGCATTGTATGCGAGTATATATATTTTCTTTTAAAGAAATAAAGGAGTTTTCTTAAAAGAATCAGGAAAGAGGAGTAACTCTCATACTTCAAAAGGAATGCAAGACAGATCTCATGTTTACTTAACCAAAGTTTGTACCTCAGTTTCTTGTGAGTTTTACCATAGCATCGTTGCAGAAGTGATGAACGTTGCCAAGAGGCTTGTCCGGTGTAGCTACTGCTACCTTTTTTTTTTTTTCCTTTGCCTTCTCATGGACTTCATTAAACTCTTTCTTTCTGTACATAGGACTTGACAGAAGGTCCAGCTCAAATGGATTGAGCATAAGGTGCTTAAAAGCTAATTACACTGGGATAAACTGTCTGTTTTGAGTGTGATATGTGGTGGCTGTAGAGGTGAGCGCTCACACAGATCTCTGGCAGAAATCATGAATCCCATTTGTTATTTTACTGGATTAAGCATACATATAGACTCTCTCTCTCTCTCTATATATATATACACAAAAGCCTGAAATACCTTTGGCAGATAACAGCACTGAGACCTGAATGCTGCTATAAGGTATTTCTGGAATTCAGCCTCTGCTTCTTGGGTTTTACATGTGTTTAATATCTGCACTCCTGGTTAAGTAATCTGTCCACACTCTGGGAATTCTCTTGTGCCTTAAAAGAATGTCTTCCTGCCTAGGAGAAACTTGTGCAATGACTTCATTCTGTTGCTGTAATTCTGCTTTTAGGATTTGCTCTGTAAACATCTGCTTTAGGGGAGGTGTTTTTTTAAAAGTTACTGTAGCTAATGATCTGTAAAAGGAATTATTAATAACAGCAAAGGGTTACACTGCCCTCAGCACACAGCTGCTGGTAACTTGGAGTGGTTGCAGTTTGTTGCACACAAATGAAGGTCAGTGAAAACCCACACTTAGAAAAAACTTACCCAAGTTATAAAACAGTACCCATAAAACCTTCTGTTTCACACTACAAATGGGTTTCAGAGTGTGTCTGGTAAGAACCAGCTGTGGTTAATAACCTCATAGACCAAAGTTAAATAGGTGTTAGACTATCATTTGGAAGTAGTGATGAATGCATCCTGAGCTAGATGCACTGCCAGTGGTAGGAGCAGCAGTACCAGCAGCAAAATACTTAGGTGAGAACCAAGGTGTTATGGACTTGGTTTAAAAACTGCCTGCTAAAACAACTCCTCTGAACAGAACTCTTCTTTATCACTGACAGAAAGGAGTTTGGCTGCACGTGGGTAGGCAGATCAGTTGGTGCTGTAAGCCAGAATAGCTCTGCTGCTGCCACTGGAGCTATACTGACTGTGCCAGGTGAGGATTTGTCCCCTGGTGGTTTCTTTGCTTCTATGTGTCTTGGGGCTTTTATCTTTAATCATTTTCTAGACTCTGTTTAAGGAAATGTTAATGTCTCCCTCCCCTTTTAGTGTTCAGTAGGGTTTTGTTGTTTTGGTTTTTAATTACGTAAATATCCTATAGTTCAGAAGGACCTAGGAGGAATAACTGAATGCACTCTTTTAACAATTACTTTGGGGGGGCTGATGTAGAAGACCCTCTGGAAATAAAGTTTCATGAAATATCATAGTAAAAGAATTGCCCAAATTTGTCTGAGCTTTGATTGCATTAGCATTGGCTGTTTTAAATGGATAGTTGCCAACTTTCCACTCTGGAGTTAGAAGAATATTGAAGCCAAAAATAATGCTTCCTAGTCTAATTTACCTTAATGTTTTCATTTTAAATATATATATATATATATATATTTTAATTTTACATTTCATCATTTATAACTTAAACCAACTGAGATACCAAAAACTTTTTTTTTTCCCCTTTTTCACATTAAAAACACTGATGAATATTACCCCAGGTAATTAGTGACATGCAATTGTTTTGTCCACTTTTAAACAACACACAAATTTGGAACCCCTTCTACTTATTTGCCTGCCATTAAAAAAAATGACATTTTGGAACAGCTTTTGCTCTAACACCAAGAGTAGAACTGAAGTGAAAATACATTTTCATTGTGCCTCCTAATCATGTGAATGAAAACTTTGTATAAAGCATTAAGGTTTACAGATACAAACCAAACAAACTTACAAATGAACTGTTTCAAATGGTGTTATTCACTTGTTGTTACTGCCTTCAGTCACCTTAAAAATGGTGAAGATTGGTTCTCTCCAGCTAGGTAATCTGCAGAGGATCTAGCTGTGTTAAAAATTCTCTTAACATCATGGTTCAGGTCTATTTTGTACAACAGTGAGTAATAAACCTTTTGCAAAATAAAAGGAACTGCTACCAAACCTGTTGATTTCTTGTACATGAGTAGTTTTTGAGGCAAAGCATCCCAGATAGGGATGAGAGTTAGCAAACCCTGGAATGGGCTTTCCAGGGAAGTGCCCATCCCTGGAGGCATTTAAAAGAGGCAGAGATGTGGTGCTGAGGGCCACAAATTAGCAGCAGGTTTGACAGAGTTAGAGAATGGTTGCACTCAATGATCTTGAAGGTTTTTTCTAAGCAAAATAATTCTGTGATTCTCTGATTTTTTAAATGTTAATTGAAGGGGGTTTGCAGTGCTATGCTGCTGTAACCCCTGTGCTCATCCTTGCAGCACAAGCAGTGGTGAGTTCTAGCTGAAGTTCTGTAGCACAAGCTGGCCAGTTGTCTCTGAGGCTTTGTCAGTGCCTTTCTAAAATGGTCCCACAATACTTTGTGGAATTCAGGCTCTTAAAAGTACAAGCTGTTACTCTGCCATCTCACTGATAGATAGAAAAAGTACACAGTGCCTATTTTCAGAACCTCTGAAGGAAAAGCAGTGGCAGCAGAAACCCACACTTGTGTGGCTGGCAGTCAGAAAGCTGCAGGTTGTTGGTGCTGTAGGGATTGTATGATCTGTCTGATGCCATGATCGAGGGATCAGTGGAGTATTAGTTTTGGTTATATTGCCTCAAGAGAAGAGATAGATGTACAGAATGCCTGAGCTTGGAGGTGACCTCTGGAGGTCATCCAGTCCAACCTGCTTGCTCAATCAGGACCATATCTGGTTTACCAGGACCAAATGGAACTCTCTTGGTCTTGTAGAAGGGGATCTTTGAGTAGTATCAAACTTTCTGGGAACCTTTCCCTTCAAATTGTTATTCCTTACAAAGCAGGTAGTTGGAGCTACAGACTCCTCTCCCAAAGCCCAGCATTGTGATCTTGCTTTTTCCCTTGTGTACTTAATATCCTGAGCTTCACTCTTGCACAGTCACTGCAGCAGAGGCTGCCTTTGACCTTCACATCTGTAATTAGCCACTCCTTGTGGGTGAGCATGAAGTCCAGCAGAGCACCACCCTCACTCCTCTATCACTTGTGTTAGGAAGCTACCATCACTGCTCTCCAGGAGCCTCCCCACTTAATGCCCCTCTCTTGCCCCTCCAGCAGATGTCAGGGTGGTTAAAGTCCCCCATGAAGATGAGAGCCTGTAAAGGGGAGGCTGTTTCTACTTGTCCATAGAAAACCTCATCCATTTGTCCTTCCTGGTCGGGAGACCAATAGCAGACACCACCTTGTCACTCTCAGTCTGCTCTTCAATCCTTACCCATAGGCTCTTCCTCAGTTGGCAAGCAGCAAACTTGTGTGAGCAACAGGTTTGGTGGGCAGAAGGCTGTGCCCATGCCTTGCAGCAGGGAGTCACCTCTGCTGGCACTCTGCTTCTTCCTTCTGTGTGGCTCAGCATCAGTCAACTCTGATGCTTCTCTTGGCAGCACACCTGGTTCCTCCTCAGCTCTGAGAGCAGTGAACTTGCCTCAGTGTTCACCTGCTGCCACTACTCAGCCAAATGATGTGTTTTAGCCTACTCTTTCCAGCACTGTGTTGTCTGGTGCTGTGGGCCCTGAAGGAGGGGGAGGACTGTGGGCACCCAGGCAGCACGGAGGGAGTCTCTTTGCCCTGGAGCTCCAAGCTGCCTCCTCCCACAGAAGGTGTCAGAGGGCTGAGCTCAGCAGTTGTGTGCTGGTTGTACCATGAAATGAAGGCTTGCCACATCCATGGTGCTGACTGCTGGGACAACTGAGGTGGGAAGAAACTGGTGGAAGGAGTGGGGAAAAGTCCTGAAACTTTACAGAGTTACCTCAACTTTAGTCAACCTCAAGCTGAGCCTCATAGTTGTCTACATTTTTAGATGCTTATGCTATTTGCTATATATAAGCACCACAATGAAAATGGGATTCAAAGTCCTCCATTGATCTTTTTTCCCCCCTGTTTTTAAGTGATTTCCCAAGGGGAAGTTAGGAGGCAAAGCATTCTTTCCTCAGAAGGCAACCACTTGAGTGTCCTGGTTTGACCCCAGCTGGCAGCTAAGCACCACACAGCTGCTCACTCACTGCCCTCACCCAGTGGGATGGGGAAAAGAGTTGAAAACAAAAGTAAAACTCACAGGTTGAGGTAAAGATGGTTTAATAGAGCAGAAAAGGAAGAAAACAATAAAATAAAGATTATGATAATAATTATAGTAATAATACTTTTAAAAATGTAATATCCAAACCAAGTGATGCACAATGCATTGCTTACCACTTGCTGATGCCAGTCAATTCCTGAGCAGCCATCTCCAGCCAGCTTTCCACCCCAGTTTATACACTGGGAATGATGTCATATGGTATAGAACATGCCTTTGGCCAGCTGGGTCAGCTGTGCCAGCTTGTTGTGCCCCTCCAGACTTTGTCCTGGCAGAACATGAGAACCTTTAGAGTCCTTGACTGGGTATAAGCATTACTCAGGAACTAAAACCATCAATATGTTAACATTATTCATAGAATCATAGAATGGTAAGGTTGGAAGGGACCTCAAGGATCATCTAGTTCCAACCCCCTGCCATAGGCAGGGACACCTCCCACTAGCACAGCTCACTCAAGGCCTCATCCAACCTGGTCTTAAATACCTTCAGGGAGGGAGCAGCCACAACCTCCATGGGCAACCTGTGCCAGTGTCTCACCACCCTCACTGTAAAGAACTTTCTCCTAACATCCAGTCTAAATCTCCGCTCTGCCAGTTCAAACCCATTGCCCCTTGTCCTGTCATGGCAAGACCTTGTCAATAGTCCCTCCCCAGCCTTCCTGTAGGCCCCCTTCAGATACTGGAAGGTTACTATCAGGTCCCCTCGAAGCCTTCTGCAGGCTACAGAGCCCCAACTCTCTCAGCCTGTCCTCATAGGAGAGCTGCTGCATCCCTCTGAGCATCTTTGTGGCCCTCCTCTGGACCCACTCCAACACTTCTCATACTAAATGCAAACCACAGCACTGTACCAGCTGCAACCAGGATAACAAGGTGCTGTTCTTGCTCTTTTAGTCCTCTCAGAGCCTTCTGAATGCATCTAAAGCAAGCCTTTGAGTTTAAAAGGGCTGTGTTAGAACTGAAATGTACCTGAGATGGCAAGGGCACCAATTTGGCTAACAAAGTTATATGGAAACTGGTCTGCCATGAAACCTGCCATTGCTTGCCATGATTATTCCTTTGCCTTTGCATAATTAGCAGATTTGTCTTTCTTAGAGGGCAGTCTGTGGTTTCCCCAGGATGTATTGTTGTCTGCCCAAGTAGTCATTGAGTATAGACCTGCTTCAAATGCAACCATACAAATATTCACAGTATCACAGTATCACAGTATCACCAAGGTTGGAAGAGACCTCAAAGCTCATCAAGTGCAACCCATTACCACAGACCCCAAGACCAGACCATGGCACCAAGTGCCACATCCAAACCTGCCTTGAACACCTCCAGGGATGCTGACTCCACCACCTCCCTGGGCAGCCCATTCCAGCAGTGAATGAGGGGCCCAGAACTGGACACAGGACTCAAGGTGTGGCCTTAGCAGTGCAGAGTCCAGGGGGAGAATGACCTCCCTGCTCCTGCTGGCCACACTATTCCTGATGCAGGCCAGGATGCCATTGGCCTTCTTGGCCACCTGGGCACACTGCTGGCTCGTGTTCAGGCAGGTGTCAATCAGCACCCCCAGATCCCTTTCTGTTTGGCTGCTCTCCAGCCACTCCCACCCCAGCCTGTAGCTCTG
>VWZE01025704.1:913948-929981 GCA_013396675.1 Eubucco bourcierii | reverse complement strand
GGAGGGGAGATATATTTTAAAAGTATTACTTCAACTCATGCAACCAGCAGCAGATATACAAATACCCAATTTACATCAACTTGCTTCTTAGTCTGTTTCTGTCATGCAACATGCAAAAAAACCCCAAGCTGAATTTCATATCTCTGTCCATGAGGTTTAGTACTTGATGCCATTTGACACTGTAGTTGAGCATTGTCCCGATGCTACAAGGTAGGTTCCTCTTGCTGTCCAAACATGCCTTACCAAGATGATTTAATTTGCTCTCAGCAAAATTACAATGATAATAAAAATTCTCAAAGAACAAGGATTGCAAAATTTCCCACAACAATGACTCAGTCATGGACAAGATCAAACATAAGAAGAGAGATGTTGAGCAACTGAAGCTAAGTCCTGCCAAAGGAGACAGTAAAAGCTAATTTTATCCAAAGACAAAGGACTCTTTGGTTTACTCTCCTGGAAAGTAGCATTAAATTACAATACCCTGTGAGGCAATTGGGCCAACACAATCCTCAGAGAATCATATTTGAGAGGAAGATTAAACTCTTCAGAGTGGATAATCTATTTCAGAACGGTGAACTACAAATGTGATCAGTGAACACCTGGAACCAGGAGTTCAGAAGCTAGGGGTGGATCTTCGTTTTACCTTGATTAGGTACATGGCACCAACTAATCTCTGTTTCTTGCTTGTCAAAGTTCTTTGTTTTTCCATTGTGTCTTCTGTCTCTTTATTTGGCTCTCACTTTGAAGGGTGAAACACACAGAAACACAGAGCTCACGGGATCAGAATAGCCACAGTTGAGTCCAAATGCCCCCAAAGGCAGGCAGTGTGGACACTGCCACTTGGCATCGGTTGGTTTGCTTTACAGATCTGTTCCTATTGCCTGTGCTGTGTGCTGTAGATGGACCTACTGTAGCACTTTTTTCCCATTGCTGTTCCTGTCAAGGACATTCCCAAATGTTTTATGATGTCTATATGTAAAACAATAACGTTGTGGGATGCAGCTGTCAGAGGAAATGGAGATTAGATGCAAAAGAAACAGGAGCCAAAACACCTCTTGAGGATAAGTAGCAACACTTGAGGTTCATAGGGGAGGTGAGCCAGGATGGAGTGCACAGACTTACAGCTGTGAGGGCAACATACTCATCCCTTGAATTCTGGGAGGTGATTTAGGACTCAAAGATAAGAGTTGTAGGTTATACACCACTTACAGATATACATCTAATAATATAAATACATATAAAATTACTAAAGGCAAAGGATAATTGCATATACATCTAGTGAGGAAGTACATCAAGCTAGGCTTATTTGTAAAGACAGAGCCAACATGATTGCAATCCAAAAGTACAATAGAAACTTGTGTGCTTACTGAAAGTGAAATTTTCACTGGGGAAAAAAAAAAGGAAAAAGAAAAAGAAAAAGAAAAAGGAAAAGAAAAAGAAAAAGAAAAAGAAAAAGAAAAAGAAAAAGAAAAAGAAAAAGAAAAAGAAAAAGAAAAAGAAAAAGAAAAAGAAAAAGAAAAAGAAAAAGGAAAAGGAAAAGAAAAAGAAAAAGAGAAAAAGAAAAAGAAAAAGAAAAAGAGAAAAATAAAAAGAGAAAGAGAAAATCTTTAGGTGTCTGTGAATTTGTAATGGTTTAAGCAGACTCCAGCTGTCATCTGGAGTTGTGTTTTCACCCAGCAGTGAAGCACAGCGTTTGTGCAGGCACCAGCTTGCCGGGGTTTAATGTGTGCTGCAGTAACTGGCCTCAGGATGGCAGCAAGGGATGGGAATACAGCCAGAGTTTAAATACTTGCTCCAACCCCAAACTGCATCCTGGGCTGCTGCAAACAATGCAGCCCAAACTCTGCTGGTAACTCTTAAGCTGCAAAAACCTTCCACACATCATAGAATCGTAGAATGGTAACGTTGGAAGGGACCTCAAGGATCAGCCAGTTCCAACCCCCTGACATAGGCAGGGTCACCTCCCACTAGCACAGGTCACTCAAGGCCTCATCCAACCTGGCCTTGAACACCTCCAGGGAGGGAGCAGCCACAACCTCCCTGGGCAACCTGTGCCAGTGTCTCACCACCCTCACTGCAAACAACTTCCTCCTAACATCCGGTTTCAATGTCCCCTCTGCCAGTTCAAACCCATTGCCCTTGTCCTGTCATTACAAGACCTTGTCAATAGTCCCTCCCCAGCCTTCCTGTAGGCCCCTTCAGATACTGGAAGGCTACTATCAGGTCTCCTGGAAGCCTTCTCTTCTCCAGGCTGCAGAGCCCCAACTCTCTCAGTCTGTCCTCACAGCAGAGCTGCTGCAGCCCTCTGAGTATCTTTGTGGCCATCATTTCAGGATGAAACAGGCACCACTACTATCTCATATCCAGATAAAGTCATTTGTCCATTTCAATTTCTAGGCTGCTTTTCCAGTCCGTGAGCATTTTGCGGTTTATATCTTCATTTAGTGCCTGTTTGTCTGCTATAGGCTTGCTAATTGCTGGTAGATAAAAAGGAGCACAAAGTCAGAAGGTCAGGGCTAAGTTTGGGCAGAAAGGAAACCAATAAAGCAAAAGGAAGGCTAAAAAGCAGTAGGGAAGGGTGCCCTGCTCAGCTGTCAAATTCCTTCATCACAGCTCCCAAGCCTGCTCTTCATCATGGAGCAAGCTCCCAACCTGTTTTCCTTCCTCTGCTTTATTTTGCTTTTTCCTTTTGAAAGCTGAATTTTTTGAAGTGGTGCCAGGGATGGCTGTACATGGAAAGGAAAGACTGCTGCTAGAACCAGTCTCTGCCTTCAGGCATGTCCTGTCCTGCTAAGCCCCAGCCTTAAGCTTGTGCAGGTGGAGCAGAGTGCAAAGAGTGCATCTCGAGCTGAAGGACTCTTTAAAGGCAGCATAGAAAATCTGGGCCAGTGGGAAAGTAGAAGAAGGTCACCAGAGATGCAGCCTCCTAATGCTGAGCAGAAACACCTATGGGAGCTCAAGAAGAGGGTCTGTATTGGAAGGTCCACAGGCATGACTGGTGAAAAGCTTTGCAGCTGGCTGTGTTCAGCAGAACCCCTATAGAAACAATTGAGCACTGGACACGTTCCTGTGCAACCTGACCGAGGTGTACCTGCTTTAGGCCGGGGTTGGACTAAATGACCTCCGAGGTCCCTTCCGTACGGTTCGGTGACTCTGCCGCTGTCTGGCCCAGCGCACTGCCCGCAGCAGCTCCCCCGCCCGCCGCGGCCTCTGCTGCCATCGTGTGGCCGATTGCTGTTTCGTCCTGAAAAGCAAAGGCAGAAATGATTGCTCCCCGTTTCTTTCCTCTCCTTCCACTTGCTGCTGGCCCAGCAACGCCTCCCAGGAGAGAAATTTTCTGCCTTGAAGTTTCTTCAGATTCTTTCCTGACGTTTCTCTTTGCATGTAAAAGCAGCAGGAAATCCAGAGCCTGTCACTCTGGATGACACAGCCATGGGTAGAGGTCACAGAAGCTGCTGAGCCTTTGATGCTGTGGCTCATTTTCAGCTTCACTGCAGAGTCTTACGTAGTGGTGACCAGAAGCTAACGAAAAGAAAGTTTAAACTACCACCTCTGTTAAAGCAAGCTCTGCCTTTAGTTGTTTCACTTTCCGCTTTGGTTTCCCTAAACATCATTTCCTTTTGCCCTGGTCTTGCTGGGACAGAATCCCAGGCCAGCCATGAGCTGCAGATCAGCAGCAGCTCTGAGTCTGCCAGGACAGCAGACTGCAGGTGGCAGTCCCAGACCATTAGCACCATATATAAAGTATAAAGTATAAAGTATAAAGGGGATTCTTTGCTGAGCAGATTGAAAGTCTTGTGCTAGAACCTCCTGTATGGTTTGATCTGGTGTTCTTCCTTTGCCCTACTCTGGAGGGCTGCCTGCCTGTTCAGTGTGCCTGCTCCATCTTTGCTGGGCTGAGTGTCACCTGGTATTCTCTATACTGATGCTGGTACCAGTTTGGCTATTTCATTGAATCCATTTTAGTTTTAACTTGTTGTGATGGTTTGGGAGTTACCTGCTCCCCCCCCACTGTGAAAAAATCACCCAGACTCGACTCAGCCAGCTAGAGTTAAGGACTGAAGCTCTATTTACAGCTCAGCACAATGTACAAGCAGAGATATACACAATAGACAGGAATAGTTACAGACATATACAAGTTAAAGGCAATACAGAAACACAATTCCCCTCTCAGAAATCAGAGTCCCCAGGAGGGGCTCCCAACCACCCTTCCACCTTCTTTCCACCCCTCTACCTTACCCCAGGGTCTGGCTTATGTGCATGGTGAGTTTGGAGGATGGGCAAGGGGTTAGAAGCAGAGTGATGAGTTGGGTTACACAGCAGAAACCCAGCAGACACAGCAGCTCCCAGAGAGAGAGAGACTCTGTCTTATCTATATTTGGGTCCTTGTTTTTATCTATCTCAGCAAGCCTATGAGTGAAGCAGACATCACCTTTGTTTTCTTTTCACAACCTATAATATAGGTTTTTTTCATTAAAATATTCCAATTAGCCTCAAACAAGCACACTTGTGGGTCTCCTTTGCCCAGTTCCTCTTTGCTGGGAAGGGATCATTGGGTGATAACTAAAGCTGAGCCACAGATATGGTCTAAATGTAGACACCTTTGTGCTGTTATCATTGGACAAACTAGAAAAGTCTTCTCTTGACTCTCTCAAACCACAAAAAAAAAAAAAATCATTGCCTACATAGACTGTTTTGTCTCATGCCTCAGTAGTAAAATGTGAGGGCTTCATATTTGTAGAAAAACAACCACCTAAAAAGACCATTTCTAGAGGATTTTAGCAATTCCTTCCAACTGTGACTACCCAAACTAATGCATCTCCAGTGCCTGCTTTCTATCCTACAGTGTTCTATGCATATTGCTAAGTACAAAATTGAATGTAAATCCTACTAAATGCAGTGACAAGATGACATAAATTACAGTAAGCTTTGGATCGTATTTCCTGTGGCCAGGAAGTTTCTTTGAATCATAGAATCGCAGAATGATAAGGTAAGAAGGGACCTCAAGGATCATCTAGTTCCAACCCCCTGCCATAGGCAGGGACACTTCCCACTAGTACAGGTCACTCAAGGCCTCCTGCAACCTGGCCTTGAACACCTCCAGGGAGAGAGCAGCCACAACCTCCCTGGGCAACCTGTGCCAGTGTCTCACCACCCTCACTGGAAAGAACTTCCTCCTAACATCCAGTCTAAATCTTCCTTCTGCCAGTTCAAACCCATTGCCCTGTGTCCTTCATTGCAAGACCTTGTCAACAGTCCCTCCCCAGCCTTTCTGTAGGCCCCCTTCAGATCCTGGAAGGCTACTCTAAGGTCTCCTGGAAGCCTTCTCTTCTGCAGGCTGAAGAGCCCCAACTCTCTCAGCCTGTCCACACAGTAGAGCTGCTGCAGCCCTCTGAGCATCTTTGTGGCCCTCGTCTGGAGTGGGTCCAACACTTCCATGTCCTTCCTGTGCTGGGGGCTCCAGAACTGCACAGAGGACTCCAGGTGGGGTCTGACAAGAGCAGAGTAAAGGGGCAGAATCCCCTCCCTTGTCCTGCTGCCCACATTGCTCTTGCTGCAGCCCAGGACTCGGTTGCTGTCTCAGCTGCATGCACACACAAAAGCAAAAGAAGTATTTCTAGAAGATGTCTTTGTTGTCTTACTAAGCAAGATCTTGTGGGAAGTTCTCACATTTCTCAATGAAACTTAGCAAGAAAAAAACCAACAATACGGCCCCAGAAGTTATTTTCTACCTGTTAGAAAGATACAGCTGAGCTGAAGTGACTCTTTCTGTTGTCCACTGGAAGCGGTCAATAAGCTCTTGGAAAGGTCTTTTTTGACTTTGTATATTATGCCCAGACATATTTTCTCATCTTTCCAACAGGTGCTGAATGTGGTAAACACAACCTTAACAGTTCCAGTGTAAAAAGGGAGTCATCCTACCAACTGTAAGCACTTAGTTACAATCATCATTTCAAAGTGTGTTTCACTTCCTTCTGCAAGAAAAATATACTACCTGCATAGCAAAACTGATGTGAAATGAAAGGAGTAAACAACAGCTTGGAAAAGAAATATCCTGAAATAATTCCCCACCAAAGACTCGGTAATTATCATATGGAGTAGGCTGCCCTTAATACAACAATTAATTAATTTTTCCAAATGAATTGTGCAAGCCAATATTTTTCCCTTCATTAATGTTGTGTTGGAGCCATTAAGTTCCATTAATGAGTAACAAAGAAGCAATTGGAATTTTATTCTGGCTGATGGGTGCTAATGTGCTTAACTTGAAGTGAATGTGTTTCCAGTAGGTAATCAAATTTGAATCAATCAAATCAATTTACCACTGAAAGTCCTGTTGGAGCTGCAGCTGCTTGGTATGGATGTGTGTTCTCAGACCAAAATAAAGACAAAACCCAGAAGACTTCATAGCTCTGGAACATATAACACTGTAATTAGGAAGCAATCTGCCTGAGTTTTTGGGTTAGGAAGACACTGCTCCCACTTGAAGCTCAATTATAAGTCAAAGTGGCTAAATAACTTCCTAGAAATAAATCATCTAATGAATTTTAGATTTCATAAAGCTTTATGAGTTCTAGGTGATTTCTTATTTCTCCCCCAAATAGCAGAGAGGAAATAAATCACTGATGAATTTCACTGCTGAAATAATTGGACCTCATTTAAACTGGATGGTAGGAAGAAGTTGTTTGCAGTGAGGGTGGTGAGACACTGGCACAGGTTGCCCAGGGACGTTGTGGAGCACAGAAGCACAGAATGTGATCTTTGATCATATTCTGTGTTTCTGTGCTCCACAACCTCCCTGGAGGTGTTCAGGACCAGTTTGGATGAGGCCTTGAGCAATCTGTTCTAGTGGGAGATGTCCCTGCCTATGGTGGGGGGGTTGGAACTGGATGAGCTTTGAGGTCCCTTCCAACCTAAACTGTTCAATGATTCTATGTGAATATAAAACATTACACTGTTAATGCTGTGGAGCATTCCTCCACTGGTTATCTTGCACTGCTGTGGAAAGCTGAGACAAAGATCTTTGCAAACCTCTCTTAAGACAGCTCATGAAGAGACCCTGCACAATCCTTTGGAATAAAGATAGAAAGAGAAATTCCTGTTTCAGAGTCTCTGCAGTGTTTCAGAGCACTGTTACTGTTTGTAGTCACTGAGAACCAAACCTAGCCAGACACCTGGCTTCCCATAGCCATCCCTGGATAATCAGGTTGAAATGAAAGACCAGGGAATGCAGCAGAAATGAAAGGAACACTGTGTGCTTTCTCAACTCTTTCCTGTGTTCTCTTTTGCACTATCTGATGCTATTTATTTATGATACTCATAGGGATAAAGGATCAAATTTCTTTTCCCCTGGCAGTGTGAGTAGAACCTAAAAAAAAATAAAAAGGATTGTATCTCTGTCTTGAAATGGAGAAAATGATTGTATACAGCAGTGCTTTACAGATTAACTGCAGACTGGCATGTGAGAAAAGGAGAAAAATAGCAGAGCAGGAAGAGCTCCTCTGGAAACTCCATAAATAACATCCCTTGTTTCTGGGCTTGCCTAATCTTCTAAAGCTATATTTTAGCATTATGTGCTATTAAAAGAGCTAATATGAAGATAATGGTTTATAGTTTAAGATCCCTTAAGTGATTTTACCTTTAAATGTTATATTAACAAGCCTTTTAAAATTTTTTTTTCCCAGTGACTTCACAGAATTTGGACTAATCAAGCAATATTATTACATTTGCTGTTGCCTAACTGTGACTATAAATGCAAGATATTATCCTGTAGTATCCACTGGTAATAGCTACACCACAGTTTAAAGTTAGCTCCATTGCTAAAGCAGTGATAAGGAAAATTAGGTTTCATACCTATAAATCCTTTGGCATATGTTTGTGGTCAGAACTGAGCTGAAGGGACCTCAAAAGCTCATCCAGTCCAACCTCCCTGCCAGGAACACATCCAGGCAGCTCCTGAATATCTCCAAAGAGGGAGACTTCACAACCCCACTGGGCAGCCTGTTCCAGGGTGTTGTCACCCTCACAGGGAAAAAATTCCTCCTCGTGTTTACATGAAACTTCCTATGCCTCAGTTTCCACCCATTGCCCCTTGTGCTGTCATTGGGCATCACCCAGCAGAGCCTGGCTCCAGCCTCCTGGCACTCACCCTTTATATATTTATAACCATTACTGAGGTCATCTCTCTGTGTCCTCTTCGAGTAGCACAGCCCTGGCTCCCTCAGGCTCTCCTTTCATCATCTTTGTGTTCTCTCCCTCCATCATCTTTGTCTCTGTGCTGGACTCTCTCAAGCAGTTTTGTGTCCCTCTTGAGCTGAAGGCCCCAGAACTGAACACAGTACTCCAGATGCAGTCTCGCCAGGGCAGACTAGAGGGGTTGGAGAACATCTCTTGACCTACTAACCACAGCCCTTCTAATCCACCCCAGAATGGCATTGCCCCTCCTGGCCACAAGAGCACGTTGCTGGCTCATGGTCAACCTCCCATCAACTAAGACCCCCAGATCCTTTTTCCCTTTCCTGCTTTCAGTCCCTTCCAACCCCTGACATTCTATGATTCTGCGAATCAGGGGTATAATATGAACCTTGAATTTCTTTTGGAGATAACATTCTGACCAACTTCAGCCCATCAACTTCAGTGGACTTTAAAGGCAGCCTGGACTGCCCAGGGCCTGGCAAACCTGCTGCTGCAAAGCTAGAGAACATCCTCCATTGCTCCTGCTGATACAGCCAAGCACTGACAAAAGCTTTGGGAAGCCTTAGATGAAACACAGTGCACAAAGAGAGTACAAAGTACAGTCTCACCACATGAAAAGTTAGTTGAAGTTCAGAGAAATACCTTTCTCCCCCAGTTCAGTCCTGTATGCTGGTGTCTAACACTGAAGTGGAGTTTCCATGTTCAGACAGGATTCCTTTCTTTGGGTGGGAAAGAAGCCTCTTGAGAAGCAAAGTGGTTTGAATTTGCTTCATCTGACAGCAGGGACCTCATTACTGGACCTGTAGGCAGGGTCCTCTTCAACATCTCTACTTTGCCCACTGCCAGCCAGCCCTAGGCTAAGCTGA
The DNA here is from genome assembly GCA_013396675.1 of Eubucco bourcierii. NCBI lineage: Eukaryota > Metazoa > Chordata > Aves > Piciformes > Ramphastidae > Eubucco > Eubucco bourcierii. The sequence continues at coordinate 920,922 of VWZE01025704.1, read as the reverse complement.
ATGCATTTCCTTGTCTTTTTTGCTTGTGTCAAGGACATTTTGTGAACGTTTCTGTCACTCTTGCACATCAGCAAAAGTCCACAGAGGCCATATTTAAGCATGTTATTTTTTTGTTAAATGGTGTGTCTGCAGTTCTTTAATCCTAATGGTAGAGCAGTTAGTCTTCTGCAAAGGAACCGTGTTCAAAAGTGTGAGCAGAGACTTTCAGGTCATTATTACACTGAAAAGAAAGAGTAGTTAAACACCTGTGCTACTCGTAGAGCAGCTGTGTCCCTGGCATGTCCCTCTCATTCCTCCATTGCCTCAGTGTGCTGTTGGTACCACTGATACCTTCTCACTCTTCGTGCTCCTCTATTACATTCTTCTCATTGCATCCCGCTGGCTTTTGCCTTTGCCTCCCCATTTTCCTTCACAGCCCACCTGTGTGGGTTGTGTGTGTGGAGCAGTTGTCTGAGGGGCTCAACTGGGTCTGAATCAAGTCTGATAGAATTGCAGACTGGTGGGAATTGCAAGGGATCTCTGAAGATTCATAAATTCATCATGATTAAATCTTATCTCCCTTCTCTGGGCTTTGTAACCATCTGTGAGGTAATGGTAAACACTCAACTCTCCACCATGCTTGGGCACTATGAGCACAACAATTGTATGGGCCAAGCATTATGTATATTTTGGTTTGATTTTTTTTATGTGGGTGTTTTGGGTTTTTTTTTAAATTTTTGTTTAATATGTGAAAATTTTCCTCCTGCACCCAGAGTTTGGTTGATTATTTCTTCAGCAGGCTATAATAGCTGTTACAGTCATCCCCAGGAAATAATGCTATCAGACCAAGAACAGCACCAAACTCTGTTTGACACTGCAAAAACCCCATCTCAAACCCATTCTGACAACAGAACAGAAACTCAGGTAATAAACTGATAAATTAATGGAATAGTTTATTTATTCTCCTTAGTAAACTGCTATTAAACTACTGACATCATTATTGATGACTGATTCATAGACTATCAGATTAATACAAGCATTATGTATGTATCACAGTCTCACAGTATCGCCAAGGTTGGAAGAGACCTCAAAGCTCATCAAGTCCAACCCATTACCACAGCCCTCAAGACCAGACCATGGCACCAAGTGCCACATCCAAACCCGCCTTGAACACCTCCAGGGACGCTGACTCCACCACCTCCCTGGGCAGCCCATTCCAGCAGTCAATGACTCTCTCAGGCAAGAACTTTCTCCTCACCTCCAGCCTAAACTTCCCCTGGCACAGCTTGAGACTGTGTCCTCTTGTTCTGCTGCTGCTTGCTTGAGAGAAGAAAGCAACCTCCTCCTGGCTACAAGCACCCTTCAGGTAGTTGTAGACAGCAAGAAGGTCTCCCCTGAGCCTCCTCTTCTGCAGGCTAACTAATCCCAGCTCCCTCAGCCTCTCTCCATAGGGCTGTGCTCCAGGCCTCTCCCCAGCCTCGTTGCCCTTCTCTGGACACACTCAAGCACCTCAATGTCCTTCTTCAATTGAGGGGCCCAGAACTGGACACAGGACTCAAGGTGTGGCCTAAGCAGTGCAGAGTCCAGGGGGAGAATGAGCTCCCTGCTCCTGCTGGCCACACTCTTGCTGATGCAGGCCAGGATGCCATTGGCCTTCTTGGCCACCTGGGCACACTGCTGGCTCATGTTCAGGCAGGTGTCAATCAGCACCCCCAGATCCCTTTCTGTTTGGCTGCTCTCCAGCCACTCCCAGTCCAGCCTGTAACTCTGCATGGGGTTGCTGTGGCCAAAGTGCAGCACCTGGCACTTGGATTTGTTGAGCTCCATCCCCTTGGACTCTGCCCATCTGTGCAGGTGGTTGAGGTCCCGTTGCAGAGCCCTTCTGCCCTCCAACCTATCAACATCAGTTTGGTGTCAGCTGCGAACTTGCTGGTGACTGACTCGATGCCCTCGTCCAGATCATCACTGAAGATGTTACAGAGGATGGGGCCCAGCACTGCTCCCTGGGGCACACTGCTAGTGCCCGGCCTCCAGCTGGATGTGGCACCATCCACCACCACTCTCTGGGCTTGGCCCTCCAGCCAGCTCCTAACCCAGCACAGAGTGTTGCCATCCAAGCCATGAGCTGCCAGCTTAGCCAGCAGTATGTATCTTTATTCATGTGTTTCCTTTTTGCCATTATTCTCATTTCCCTTGCTTTGCACTGGAGAATAAGTACATAGTGCTTAGGGATGGTGGTTTGTTTTTTTGGTTTTTTGTTTTTTTTCAAATGATTTCTCCCACACACACACTCTCTGAACTGTGCCTAATCACTTCTGAAAAAATGAGAATGTAATTTAAAATGCACACTTCTGTAGAAGCATACTATTTCATGGGCAGCTAAATATTAATTCTCTATATAATTTAACAGCAGGCATTCGTATTAGGAATCTCTTACAAGTCAGATGACAACTAGAAGCATAGGTTTGTACACAAGAGGAATAACAGTTTTCATCTGTCATGACCCCAGAAGACAGGGATTAAAGCTCTATAAGGACGAATATTCAATGATGGCTTCATTTTGCAGGTATCAGAAACACAAACTAGAGAAGCACTGCGTGCTACGCAGTTTAGCATGGTGAAAATGCCTCTTTGGGGAAAAGCTTAGGCTACATAAGTTCCTCCAGAGCCCTCAGCACAGGAAGGACATGGAAGAGTTGGAGCGGGTCCAGAGGAGGCCACCAAGATGATCAGAGGGCTGCAGCAGCTCTGCTGTGAGGACAGGCTGAGAGAGTTGGGGCTCTGCAGCCTGGAGAGGAGAAGGCTTCGAGGGGACCTGATAGTAGCCTTCCAGTATCTGAAGAGGGTACAGGAAGGCTGGGGAGAGATTATTTACAAGGTCCTGAAACAACAGGACAAAGGGCAATGGGTTTGAACTGGCAGAGGGGAGATTTAGACTGGATGTTAGGAGGAAGTTCTTTACAGTGAGGGTGGTGAGACACTGGCACAGGTTGCCCATGGAGGTTGTGGCTGCTCCCTCCCTGGAGGTGTTCAAGGCCAGGTTGGAGGAGGCCTTGAGTGAGTTGTACTAGTGGGAGGTGTCCCTGCCTATGGCAGGGGGTTGGAACTAGATGATCCTTGAGGTCCCTTCCAACCTTACCATTCTATGATTCTATGATTCTATGATACATATTCCCTCCAGGAAAAACAAGGCTGCTGGTGGAAATGTTTAAAGAAACTCACAGTACCTACCCTGCTGTTAAAAGTGAAAGTTGATCCTCACAAGGGTGAATGCGACGTAGTTAACCACGATGAGCAAAATGATTACAAAATGCTATGGGAAGGGGAAAAGCAATGACTTAATGATGCTTAAAAACATTCTCATGGATGTTGCAGAAAGCTCTGTGCACAAAGCTGCTTGCCTAAAGCCCTTGGATGGTCCAAACAGACTGGTCAGTGGTAGTCTTTTAAGCTGTAGGGAAGTTATTTCTTTAATTCCCAACTCTGTCCCAGTCACTGTTTAACATTCCCTCTTCACCTACTATCCACATTGTTAAATTGTCTGTGACTCCAGAGCAGTCAGGCAGTACACAAATTAAGCAACAAAGTAATTAGTTTTCAATCACTGAATATTCACAGCTCAATTAAATTATTTACAGAGATGCAGAGAATTCTGCAGTAAAGATAAACATTTCTGTTGACACCACCCTCCCTCCCAAACTACAAAACATAGCTATTCTGATGTGAAGTGAAACCAGAATTTAGATGTCTTCTCTATAAGCAAACTTTCTGCCTCTCCCACTTCACTTTAGAGGTCATCTGGTTGTAAGGAACTCACACTTTTACAATAAAAGGAGTTTTGTTTTAGGCTGGGGAAGTGAAAGGGGAAAGCACAAACAAAACAGTCTGAATGGGTGGGCAGAGGCCAATGGGATGAGGTTTAACAAGGTTAAGTGCAGGATTCTACACTTTGGCCACAACAACCCCAAGCAGTGCTACAGGTTGAGGACAGAGTGGCTGAGAGCAGTCAGGCAGAGAGGGACCTGGGGGTGCTGGTGGAGAGTAACTGAAGATGAGGCAGCAGTGTGCCCAGGTGGGCAGGAGAGTCAATGGCATCCTGGGCTGGATCAGGAGCAGTGTGGCCAGCAGGACAAGGGAGGTTATTCTGCCTCTGTGCTCAGCACTGGGCAGGCCACACCTTGAGTGCTGTGTCCAGTTCTGGGCTCCTCAATTCAAGAGAGATGTTGAGGTGCTGGAAGGTGTCCAGAGAAGGGCACCAAAGCTGGTGAGGGGCCTGGAGCACAGCCCTGTGAGGAGAGCCCGAGGGAGCTGGGGGTGTGCAGCCTGCAGAAGAGGAGGCTCAGGGCAGACCTCATTGCTCTCTGCAGCTACCTGAAGGGAGGTTGCAGCAAAAGGGAGGTTGTATCCAGATGGGGTTGGGCTCTTCTGCCAGGCAGCCAACAACAGAACAAGGGGACACAGTCCCAAGTTGTGCCAGGGGAGTTCTAGGTTGGATGTCAGGAGGAAGTTCTTGCCAGAGAGAGTGATTGGCATTGGAATGGGCTACCCAGGGAGGTGGTGGAGTTGCTGTGCCTGGAGGTGTTGAAGCAAAGCCTGGATGAGGCACTTAGTGCCATGGTCTGGTTGATTGGCTAGGGCTGGGTGCTAGGTTGGGCTGGATGAGATTGGAGGTCTCTTCCAACCTGCTTGATTCTATGACTCTATGGAAATAAAACAAAACAAAACAAAAAACCCAATCCCAACCCAAACCCAAAACCAAAACAGAAACCAATCAAACAACCAACCAGAAATCCACAAAAGTCCAAAAAAACCAACCAACAACCCAACTCCAAACAAACAAAAAACCCCCAAAAAGAAAAACCCCAAACCAGAAAAAGAAAGAATTTTTTTTAAAGAGGATGTTTATTCTCTTGCATTCTGCCATTCTCTTATTTATTAAACAATTTTGGCAGCAAACAAAAATAATCCTCCTCACATTTACAATAGGAAGAAACAATCAGTGTCACTTAGTTCAGCCTATTGAATAAGTTAGGAAATACAGCAATATTACTCTGCTGGACAGAAATCCTGTTATTTGATTGTGTTGTCCAAGCTGATGGGAAAGCCAGAAAAAAAGTAGATTTTTTTTTTTTTTTTGAGAGGGAGTAAAAGAATAATACTGAGGTTGATGCATATATGTTGGTTTCTTTGTGGCTGCTGAAAAGTACAAGGGCACAGGTAAACCATAGAATCATAGAATCATAGAATGGTAATGTTGGAAGGGACCTCAAGGATCATCCAGTTCCAACCCCCTGCCATAGGCAGGGACACCTCCCACTAGCACAGGTCACTCAAGACCTCATCCAACCTGGCCAAGAACACCCCCAGGGAGGGAGCAGCCACAACCTCCCTGGGCAACCTGTTCCAGTGTCTCACCACCCTCACTGTAAAGAACTTCCTCCTAACATCCAGTCTAAATCTCCCCTCTGCCAGTTTAAACCCATTGTTCCTTGTCCTGTTGTTGCAGGACCTTGTAAATAATCCTTCCCCAACCTTCCTGTAGCCCCCTTCAGATACTGGAAGGCTACTATCAGGTCCCCTCGAAGCCTTCTCTTCTCCAGGCTGCAGAGCCCCAACTCTTTCAGTCTGTCCTCAGACCAGAGCTGCTCCAGCCCTCTGATCATCCTTGTGGCCTCCTCTGGACCTGCTCCATCACTTCCATGTCCTTCCTGTGCTGAGGGTTCCAGAACTGCACACAGTACTCCAGGTGGGTTCTGACAAGGTGAAATGAGGTGTTCAGAGCTAGGAGTATTTAGAGCAGTACAGAAAGAAGACCTTTGCCTGAAATTTTGTCTGAGAATAGCAAAACTACTCATTTCAGATTAAAAAAGGAAGTGTAGGCAAAAGAAGGCTCAACCTTATTCCAGTTCAAGCTTGCCAGTTTTAATGGACTGGGATATGTCAGTGCTGATTCAGCATTAAAAGTTAAATGGTAACCAGAAATATAAGAAACGAAAGCCCAAATAATAGCATACAGATATGCCTGGACACAAGCACTATAAAGCCAAAAAGACAATAATGAGGCTGCCAGTATTATGATCCCTAGGTTATTAATAGATTAATTTGGATTAAAGTTTTGTTGTACAGCCTTTTGTCCTGAACACATCCAAGAGTGCTGGGCTCTTCTCACAGGGAACTGGAGACAGAACGAGGGGGAATGACCTCAAGCTGAGACTGGGGAGGTTTAGATTGGACATTAGGAAAAAGTTTTTCATGGAGACAGTGGTCAGGGACTGGAATGAGCTGCCCAGGGAGGCGGTGGAGTCACCCACCCTGGGTGTGTTTAAGAGTGGTTTGGATGTGGTGCTTGGGGATATGGTTTAAGATGAATTTTGTAGAGTAGGGTTCTAGGTTGGACTTGGTGATCCTGAGGGGCTTTGCTAATCTGGGTGTTTATGTGACTCTGTGATTCTGTGAAGAGGATCTCATAAGAGAGAGAGAGAACTAATGTGGCCAACAGTTTACTCAGCACAAACTGCTAGCACATAGTCCTGGAGATCAGAATCTATTTTGGAGAGACAAACTGCATGTAGAGTTGTGGCAATGGTGTTAGATTTGCTTCTTTCAGGAAGCTCTCCAAGATCTGCCTTTTGGGGAAAGGGAAAGAGGAAAAAAAAAAGAGAGCCCAGATTCCATGCACCACATTCAGGATAATATTTCTTTCCAGCACTTGTCTTGCTAAAGGGTGAGTGCTAGATAAGATCCAGAGTCTCAATGGGGAACTTGAATTCATGTTCTGCCATCCCTCAGGCATGTAGCACTGCATTCTATCAAGCTACACTCTAGCTAGAATCTCTGCTGTCACATTTACTGACTCTGCCAAGACTATTTGTGATCTGCTAGACAAAGCACAGCAGCTCATCTACCAGCAACACAACTGTTGCTTTTACCAACCTGTCTCACAGCAGAAACAACCCTTGAAGCCTGAAAGCCATGCTCTCCTCCTTGATCCCTTC
>VWZE01025704.1:857175-913731 GCA_013396675.1 Eubucco bourcierii | reverse complement strand
GATTCTATGATTCTACAATTCTATGATTCTACAATTCTATGATTCTACAATTCTATGATTCTACAATTCTATGATTCTACCATTCTATGATTCTATGAATCTATGGTTCTATGAAATGAAAGCTATAGAATAAGGGAATTAAAGCACTGTTGTCCTTTCAGGCTGGTCCACAGAAACAGCCTTTCATGGTACCCAGCATTCAGAAGAATTTAAAAGAGGCAGTACAAGTCATCTTTTTCCCAAAGTCATGTACTATACCATGATATTGTTGGTTCACATACACATCAAATCACCTAAACTGAAGACCCAGAATAACTTCTGCAGCTCAGTCCCAAGTCCCATTCGTTTTTCTGTTTGACCAGTTCCAGCTATCTAATTCCAGGCTGTGAAACAGAAGCTACTCCTGTAATTTAGTGGATGAAGACAGAATGGTTTACTGTGGGACTCAGTGGGCACATTAGCGTATGTAAGGCATATTTTGCTGTTAATTAACCTCATGGAGAGATGAGAGAAAGTGACCCAGCAGCACAGATTTGACTTTTACTTATTTTTGCCTCAGTACACTCCCACGCCTGTGTTTCCTCTCGCTTGCCTACAGCCATATGCTGCCATTTTCCACCACGCTTTTGTCGTAAACAGCTAACCAAAAGAAACTAAGAAAAAGGCACAGAAATGTAGTAGTTAGCATCCCCCAGTTAATAATTATAGACCTGTTATTTTTGCTGTTATTCTGCTTAAAGAAAAATCCCAACACCCTACTTCTCTTCTTTCAGGGGTGAGGGGGAAATTGAAGGTTTCCTGCTCCTACACCAGTGGTGTATTGTGACCGGCGATGTTAATGCATTCATCACCACTAACTCAGGCAGTTAAAGGTCAATAGGATAGAACACCAACATGGCTCAGGCTTATCATAGGATCATAGAATGGTAAGGTTGAAAGGGACCTCAAGGATCATCCAGTTCCAACCCCCTGTCGTAGCCAGGGACACCTCCCACTAGTACAGGTTACTCAAGGCCTCATCCAACCTGGCCTTGAACACCTCCAGGGAGGGAGCAGCCACAACCTCCCTGGGCAACCTGTGCCAGTGTCTCACCACCCTCACTGCAAACAACTTCCTCCTAACATCCAGTTTCAGTCTTCCCTCTACCAGTTCAAACCCATTGCCCCTTGTCCTGTCACTGCAGGACCTTGTCAATAGTCCCTCCCCAGCCTTCCTGTAGGCCCCCTTCAGATACTGGAAGGCTACTCTAAGGTCTCCTGGAAGCCTTCTCTTCTCCAGGCTGCAGAGCCCCAACTCTCTCAGCCTGTCCTCATAGGAGAGCTGTTGCAGTCCTCTGAGCATCTTTTTGGCCTCCTCTGGACCCACTCCAACACTTCTGTGTCCTTCCTTATGATTTAAAAGAAATCATATGAGCAGGAGATCTAATAAAAAGAGATTAAGTGTTTTCATTAATAATATTGAGTTCAGAAGGAATGAAATGTAAGCACAAAGACAACACTTCTAAAGGCAACTGATAATAAGCAAGAACCAGCAGAACAGCAACTTTCCAAGAGGTGAACATCTGCCTGTGTCCTTCAAAGNAGCAATAACTCTTCTATCTTTACATATGAAAGTGGTTATAAACCCAAATACAAATCTTTTTTTTTTTTTTTTTTTTTTTTTTTTTAATTTTATTCTTGTCTCTCCCTTATTGAGTATGCACCTCGTGTCAAATAATGCATTTCCAGAGAAAGAAAATTATCATATAGAAAACATTACTCCAGGGAGTAAAGTACAATGTGAACTCAGGCCAGTATAGAGAACCTTTTAATTTGCAAAAATGTAAGTGCACATCTCTTGTTTTCAAAGACTAGTGAAGGAGAATGATCATCCAGCTTGCCTTTTTTTTTTTTTTAAAATAAATCAAATGTCTTCTGTTCTGCCTATTAACATTCCTACTGCTTTCTAAAATATTGTATTTGCCTTTAGTTAAAAAGAAGAAAGAAAGAAAAAAACAAAAAAGTCACCAGCTGGATGGATGTTATCTACTCTCTATCACCTGTTATAAGAGCCAAAGCAAATATGTAGTGCTTGGTTTGAGGGCTTTCTGCAAGAAGCCCTTGCAGCTGGATTCCCACCACTGCTCTTTTAACTTTTCTGCAGCCTCCAGTCATTAAGCAACCAGTCACAGCTTTTCCCCCTCCATCACATCACTATGTGAACTGCAACAATGGTGTGGAGGTTGCACACTTTTGATGGTTACTTAAGAGGTGTCTACAGCAGTTCACTTTTCTTCTAAAGATCTTTTCTGTCATATTTATTTCCTTCCTTTCTTGTCATTGCTTGACTTCCCTCCTTCCTCTTCTAACCTGTCCAAATTCTTGTCTGTTACTCGCTGTGTAGGGTTACCTAATAATGAAGAATCATAGAATGGTAAGGTTGGAAGGGACCTCAAGGATCACCTAGTTCCAACCCCTTGCTATAGGCAGGGACACCTCCCACTAGTACAGCTCACTCAAGGCCTCATCCAACCTGGCCTTGAACCCCTCCAGGGAGGGAGCAGCCATAACCTCCCTGGGCAACCTGTGCCAGTGTCTCACCACCCTCACTGCAAACAACTTCCTCCTAACATCCAGTCTAAATCTTCCCTCTGCCAGTTCAAACCCATTGCCCCTTGTCCTGTTGTTGCAAGCCCTTGTCAATAGTCCCTCCTCAGCCTTCCTGTAGCCCCCTTCATATACTGGAAGGCTACTAAAAGGTTTCCTTAAAGCCTTCTCTTCTCCAGGCTGCAGAGCCCCAACTCTCTCAGCCTGTCCTCACAGCAGAGATGCTGCAGCCCTCTGAGCATCTTCGTAGCCTTCCTCTGGACCCATTCCAGCAGTCCTTCCTGTGCTGAGGGCTCCAGAACTGCACACAGTACTCCAGGTGGGGTCTGAGGAGAGCAGAGCCAAGGGGCACAATCCCCTCCCTTGCCCTGCTGCCCACACTGCTCTTGCTGCACTCACACTGCAGGCTCATGTTGAGCTTTTCATCACCCTAGACCCCCAGGTCCTTTTCTTCAGGGCTGCTCTCAGCCATTCCCCACCCAGCCTGGAGTTATGCTTGGTGAGAGAGAAGGTAGTAAGAAGAAAAAGACATTAGAATAATAAATTTGTGTCAGACCAAGAATTTGTAGCTCATAGATTCATAGAATGGCTTGAGTTAGAAGATCACCTATTCCAAACCCCATGCCATGGGCAGGAACACCTTCTTCTAGACCAGACTGCTTCAGGCTTCATCCAGCCTGGCCTTGAACACGTCCAGGAAGGGGAGGAACTCTGACCTCCCTGGGCAACCTGTTCCAGTGTCTCATCACTTTTACTGGAAAATGTTCTCTGATGTTCTCTAGAACCCAGTAGGCAGCACTTGAATGCATGCTTAGTAGTTTATATATATATATATGTGCCTGCTTATTGGTTCAAAGCTTCAGTAATCACAGTTTTCAGACAGAGACCTCAAAGAGGTTGCCATTAAGAGGAAAGGAAAGAAAAACCACTATGCAGAACCTGAAGCCAGAAACCTGGACACTAAAAACTTGCTCACCATTAAGGGGTGAACATGTCCATTGCATTAAGTAAATAAAAGCTTCTGTGCAGAGAGATTTTTAACAAGCTGGGTAATAACTAAATAATAAATGCTCTACAGACATCCTAGAGACAGCAACTTAAGAAGGGGTTCATCAAACTGATTTGATGCATCTGTCCTGCATAAGAAATATGCTAGTTGGTAAAAGGCTGAAATGTTTGCTAGCTAGAAGATCTGAATATGGCTTTTGAGTAGCAGAATGCTCTCTGCTATGATTTTTTTTCAATGCAGGACTAGCTCATAGATTTTGTAAATAGATCTGAAAGGTTTATTGCTTGAGACAAACTGAGTAGCTGAGAGCCCAGTTGGGAAGTCAATGCAGAATGTAGCTCTCCAGAATTCTCTTAGGAAAGCTTTACCAAAGCTTTCCTACAGCTCTGTTACCTTCTAGTGCAGCTGATTCAGTAGCCTTCCCTTTCCAGAAGCCTTCACTTCTATGTGGCTGCTGACTCTTCTCTCCTAACCAGAAGCAGGGGCAAAAGTCACTGCACTTTTCAAGCATCTCACTAATTAAGAGTTCAGTAGACCAAAAGAAAGACTTTCTTCCTGCCTTCCTGTCCAAACCCATACATTTTAACTGCAAGCACTTACAAATTTTTTGGTTTTCCTTTACTCATGGAGAAAGCAACTGAGTCTTTTCTTTAGGTTGTCCTGCTCTGTTTCGTTAAAGCTTTCCCTTCCAGGATCAGCTTTAACCAGCAAGTGACCTTTTATGAGGCAGATGCTCACTATCTGCTGTAGAGATTGTTAGGCAACTAATTACAGGGGCACTGCAAGAACTGATCAAAAAAAAAAGCTTCTTCAGGCTTTGGCTCCCCTCAAAGGAACTTGCTATTCCCTGACAACCTGTGAAGGAGCTTGGGTAACCTTTTTCTCTTATGAACAGAATCAGAGTAGCTGCTCTAGGAGATGCTGTGAGTCTTCAGGCAGGATTTAATTATTATGGCAGATGTTACCAGGTAATACCATTTAACATATATCTGCTCAGCCCCTCACAGGCAGCCTCATGCCCTGAGCCTTCCAGAAGCCATAGACCTGCATACATACAGCACACAGCCAATGGATTTGAGTTTTGAACAGAGATTATGAGCCAACACAGGGCTGTACTATCTGTAGTGTAGTGTAGTGTACTATATGTAGTGATAGCAGCCATATCCAGAATTCAGAGTAAACAGGAGAGGCTTCTGTTTGCTCACATCCTTTCCCCTCCAAAAAAAGCAAGAAACCAAAGAGCACTAACAAGATGAAAAACGCTTTCCCCATTGTCTCTCATAATTACTTCTGTTGTGAATGGGACTTAAGGATGTTGGTAGATAATTTCAACTATGCAGGGAAAGAGGCAGGGAATGCTATACAAGCAGAGAAAGAGTTTAATCTCTGTAACTGGAAGTGGGTTTTGTTTTGTTTTAGCTAAAGAACAAGATTCTTGGAAGAAAAACTGGTTGCTGTGCTGTTTAACTGCCTTCATGGAAGTGCTGGTGGCTGGGAAGTCACAGAATCATAGAATCATGGAATGGTTTAGGTTGGAAGGGACCTCAAAGCTCAGCCAGCTCCAACCTCCTACCATAGGCAGGGATGCCTCCCACTAGAACAAGTTGCTCAAGGCCTCATCCAACCTGGCCTTGAACACCTCCAGGGAGGTTGTGGAGCACAGAATCACAGAATATGATTGAATGTGTGGCCCTTCACCAGCTTCATTGCTCTCCTCTGCTCTCCCTCCAGCACCTCCACATGCTTCTTGTAATGAGGTGCCCAAAACTGAGCACAGTACTTGAGGTATGGGCTCACCAGAGCAGAGTACAAGGGGAGGATCTCTTCCCTACTCCCACTGGAATCATTAAGCTTGGAAATGACCTCTAAGATCATTAACTGTGTATTCAACACTTCCATGACTACTCAAAAATGTCCTGAAGTGAATTTTTGTATTTTGACATTGATATCTCACTTAAAAGAACTTTGTGCTCTGATACTCAAGTTGATTTGGAATCCTCATTCATCCTCATAATCTTAAACCTCATAATCATAAACTAAACAATGTTCTGAAGTGAATTTTTGCATTTTGACACTGATATTTCACTTAAAAGAACTTTGTGCTCTGATACTCAAGTTGATTTGGAATACTGGTTCATCCTCATAATCTTAAACCTCATAATCATAAACTAAACAATGTCCTGAAGTGAATTTTTGCATTTTGACATTGACATCTCACTTGAAAGAACTTTGTGTTCTGATACTCAAGTTGATTTGGAATCCTCATTCATCCTCATAACCTTAAACCTCATAATCATAAACTAAACAATGTCCTGAAGTGAATTTTTGCATTTTGACATTGATATCTCACTTAAAATAATTTTGTGCACTGATACTCAAGTTGATTTGGAGTCCTGGCTCATCCTTATAACCTTAAACTTACTCTTGAACACCTATATGTGCTTAACTCTTTAACATGATGAAGCTAGTGCTAAGTATCTTAGTCCTACCCTCTTCAGGGAAGGTTTTGGTCAAAACAAATTACATATTTGTTACCTCCATACTCATATAATAGACATTTCAGATCTACCCACTGTAAAGAATCATTTGACTAATGGAGTAAACGACAGCGTGTGCAGTAGCAACAGACTATGCTGCTGGCTCTCAGCATTGCAGTGCCTCACGTACCCTGTAGGCAACAACAGAGTTTTTGTTCCAAGAGCTTTGCTGAAGATGATGTTTTCTTTTTCTGCTTCCCTTTCTTAGGATGCTCCATCAATTTCTGCAACAATGCAATTAGCAGTAGTTACAGGGAGGCTGGCAGAATGAATAGAGATTTTTAGATGATTGTCTTCAAATTGTCCTCTTCTAAACCACAACAGATTTGCCTCTTCTAAAGAAAGATACAGAACAACTCTGTCACTGCAGCAACTCCCCTTTCTGCAGGCAACTCCTTTTATCATTTTGAGAAGCTTAGAGAAGAAAAAAAGGAGGAAAGAAACTAAAGAAAGATTAATTTTAGTCCAGCCATATTTATAATAAAGAAAGGATGAAAATAGTTATTATGGCAATTATTTTTTGTTAACATTATCACTGTGCATGATGAATTTAATATAAACACCACTAAGGCAAATATCCAATTTTACCCAGCTGATTAGCTGAAAAGGACTACTTGTGTAGCTTTAAAAATTAGGTTTGTAGCCCAGAAGTTCTAAAATATATTTTCTAGCCATAGGCTGCTACTTGAGGTCTGAATGATGTTTGCTGGTTGTTGTCTGCTTTTCTCTCCAAGAGACATGTAACAAGGAAAAAACTTGGCAGTGAGAGTGCTGAAGTGCTGGAACAGTCTGCCCAGACAGGTTGTGGTATCTTCTTCTCTGGAGACTTTCAAAAGCCACCTGGATGTGTTCCTGTGTGCCCTGAGCTAGATTGTCTGGTCCTGCTCTGGCAGGGTGGTTGGACTGGATGATCTTTACAGTGAGGGTGGTGAGGCACTGCAACAGCTTGCCCGCGGAGGTTGTGGATGCTCCCTCCCTGGAGATGTTCAAGGCCAGGTTGGAGGAGTCCTTGAGTGACCTGTGCTAGTGGGAGGTGTCCCTGCCTATGGCAGGGGATTGGAACTAGATGATCCTTGAGGTCCCTTCCAACCTTACCATTCTGTGATTCTATGATTCTATGATCTGTGGAGGTCCCTTCCAACTCCTAACATCCTGTGATCCTGTGCCACCTGATCTAGGTGAACCTGTGTTAGCAGGGAGGTTGGACTAGATGTTCCCCAGAGATCCCTTCTAATCCCTGTCCTGTGGTTCTGTGACACTCATTGCAATAGAAAAAGATTTTTGGTTGCAGGAGAGGCTGAGGGACCTGGGGCTTTTTAGTCTGCAGAAGAGAAGACTGAGAGGGGATTTAATCAATGTTTATAAATATCTGAGAGCTGAGGGGCAGGAGAGGGGGGAGAGGCTGTGCTCACTTGCTCCCTGGAATATGACAAGGAGCAACGGATGGAAGCTGCAGCACAGGAGATTCCAGTTCAACACAAGGTGGGAGTTTCTTGACTGGAAGGGTCCCAGAGCACTGGCACAGGCTGCTCAGAGAAGTTGTGGAGTCTCCTTCTCTAGAGCCTTGCAAGGCCTGTCTGGATGTGTTCCTGTGTGCCCCGAGTTAGATTGTCTGGTCCTGCTCTGGCAGGAGGGGTTGGACTTGATGATCTCTTTGGGTCCCTTCCAACCCCTGACATCCTGTGAGCCTGTGAACCTGTGTTTGCTGTTGGCAGCTGGGCAAATTGCTGTGTGCTCATCTTTGCTCCTGCCTCAGTAACACTTTGTTTTGTAACATGTTTTCAGGTTCCATCACTGTTCAGCTCATGTGCCCTAACATTTTCGCACCCTGTAAGGAACTCGCAGATGTTATGTGTACAAGACAGTTAGAAAAGTCTCTCTTATTTCAAACCCAGGTACTGCTTCCTTCCTGACATCTCCTTGTTTCCATGCATTCTGAGTTCCTAGTAGAGGGCCTGAGGCAGTTAAAAGCTCTGTAGTCATGTTCATTGCATTCATACACGCTGTTAGGAGGCACGAAGGTGAGTGCCTCGTTCTGTGGTTTCAGTGTACTGCTGGGCATGTGGCATACTGCTTCAAGTCTTCTCTCATATTAGACAAAAAGAAGGGAGAACACCACCACATCCATATGGCAAAGCAATGTTCTGCTGCTTTAATGGACAAGTTCATTATTAGATTAGATTTTCTGGGAAGTGCAGGGAGCAGCTTTTCACCTTCTGAGCCTTTATAAGCAGGAACGCAGCTTACACTCTCAAAATGCTCATTTGAGCATCAAGTAAAGGTCATGAACACAATGTTTGTCACTCAAACTTTTTTTAACAACTGTATTTTGTTTTGGTGATAAAAGTGACCATGGCTTTGATAGGTATGCAGATATGTACTTTGAACTGGAGAAATCAAAACCAAGAACACAGCTCTCAAGTGCTGGCAACAGTCACTTCATGCATAAGGGTGGATGTCAGCTTCTGTAAATACTGAAATTCTCCACATCTTATAGTCATAATCCNCAGGTGCTTGGATTTTGCTAGTAAAGGAGAAGCAGCTTTTCTTCACATTGAAACCTCTTTTGGGGAAGAAAATGTTCTACTCAGATGTTCTACTCAGATGTTCTACCACAGTTTTGTAGACTAGTGGTTAGGCTGTTGGGTTGGAATCAGGCTTCAGCAACCCTCAAGTTTAAGAGGGCAGAATCAGATGAAAAAAATAGCAAGCACTACACTGAACAATGACCAGAAAATGATGAACAAAATAACTTAGCTGATGAAGATTTTTCTGCTCTTTTTCACTTACTGTTGTCATGGCTTTTGGTCCCAAAACCTCACTAACCACTTTGCTTCTAACCCCCCTGGCCGATCCTCCAAACTCACCTTGCACATAAGGCAAACCTTGGGGTAAGGTACAGGGATGGGGAGAAGGTGGAAGAGTGGAAGAGTGGTTGGGAACTCCTCCTGGGGTCTCTGATTTCTGGGAGGGGAGTTGTGTTTCTGCATTACCTTTAACTTGTATATCTCTGTAAATATTCCTGTCTGTTGTGTCTGTCTCTGCTTGTACATTGTGCTAAGCTGTAAATAGAGCTTCAGTCCTTAATTTCCAGCTGGCTGAGTCTAGTCTGGGGGATTTTACAAAGTGTGGGGGGGGGAGGCAGGGAACTCCCAAACCATCACAATCTTGTAGCACAGGGAGGGACACCTTATATATAAGTAAAGCAGGTGATGGAAGATCCATGCCCAGTTTTGCTTCCTAGCCCTCTTCTGTTTTGCTGTGTACCTACACCCTGTAGCACTCACTACTAACCACAAAACTTGTAGTCCTTTGTTTCCTGATATGCTGTTATCTAAGCTCTTTGCTTCTCAGAGTCCTGTCTAGACTGTTCTTGGTCAGCAAAGATGTGAGGAAACATCTTATCACAAGGACATCCACAGTGTTTCAAGGAAGCAGTATTAGGGATTTTTGAAAGTGGATTTTAGTGGACTGTGCAACTTAATTTCACTTCGTATCTGCTTTGAGCCAGAGCTCGCCAGAATTTCTGGCAATGTGCTCCTGTCTTCTATTTTCTTTTAGTTCCATGTACACAGGGCACTTGAAGATAATAGGAGATTATTGCTTCTCCTTCTGAGCTGCTTGCTCTAGTAAAACCCTTTTCCAGAACATGCATTGTAACTTGGGAACAGAGGACAGTATCGCGGAGCTGATAACCTCAGAATGTACCCCTGAGGACTTCACTGTGATTGTAATTTAATGAGGTATTAAAGCCTTGGACCTCAAGAGGATAGCTAATTTGAACACTTTGGAGAAGTAAGACATGAATTCAAAACACAGTACAAAATAATGTCCTGGAGCATAAAAAAAGCTGTTTGCTGTTTGATGGAGACACATTTTGCTCTGTGGAAATTCAGTGTGTGAAACTAAGGCACGTGCTAGGCAGGGCATCACCAAATGTCTTAGAATCATAGAATGGTAAGGTTGGAAGGGACCTCAAGGATCATCTAGTTCCAACCCCCTGCCATAGGCAGGGACACCTCCCACTAGAACAGGTCACTCAAGGTCTCATCCAACCTGGCCTTGAACAACTCCAGGGAGGGAGCAGCCACAACCTCCCTGGGCAACCTGTTCCAGTGTCTCACCACCCTCACTGCAAACAACTTCCTCCTAACATCCAGTTTCAATCTCTCCTCTGCCAGTTCAAACCCATTGCCCCTTGTCCTGGCATTGCAAGACCTTGTCAATACTCCCTCCCCAGCCTTCTTGCAGGCCCCTTCAGATACTGGAAGGCTACTATTAGGTCTCCTGGAAGCCTTCTCTTCTTCAGGCTGCAGAGCCCCAACTCTCTCAGCCTGTCCTCATAGCAGAGCTGCTGCAGCCCTCTGATCATCCTCGTGGCCTCCTCTGGACCCGTTCCAACACTTCCATGTCCTTCCTGTGCTGAGGGCTCCAGAACTGCATACAGTCTTCATCTGATCAATAACTTTACATGAAGGAGACTGAAAAGATCTTCTTCCCCAGTCTAAAGCACTGATTTATGCTGCTGACCTAATCCAGGATTATGTCATTCTGCAGTGAGATGGCTACAGCAATGTCAGAGCAGATGCATTTTATCCCAATGCAAATCTATCTCAGGTTTTCCTTTGCTGCTGATGGCTTGCAGTAGCTTCCATATGGTGAGAGATTAAAATGGGCTGCTCAGGGGAATGGAGATATGAGATATGGCAATTATGCCCAATAATGAATGTTTAAAGAAGATAAATCAAGACATCCTCTGCAGTCACTTACTGTTGAGCAAAGAAAGGCCAAACACACTGTGCATAGCTTTCAGGTACAACACAGCTTCCTGGAAATCCAAATTAATCCTGCAGAGTGTCCTAAAATTCAGAGAGATGTTTTGGATGCTCAATTCACTGCACATTGAACCACAAAACTATGCAGAGCATTAGAAGTAAAGGTGAGGCTTATCACCTGAGTGCTCTCTCAAAGGTGTTTGAGAGGCAGAAGTCAGTCACGAGCACTACAGAGCAAATCTTGTGGCTTTCTGCAGACATTGCTGTTACTGAGTTGTTGCAACAAAAGATTAGTATGAAGTGATGCCTATTTCCTCTACCATCAATCCAATAATTTCTAAGGAGGGATGAGTTGAGACAGCTGGGGTGATGACTTTTGACACAGGTCATCTGTTACTGCTGTAAGTATTGACTGGAGGAAAACATCTGTCTTTGGATATACACCACCAAACCCCATCTTGAAGTTTGCTGTCTAGGCCTGGCTGACTCATTGCTCCTGAAACCCAACAACAAATAAAAGCAGAGAAGAAACTTCACAGTTGATTAATTGGTCTGCTGATCTGTTTTTTAGGACATAAAATATTCAGATTCACAGCCATTGTCTGAGCCTTTGGAACTGAATTTCTCCTTGTAGAAGAAGGATCCTGACCACAAGACTATTGGGCATTCCAGGGTGGGTCTTTCCAAGTGCCTTTTGTGGAATATGTGATGGATTACAGAAGCAAATTAGAGTCTTATTCTGATTAGACTTAGAGTAAATTCTTCCTAGAGACTTCTCTTCTTAGAAACTTCTAGATTAAACTGAAGCATGACCTCTCAATCTCAGGAAGTGATTACTGGCCCTCCTCTGCCTTCACAGACCTGCTCCTCCTGCAGGCACATTCTAGCACCATGATTTCCCTCCAGGTCTCATAGAGACATTTGCAGTCTGCAAACACAAGTGCAGCCTTCCAACACAGCTGTACCCAGGCAGGTCCCTTACGCAGCACTAACCCACTGGACATCTGCTATGACACAGAATAGGATCATAGAATCAGTCAGGGTTGGAAGGGACCACAAGGATCACCCAGTTCCAATCCCCCTGCCATGGGCAGGGACACCTCACACTAGATCAGGTTGTCCATAGCCTCATCCAACCTGGCTTTAAACACCTCCAATGATGAGGCTTCCACCACCTCCCTGGGCAACTCCTGCCAGAGTCTCACCACCTTCATGGTGAAGAACTTCTTCCTCACTCCCAGTTTGAATCTACCCATGTCTAGCTTCCTAACATCCAGTCTGAATCTACCCATGTCTAGCTTTGTTCCATTCTCCTTAGTCCTGTCACTACCTGACAGCCTAAAAAGTCCAGTAGCAGCATCTACCATTTCAGTGCCTAGATTAGCTGAAGACTCTGCCAGGGCTGGTTGCTTATGGCAGTCACCTGGCATGCTAAAAAAAAGAAGCAGTTTGCAGCCTTCAGTACAAAATCAGCCTGGGGACATGATACCACAGGAAAACATTATTTTCCTGCAAAGAAAGACACTTTTCTATTTTCTCCCCCATACAAATAACAGTTGACTCTGCCTCTGAGCCAACAGTCCTTCTAGAAGAGAAATGGAATGGAAAGGTTTGTGACAACATGTGAGGGCTGAGAATTAATGAAGGAGTTAAGGATTTCTTCAGCTGTATGTAGCAAATGAAGTCGCTGAGAGAATGTCAAAGAAAAAGCATCTGTGTCCCGAATGCTCAGAGACATTTAAAGGTTTAAGTGGACTATTAATCTAGGCCATCATCTGCCACAGCCTCAAATTACTATTAATTCCATTGAATTCCATTAAATTCCATCCCAATTTCCTTTGAAGCAGCTACAGCTCAGGCAGCCCAGAGAGGAAAGAAAGCAAAGGTTTTATGTGCAGCATTAGGTGGTGCTGTGGATGAAGTAAAAAATGTGATTTTTTTTACCTTTTGGAACAGAAGTAGTTTCCATTTACCAGAAATAGGCAAAGCACAGGTTTAATTTTGCATATAAACAGTGTATCAGTCCTGATCAGTACCACTAAGCCAGTAAACCTTAGGGGAAAGTGAAGTGGCATGCACTGGAAACAAGGTTTTGTTCTGCCATCATGTTATAAAGTGTGGCCCTTTTCTCATTAAGAGATCCACAGTGAAACAGAACACTCCAGTAAAATGGGATGTGTTGTTTCATAGAATCATAGAATCAAGCAGGTTGGAAGAGACCTCTAAGCTCATCCAGTCCAACCTATCACCCAGCCCTAGCCAATCAACCAGACCATGGCACTAAGTCTTTTCATTAGATCTAGTTAGGACAGTCCTGTCTGAAGTACCCCAAACACTGAGCAGGGACTACAGAGAATTGCTGCTGGTGGTGGCAGTGAAAAGAAATAAAGAGTTCAAACTATCCATGCTGACTTCCATACAGAAGCCTCTCAAGCCCCTGGGTTTTCATCAGGTATGATTGATACTGTGCTGGAAAAGGGAAGGCAAAGCAAATGCCCAGCACATATCATGCTAAGCATGCTGTAAGTCATTTCCGACTTTCTAAGAGGCAGATTTCTGCCCAAAGATCTTTTTCTTACAAGGTTAATCCTTTCTTTAGGTGTCTGTGTTTGGTTATCAAACCCATAAAAAACAAAACAAAACAAAACAAAAAACAAAAAACAAAAAAAAAAAAAAGAAAAAAGAAAAGAGAAAGAAACAAGATAACTTCCTGATCTCTCTCTATGCCAAGTCTTCCCTATGGGGCTTTGGGCAGCCTGATCTAGTTGGAGATGTCCCTGTTGACAGCAGGGGGGTTGGACAGGGTCCATCAAGGATCCTTTCCAACCCAATGCACTCCATGATTCTATTCGAAGCTTGATAACTGTGATGATATTTCATTTGGGCTCGATGTCTTTCTTAACCTTGCATGAGGTGAGGAGCAAACTGCTGGTTTTCTGAGGTTTCTGATCCAAGTTCCTTCTCAGCTGTATCATACCAAGAAGGATAACCCAGAATTGTTAGCCAGGCGGAAGCAAATCTCCAGTGTGGATCAGTGAATGTGAAAAGCACCTGGCATCTCCAGGAACTGCAGGTGGCTCAAAGGCTGCTGGTTATCCACATCAAAATGTGATGTGGATAATATTGTTCCTGATACCCACCTGTGATCACAGAATCACAGAATGGTAAGGTTGGAAGGGACCTCAAGGATCATCCAGTTCCAACCCCCTGCCATAGGCAGGGACACCTCCCACTAGCACAGGTCACTCAAGGACTTGTCCAACCTGGCCTTGAACACCTCCAGGGAGGGAGCAGCCACAACCTCTCTGGGCAACCTGTGCCAGTGTCTCACCACCCTCATTGCAAACAACTTCCTCCTAACATCCAGTTTCAATCTCCCCTCTGCCAGTTCAAACCCATTGCCCCTTGTCCTGTCATTACAAGACCTTGTCAATAGTCCCTCCCCAGCTCTCCTTTAGCGTCCTTCAGGCCCTGGAAGGCTACTCTAAGGTCTCCTGGAAGCCTTCTCTTCTCCAGGCTGCAGAGCCCCAATTCTCTCAGTCTGTCCTCAGAGCAGAGTTGCTGCAGCCCTCTGAGCATCTTTGTGGCCTCCTCTGGACCTGCTCCAACAGTGATGTCAACAAAATCTATGGTGTAGTTCAGTAAATAAATCAGGTTAACTGCAAGACAAAGTAGATAGCTGTTCTGTCCAAGAGGATAAGCAAAACTAGCAGAAAAGCCTTTGAAATAGGTCTGTGGCTGACTGAGGCTACAGCATGGCTCTCAGTGCCAAGCTTTTCAGGGCATTTAGGCACCTAAAGATGCAAAAAGTTGCCTAATGGTTAAAACTTTGCCAGCTCCCTATCTGCATCTTTAGGTGCCTAAACACTTCTCAAAATGCATCTCTAGCTCCTAGGGATAGGAGTCATGCCAGCATTTGCTAACAACATGGTAATGAGCCACCACTAGGAGCCAAGTGAAGGTGTTTGCATGCATGTTTGCTTCATTTTAAACCTTGAGTTTGGATTTCCAGCCAAATAAGGGATTATATTAGGAGCAGGTACCACTAAAGCCTTTAAAAGCATCTTTCATCAGGTTTTGTGTGTGGTAATGTGCCTCAAGAAGATATCCCAAACAGTTAACATCCTTACAGTCTGAAATTATCTTCCATGTCCCAAGGGATAATCCTAATTATCAGTTTATCAGGGATTATGGTAACAGATTCCTCCAGCCTCTTTCAGGCCTGTTTTCACTGGGTATGAATAATTAACTGTTCCCTGAAGCTGCACCTTGAACTAACTCTCCAACTTCCTAGGTGTATTCCCAGCAGTTGAATTTGTTTTACCTTATATAAATAATGAATGCATCAGCTGTATATTTTAGTATATATTTAGTATGTATTTTAAGTAAGACCCTCAGTGGAGCATATTCTTGTGCAGAATTTTTGCCATTTCTGGCCAAAAGCCAAGGGTTTTTTGCAAACTTTCTGCCCGTATTTGAGCTGCAAGTAGAAGGTCTTCTGGTTTTCACTTGGCACCAACTAGAAAATTCAGAATTTCATCCATTTAAATCTGAAAGTTTCAGGTTGAGGATTCTGGTTTCTTTTTTAACTCTAAGCATTGCAGGCATATTTCTTACTTTTATCAACCGAGTTTCCTGCTAGCACAAAACTATCCTATGCTTTCTCCTGCTTAATTAATAATTATTTCTTGCATGTTTTTGGTGGTTTTCTGCACATCTTCCTCCTGCCAAAGCCGTAAGCTAAATGTAAAATTGGCCATTAATCATTGACAATTTTATACATTAGGAACCCTGACTCCAAGTCAGGTTTATTTTTTTTTCAGAGACTTATTACTGATGTCATTAGAGAGAAAAAAAAAAAGTTCTGTTCCTATTGAAAGGCAAATAGTAATGCTTTTGAATAATAGATGCTAGTCCTACAAGGAAGCAGGGAGTCTGTATGCTCTGTCTCTTGTTTGTTCCAAATGAGATAATCTGCTAAAATTTATGTCTGAAGTCATTACAAGAGACCAGGTCTGTTCCAAAGGCTGTATCTTAGCCCAAAAGCACATAATACAGATAAGATAAGTCATTGTAACTGAAATAAAATGATTGTAAGAGATGATTTTCCATGATCCATCAACACTAACATCAGTCCTCAACCCCCATAACACAGCTTTTCAGTATTTGGAAGTTATTATAGAATCATAGAATGGTAAGGTTGGAAGGGACCTCAAGGATCATCCAGTTCCAACCCCCTGCCATAGGCAGGGACACCTCCCACTAGCACAGGTCACTCAAGGACTCATCCAGTCTGGCCTTGAACACCTCCAGGGAGGGAGCAGCCACAACCTCCCTGGGCAAACTGTGCCAGTGTCTCACCACCCTCACTGCAAACAACTTCCTCCTAACATCCAGTTTCACTCTCCCCTCTGCCAGTTCAAACCCATTGCCCCTTGTCCTGGTACTGCAAGACCTTGTCAATGCTCCCTCCCCAGCCTTCTTGCAGCCCCCTTCAGATCCTGGAAGGCTACTATCAGGTCCCCTCGAAACCTTCTCTTCTCCAGGCTGCAGAGCCCCAACTCTCTCAGCCTGTCCTCACAGCAGAGATGCTGCAGCCCTCTGAGCATCTTCGTGGCCTCCCCTGGACGCACTCCAACAGTTCCATGTCCTTCCTGTGCTGAGTGTTCCAGAACTGCACACAGGACTCCAGGTGGGGTGGGGTCTGACAAGAGCAGAGTAAAGTTATGTTTTATAACACTGTGATTAATGACAGCAGCATGTTTGGGGTGATCATTTGGTTTGTAAATGACTTACAGGCTGCAATACCTTTCTGCACACAGTTTGCTGCTGAGCAGAATCTACAGCAGCCCAATCAGACTAATTGGGGAGGTTATGGCTTAAAAATTAGGCCTAGGATCAATCCTGAGCTTTGAGACAGTGTTACAAACTGGTTTGTGCTTGCACACTCTTTAGAGAGAGTTTCTACCAGAGAGGTTTGTTTGGGAGGATGAGAAAGAGCAGCTCAAAGCTGAGGAGGGAATGAGTGCAGCCAAGAGGTGGTGGTGTCTCTCAAGTTTCATCCTTCCCTGGAGTTAAATTCAAAAATGCCTTTCTGATGAATAATACCAGAGAGGGACACTTGTTCTTGGTCATACACAACAGCCAGAGTGCATGCCACTTAGGTGGGAAAATATTTCCACACATCCAGTCTTTCTGTCCTGAACTACTGTCCCCCAGTGCCTAAATCACCAGCCTGTGGAATGCAGTGGTGTGGCTGAGCCATCTTTTGATGTAATTCTAACTGTTCTTTGAGATAATGAGTAAGAGCAGAGTCAAGAAGCTCACTCTCCAGATGGATACTCACAGAATTCCAGGTGGCTGGGTGGGAGTAGATGCAGTTCCCTCAGTGCATGGTTTCATTAATTTCATAAAGAAGCAAATACCACTAGTCTGGTGGTCCGGACTCCTCTTCTGACATGTTGCTGCTGCAAGAGGTGGTTCATGCTTTTTGATGAGAGGACTTTCACTCACAAGGGTGTGTTCAGTCCTCTCAGTTCAAGAAGGACATAGAACTGCTTGAGAGAGTCCAGCACAGAGCCACAAAAGTACTGAAGGGAATGGAACAGCTCTGTTAGGAGGAAAGCCTGTGGGAGCTGGAGCTGTGCTGCTGGGAGAGGAGGAGACTGAGAGGTGACCTCAGCAATGTTTATAAAGATGTAAAGGTGAGTGCCAGGAGGCTGGAGCCAGGATCTGCTTGGTGATACAAGTGGAAGCTGAGACATAGGAAGGTTCATGTAAACATGAGGAGGAATTTTTTCCCCATGAGGGTGACAGAACCCTGGAACAGGCTGCCCAGGGGGGTTGTGGAGTCTCCCTTTCTGGAGATATTCAAAACCCACCGGGATGTGTTCCTTTCTGATCTAGTCTAGGTGATCCTGCTCTGTGTAGGGGTTAGACAGGATGAGCTTTGGAGGTCCCTTCCAGCCCCTGACATTCTGTGATTCATCACTGCAGAGCTGGGAATGAAGGACACAGAAAAGCACATCAGCTCTCTCCCAAAAGTTTTGTTTCCATTGTGAGTGTCCAGTTTTACTGAGGAGTCCTGCTCCACAGGCAAAATAACCTTAGGCATCAGCTCATCAGTTAAGAGGCTGATGGAAACATAAGAACTTGAAAGACTGTCTAGCAGAAAGATCACACCTGTGGTGACAGATGAGCTGAACAGGAGTGCTGGAAACTTCAACAAAGCAAAAATGTTGGACATCAACTTCTGACATTGCAGTTACATTCTTAAATGTGCTTGTGACCACCTGTCAGCCAGGCATGCCTACAGTTATGAGAAATGGTTTTAAAAAAAAGAAAGAAAAAAGAAGTCCTCTCAGCACACTGAGATTCAGTGCTTTCCTAATCTAAATAATCTTTATGGACACATTCCCGGCAGGTATAAATACTTCTTTTCTTAATAACTTATTTCCTCTCTCCTTTGGGCTTGGCAATCTCCTTTAACTGACCATCTTATCTCCTCCTGCTGGATAATCTTTTAAAAGCCTCAGTCAGTTTCTGCTTTTCCTTATCAAAACATATGCAATAAATTAACTCATAAGAGGCTCTTGACTGGTTAAGTGCTCTCAACTGCGTCGATTTAAAGGCGCCTTTGCATTCCGTCGAGTGTTTTGCTGATATCTCTAATCACTGAGATTTTGGTTTTCCTACATTTTGCAGGAAATGTTTTTCTCCATTTGCTTACATCCAAGCAGTTTGGAGAGTAAGTGCGGCTAAGAAGCCTGCAAATCTTCACTGCTCAAACTGAAAAGTGAAGATATTTCCTGCTGGAGTGGGATCAATAGAGGGTTCAGGTGCTTGCCAATGGCCTTTTAAGGAAATTATCTTAAACAGCCTTGTGGACAATGATCCTTTCAAAAGGTAGTGGAGTTCAAGGCACAATTAGAGGCCACCCATTCCCTCATCAATTCCACCGTGGTGAGAAAAATGCTGAGGGAGATACAACACAGCAAATACCTTTTACTCCATCAATAAATTCCCTTTCCCTTTTTGCTACCAGCACATATTGCTACGATTAAGCCACAGCTGGATGCAGAAGTACAATTATGCACTCTGTTACTGGGGAAGAGAAATAATTGCTTTAAAATAAATGGAACTCAAATACCCTTGGAACCTGAGTGGTTTCGGCTGCATAAGCTTACAGGCGATTGCAGATGAGCATTTTGCAGTCTGAACTCACCTGACTGCAGATGCTCCATTTAGTTGTGGCAATTAATGAGGAAGGAATTATAAAATATGTAGTTATTTGATTTTCAAAAAGCCATACCCACAAGCTGCATATAAAACAGTGGAATTTGGGTTCTAATTCGGTCGGGAAAATCTTCACAAGGATGCTTAAGGGCAATTCATTAATCTAGGGGAATCGGAAAATTGGAAAAGTTTGGCCACAAAATGGCTTTGCCTCACTTGCAAATAAAAGGCAGCCTGGAGCCCTAGGGAATGTCTCTGCTACTCATGGTGGTGAAGTAGGAATTTCAAGGTAGTCCCTGGCTCCTTTGTGGCACTGTTGGAAATGCTCAGCACCTTGATAGCCATTGAGAGGCTTCTAGATCTACAATCCCAAGCACAAATACAGATTGGGTGGTGAATGGCTGAGAGCAACCCTGAGGAAAAGGACCTGGGGGTCTGGGGTGATAAAAAGCTCAACATGAGCCTGCAGTGTGAGTGCAGCCCAGACAGCAACTGTGTGCTGGGCTGCAGCAAGAGCAGTGTGGGCAGCAGGGCAAGGGAGGGGATTGTGCCCCTTTGCTCTGCTCTCCTCAGACCCCATCTGAAGTCCTGTGTGCAGTTCTGGAGCCCCCAGCACAGGAAGGACATGGAAGTGTTGGAGCAGGTCCAGAAGAGGCTACAAAGATGCTCAGAGGGCTGGAGCAGCTCTGCTATGAGGACAGGCTGAGAGAGTTTGGGCTCTTCAGCCTGGAGAAGAGAAGGCTTCCAGGAGAGCTTAGAGTAGCTTTCCAGTATCTGAAGGGGGCTACAGGAAGACTGGGGAGGGACTATTTGTAAGGTCTTGCAATGACAGGACAAAAGGCAATGGGTTTGAAGGGGCAGAGGGAAGATTTAGACTGGATATTAGGAGGAAGTTGTTTGCAGTGATGGTGGTGAGACACTGGCACAGGTTGCCCAGGGAGGTTGTGGCTGCTCCCTCCCTGGAGGGGTTCAAGGCCAAGTTGTGCAGAGCAGAATGTTGAGCAGAGCAGAATGTAGAGCAGAGTAGCACACACTGAGGCATCTCTGTGAGGCAGAGGCAGCACAATTGCTTACAACTTTGCTCAACTCATATTATTTACCTGAGAGTAATGACTCCTTTGGCCACAGAGATCCACCAATCAAATGGCATTTGCAAAGCTGACCATGTTAGGTAAAACCAGGGCTTTCTTACCCTTATTTGGGCAAGATGCCAACAAGTACCTAAAACCCTGTGGGTGCCTATTTATCACTTCTGGAGGGGACACAATGTCCCAAGTCTTTGTTTTCCTCCCACTCTTGCTTCCCCCATCAGCAGAAGGGTGGGGCAAGACAGGACATCTAATAGGCCTCTTAGCCTTGAGGGCAATGCAAAGTCTGCAGGGTCTCTGAAAGGTTAAGAGCTGACTTGGTCACAGAAGCTGAAAGAAGGCACATTGTTTCATTTGGCTGCCCCTTTTATAAAGGGGATCTTCTGATTAAACAACTGACCTACAACCCTCTTCTCAAAGAAATTAGCAACCTGGCTGGTGACAGTTCCAAACCCTCCAGAATAGTTCTGGAGGTGGTGTAGTGAGTTGAGTTAACTCAACCCTTGAGAGTTTCAAACCATCAAAACCAGCTAACCCATTACAGATGGGAAGAAAGACTCCTGTTGTCTTTACAGTACTCTGGAGCAGGTCTTTTCACAGAACTACAGAATTGCAGAATATCAGGGGCTGGAAGGATCACAGACTCACAGGATGTTATGGGTTGGAAGGGACTCAAAGAGATCTTTGAGTCCAACCCCTCTGCCAGAAGAGGACCATACAATCTAGCTCAGGTTGCATAGGAATGCATCCATATGGGCCTTGAAAGTCTCCAGGTAAGACTCCACAACCTCTCTGGGGAGCCTTGAAAGACCATCTAGTCCAACCCCCCTGCAGAGCAGGATCACCTGTACATTTCTATTTCATTTCCACACCTATTTCCTTTCTAAGGACCTTTATTTAAGGTAATATTTCTAAAGCATAAATGAGATTAAGTTATTATTATTATCATCATCATTGTAATGATCACCATTGTCATCATCATTATTTCCTTTCCCTTACCCTAGAATGAAAATATCCATGTTACAAGTTCTAAAGAAAGTATTTTAGCTCAGAAATGCACAGACTGAGTAACTAGGCTTCTTTTGTATCCATCAGACCTCTAGTATGAGGCACTCAAAATCACAGGATTAGGGTTGGAAAAGACCTCTAAGATCATCAAGCCCAACCATCAACCCAACACCACTGGGGCCTCAAACCATGTCCTGAAGTGCCATGTCTACATGGGTTTTTTTTTTGGTAAGAAGCATCTTCAAGGTAATAGAAGGAACTTTGCTTTTGATATTCTGGTTGGGTAGAAATGAAACAAGTCTGTGGTTTGTAGCTGCTCTGCTGCAATGCAAGAGCATTTCCCAGCCAGCCAGTGCACAGGACACGCTTTCCTGGGTTTCTAATCTTGTTCTTTTCTTTTGCCTTGTTCTGACTTTGCTAAACAACACACATTGTATTAGCACAGCCATGCACACTGATGTTCCCCAGTATCACAGTGAAAAGGGAATACTGATCTCCTTGCTCCCATTACATGTTACTGTTATCTCTCTTCAGTGGATTACTTGGAGTTTATACATGCCTCAGAGTGATTTGCAATCACCATCTTCAGTTCCTCTGTCCTTGCAATGTGAAAAACCAAATAGTTCACCTCCTGTCTTTACTGTGTATTTAAATGACACTAAATCTAATATTGAAGGGCTGGATTCTGCTGCCTTTCATCATGTAAAAAATTCTGGGATTACTGGAAATCATAGTACTGCTTTGGTTGCCTAAGGAAACAGAACACAACCTACAAACAACCAGAAAGTCCCTGAAAATACACTGGGAGAGGTTTTGCTTTCAAACTGTGATTGCAAATGAGCAAGTCTCCTGCTCCTCTGCTTCCCAGGGCTCTGAAAGTTGTGGCTATAAAGTCCCTTATCTCCTTTGTAAGCTTGGATGAAGAGGGTGAGGTACTGGCTTTGGAATACATTATAGCTAAAGGAGTCAGTTCAGCTATGAAGCACAAGCCTGGGACCCTGTAAGGAGAGACCTTGCCAGTGGGTACGACTTCAGTTGGTTTCAGGTGGGGAAAATGGCATTTACTTCATTACACTTCTAGACACTTTGCTTTTCCTAAGAGCCAGACTTTTTAAGAAGAGTTGTGAGGCTGTCCTTCTGTTTAGTTTGCCTTGCTGGGGCTAGTTATTGCTCCTCCCTCATTTCAGGGGGTTTGTGAGGCTTCCATTGCAGTGCTTGAGTGCAGATCCTGTTAGATTACAATTAGCAGTTTTGAATTAACCTCTTCTGTTCTCATTCAGACCTCTTAATTGCTGGATCCTTTCTTGTATGCCTTTTCTTGCAGGGGAAAGAGCCTCCAAGGTCTGGGGTTCACTCTACAAAGCATTAACTTTGAGACTGAAAGAGATGCTTTAATAAACTGCCATGGTCATGGCACATAGCAGGAATCAGGATGTGCTGCTGAAAGGTTTGCTTTAATGTCTAGACTACAGATGTTTGTGTTGGATAGTACTTGCTCGGATATTGATTGCGGGGAGAAAAGTCTCTCTTTTCCAGATCAGCTTTTATGTGGGAAGCAGATAATGTGAGAGCATCCAGGATATTTCAAAATACAAAGTTTGGATAAGATAATACACCTCCACATCTATTAATGATGGTCTTGAAAGCCAGAAACCAGAAAATGGCAATGAGAGTAGCAAACACTTTAGTAAATGTAAGGGGAGAGCCAAGAAAGACTGGTGTCATCCACTTTATTCAACAGTTTTATGGTGAGAGCTGAACACAGCATGTGACAGATTTCAAAAGACATAAATCATAGAATGGTAAGGTTGGAANCTCACCACCCTCACTGCAAACAACTTCCTCCTAACATCCAGTTTCAATCTCCCCTCTGCCCATTCAAACCCATTGCCCCTTGTCCTGTCATTGCAAGACCTTGTCAATAGTCCTTCCTCAGCCTTCCTGTAGGCCCCCTTCAGATCCTGGAAGGCTACTCTAAGGTCTCCTGGAAGCCTTCTCTTCTCCAGGCTGCAGAGCCCCAACTCTCTCAGTCTGTCCTCAGAGCAGAGCTGCTGCAGCCCTCTGAGCACCCTCGTGGCCCTCCTCTGGACCCACTCCAACACTTCCATGTCCTTCCTGTGCTGGGGGCTCCAGAACTGCACACAGGACTGCAGGTGGGGTCTGAGGAGAGCAGAGTAAAGGGGCAGAATCCCCTCCCTTTCCCTTCTGCCCACGCTGCTCTTGATGCAGCCTAGGACTCGGTTGTCTGTCTGAGCTGCATGTGCACACTGCAGGCTCATGTTGAGCAATATGCAATATGTTGAGCAAATCATGCAATACACTCTATTGCCTCTGCCAAAAAAATGCATAAGATGGAGCATTATGACTGACTTTCAATATGCAACTATAAATGACACTGCCAGCAAAAGGCTCTGCTTGGCAGTTACTGGATAATGCTGTTCTTTGGACTGTCCTACTCCAGAAAATACAGTGAACACTTGGGCCCTGACATTTAGCATGATCCTTCAGTCTCACACATATGTCACTCTTGTGTTGGACTAATTTCACACAATCTGAGGAAGGTTTAGAAATAAAACATTTCTTAATTTTCCTTTTTCTGTGGCTCTGGTATATTCTTGAAGCCTTGTTAGACATTGGTAGATTTGCAGAATGGTTTGAGTTGGAGTGACCTTAAAATTCAGTTAGTTCCAACTCTCCTGCCACGGGCAAGGACACCTCCCACTAGCCAAGGTTGTTCAAGACCTCATTCAACCTGGCCTTGAACACCTTCAGGGAGGTTGTGGAGCACAGAAGCACCCAATGTGATCTTTGATCACATTGGGTGCTTCTGTGCTCCACAACCTCCCTGAGCAACCTGTGCCAGTGTCTCACCACCCTCACCATAAAGAATTTCTTCCTAATATCCATTCTGAATCTGCCCTCCTCAAGCTTCAATCATTCCACTATATATATACATAGAATTATTAGGTACAGACGTAAGGGTGATGTTGTTTGCCCCTTATTTCCTTACTTTGGAGATTCCTAAATGCATAATAATAACAAGGATTTTATAGCAGTTTCATCACTTTCCCCAGGTATGTCTAATTTCTGCACCATTTACTTTGCTGGCAGCAGCAGTGTGAGAAGTTGATGCCAGAAATAGTTGCAAAGAGCACTTAAAATATAACTTCAGCAGAACCAGGGAGCAATGACAGTGACTTGTCTGTCTGTCATGCTAGATCTTTTGTGAGCTTCAAGAGTTATCAGTGCACTGAAATACACCACATCTGGAGTACTGTGTTCTGCTGTGGGCTCCCCAGTTTAAGAGGGACAGGGTTATACTAAAGAGTGTCCAGTGAAGTCTGTGGGCGTGATGAAAGGACTGGAATGATGATGATGAAAAGTTGAGACCCCTAAGGCTGTTTAGTCTGGAAAGGGAAGTGGATCAGCATTTATATTTATCAACCTTAAGGGTGGGTGTCAAGAAGGTTACAGTCACTTCAATGGGGTCCTGTGACAGGATAAGGGGCAATGGATATAGACTGCAATGCAAGAAGGCTTTGAGGAGACCTTAGAGTAGCCTTCCAGGATCTGAAGGGGGCTACAGGAAGGCTGGGGAGGGACTATTGACAAGGTCTTGTAATGACAGGACCAGGGGCAATGGGTTTGAACTGGCAGAGGGGAGATTTAGACTGGATGTTAGGAGGAAGTTGTTTGCAGTGAGGGTGGTGAGACACTGGCACAGGTTGCCCAGGGAGGTTGTGGCTGCTCCCTTCCTGGAAGTGTTCAAAGTCAGGTTGGACGAGTCCTTGAGTGAGCTGTGCTAGTGGGAGGTGTCCCTGCCTATGGCAGGGGGTTGGAACTAGATGATCCTTGAGGTCCCTTCCAACCTTACCATTCTATGATTCTATGATTCTTTTATAAGTTCCACCTCCGCCCGAGGAGAAATTTCTTTACTGCGAGGGTGCCACAGCACTGCCACAGAGAGGTTGTGGAGTCTCCTTCTCTAAAGACTTTCAAGACCTCTCTGGGTGCCTTGCTCTGTGACCTGCCCTAGGTGACCTTGCTTTGGCAGAAGGCTTGGTCTCAATGCTCTCTGGAGACTCCTCCCAGCCCCTAATATTTGTGATTCTATAATTCTATGATATTTTTAAAAATACACAAATCTGCATGAACTCACCTGCCCATATGTTGAATCAGGCAGTGACATGAAACACTGCAGTCTTCCCAGCGTTTTAGTCTCTGTATAAATCACAGGATTATCAGGCTGCAGCCTTTACAGAACGCATTTTGCATATTTTAATGAAGGAATTTCTTACACAGCCAGCCAGCTACCGAGAAGGCAGAGCTGTGCTTTGCATGAAGTCCCTGAAATGAGCTCCCTAGGTCGCATCTCTGCCGGCTGCTGCGGAGCTCTCCGGGCAGGAGATGGTGCTGTTGGTTAGGGACACCGCAGTGCAGCATCCTCCCTCCCCGCAAAGAGGGGATCCGTTCGCTCTCACTGCAGTCATTCTTTATTGAACTTAAAGGAAGCAGCCATCTGGAACTTATTCCAGCATTTGACTTCAGTTACTTTACTGCTTAGCAGTGACCTATAGAACAATTTGACCGCGTTATTCTCCCCTTCTTTATGTAAATCAGAGAAAACAGGCACAGAAAATAAGCATTGTGGGGATACATAATGTCTTGTTACCTGCACTGAAACATAACGTAATTTGTTGCAAAAGATAGGAAAAAAAAACCACACCAAAAGAGCGTTTTGAGAAAGGCCTTTGTAGGATAAATAGCCAAAAATCAGGTTTTATTTTTTATCCAGGTGTTCCTAGACTTTTAAAGATTTCCAGCCAATGAAGACTTTGTATGGGGGAAGAAAAAATTTCTTCTACAATAAACAACAGAGTAAAAAAAAAAATTCTTCTACAATAAATTACAAAGTAAAAAAATTTTTTTCTTCTACAATAAACAACAGAGTAAAAAAAAATCTTCTAAAATAAACTACAGAGTAAAAAACCCAAAATCTTCTACAATAAACTACAGAGTAAAATAATAAAAATCTTCTACAATAAACTACAGAGTTAAAAAACCCCAAATCTTCTACAATAAACTACAGAGTAAAATAATCAAAATCTTCTACAATAAACTACAGAGTAAAAAAACCCAAAATCTTCTACAATAATCTAGAGTAAAAAAACCCAAAATCTTCTACAATAATCTACAGAGTAAAAAAACCAAAATCTTCTACAATAAACTACAGAGTAAAAAACCCAAAATCTACAACAAACTACAGAGTAAAAAAAAAATATTATTCTACAATAAACTACAGAGTTCTGTTGAAAGTGTTTGGCATTGTAAGTGCTTGTGAGGCACTGCAGACATCAGGCCTGGGTTTAAAAATAAATAAATAAATAAATAGAACAGTAACCTGCACCATGTTTTCCTTGTGCTGTTTTTATTATGTGGCAAAATAACTCCTATTATCAGAGCTAGAAGACTGCTTGTTGGCTGCATGGACACTTCCAGTCACAGCCTTAGTCAGAATTCTCACTGCAGTGGGTTTGTTGCTTTTTTTTTTATCCCCCTCCCCCTCATTCACTAAAGTTAGCTTCACTTTTAGTTAATTACTCTGAGTTTATTATCACCACCAGAGACTTATTTTTCCCTGCAACAATGCACTCAAGTAGCATTAAGTTGTACCTAAAGAGTATTAGGATCTTATTAAAGGATTGGGTTATACTTTGGGGTCAGGTTACACAGATGATGGGTCCAGTTAGTGGCTGCTTACTTCCATCTCATGCGTGTAGTGTCTGCAGTGATGACTTTGCAGTCCTCCTCTTCCCCAGCCTCTCATCCATCTTGCCTTTTTTCACCTTCCCAGCAGCATGACTGAGCTGGTTTGAGGGCTGCAATCACAAAGCCAGGTACTTCCCATAATTTTTCCTTTCACTATAAAGAGGAAACAGGGAAAGTGCTTTGGTTCTCATTGCCAGTAGGAGCTAAACCTGCGGTGTGAGAATATATGAACGGCTCAATTAGATCTGAGCTCAGGGTCACCTTGCGAAGGATCTCGTGTCCACCTGGCAGAGCCATAGGAAAAAAAAACAAGTGCAAGGAACACAAGTACCAGGCAAACTTCCTCCTGACAACACAATCTCTTTTTGAGGCAGTCAGCAGTTTGTGTTATGGCTGAACAAATGTTCATCTGCTTTATAGATCCTGCTTCTCTTGAACACAACTCCGTCTTGAATCCCTTTCCACTTTTGACTTCCCCAGCACATTATATTAATTGTTTGTATTCCTCTATTTAATGGGATAATGTCCCACTCTTTTATGACCATTTACTTCCTGCTGAAAGGACTCTTGGGGCAGGGAGGGGAAGGATGTTTCTCTAGTTCTTTTACGAGCCATAATGAATAATCATTCATTACCTACCTCTTCCACACAGAATCTTTCACAGCTCTGTAACCCTTTCCCCTATTGTTTTCACTGTGGGGTTATTTCCAAAAGAAGCACAGAATCAATAAGGTTGGAAAAGACCTCCAAGGCCATCAAGTCCAACCATCAACCCAATACCACCACCCATTAAACAATGTCCCAAAGTGCCATGTCTACAATATTTTGTTTAACACCTTCCAGGATGGTGATTCCACTACCTCCTTGGGTAGCCTGACTACTCTTAGAGGAAAGAAATTTTTCCTAATGTCCAACCAAAACCTCCTCTGGTGTAACTTTCCTTTTGTTCTATTACTTGATACTAGGGAGATCAGCACCTACTTCATTACAACCTTCTTTGAGGTAGTTAAAATGGAGATCTGCTCTATTTTGGCTGTGTGAACTCTTCATGATTCTATATGTATGAAATAGCCAGAAGCAAGTACCAAAGAAGGAAAACAAATAGGAAAGATGACTTGGAATACCATAATATAAAAATTAGTACCTGCAAAACAGTCACATCTTCAAAACTGTGGATTACACATCTTAGGAGCTGGCTTTGACACTAAAATATGTTTATTTTTTATTTAGAAAATGAAAAGCAGAATTAAAACCAGAAATGCAGGCAAGTCAGGTTGCGTACCCAAGGTCCCAGTGTTGGAGGCAAAATCATTTACAAGCTCTGAAGCTGTAAATCAAGATTACCTTCACTGTTTTGGAGGCACTTACTTCTCTTGCATGTCTTCATCACAGACTGCTAACACTTGGATTTTATATTTTGGGTGACAATTACAGCAAAGTCCTGACTCCAATCCACATTACTGCCTGTCCACAAAGGAAATTCTGTTCAAGAAAAAGTGACCAAGGCTTACTCCTCCAGGTGCAGCTTCATTGCCAGGAGATCCCCAGGTGCTTAGCTGGACACCCACTGAAGATATTCCAGCTGAAAAAATGTGACATTTCAAGATGCTGTTTGTATCTGAGTGTCTTTGGTGCAAATTGCAGGATGTGAGACTGCTCCATCAGGAATCCTTGGAGACCCACTGTTATTTTTCAAAGTGCTTTCAAGTGCTTTCACCAAATGGCCTTACCTTGCATTTCTCTTTGCAACAGCTCCTCCTGTCTCTCTGCTCCTCACCTGTTCTTCTTGTGACCTGCAATTTTATTTCCCAAATTGATCTCACTTCTTAATGAAAAAAAAAAATCAAAAAAACAAAAAGGAAAAACTGTAAAACTGTTTCTTTTCTTG
This sequence comes from Eubucco bourcierii, assembly GCA_013396675.1. NCBI lineage: Eukaryota > Metazoa > Chordata > Aves > Piciformes > Ramphastidae > Eubucco > Eubucco bourcierii. Next base: position 884,836 of record VWZE01025704.1, on the reverse strand, counting down.
GGCTTCTTATTGCTAGAAGACTTTTTCAGTTTTGTGGCATGAAATAAGGTTTCTATGAGATTTCTTACCTATGCTGTGCTAGTCACAGGACATCAAACACAATGTGCACTGAATTCTTCACTCCCTTTTGGCTTTTGCCCACAGAACCTATGCCTGCACCTATAGATATGTTAACACAGAGGACAAATGCAGCTCCATCAGTGGTTGGTAAGGTTCAGGATCCTCTTTCTGCATTAGGCATTGGTTAGGTTAGATGAGATTGCATTAGACAAGAATGTGTTTTTAGCTAAATCTTATTTTTGGGAGGCACAGACCTTCTAAAAAAACCCCAAACAACTCTTGTCTGCCCTTTCCTCTCTCAAAACAAGGTTTTAATAATCTAATTTATAAGCTTAGGGTTTGATTTCTTTACTATGAGGGTAGTGAGACACCCAGAGAAATTGTGAATCTTTCATTTCTTGCAGTGAAAGACTGGGCTGGATAAGACTTTGAGCAATCTAGTCTAGTAGGAGGTGTCCCTGCCCATGGCAAGGGGCTTGGAATTAGATGAACTTTAAGGTCCCTTCCAACTCAAGCTATTCTATGATTCAAAATATAAGCAAGCTAAAATGAAACACCAGGAATACAACTGCCATGTGCTAGGTAGAAAGTATGTGCTGTAATAAGTCCATTTGACCTCCTGAAACCAAACTGTCTGTTGGCTTTTATAAAGGATGGCATGTGATATCTGCAAACAAACCTGAGATATGGAATGGGTCTGATGCTATATTTTGTTTTACTTCCAACACATCTACTGATAATTCAGTTTCCCTTTAGGGAGGACATTTCTGCTGTTATCTCTCCTTCCTGCTATTTGGTAGTGTAATAAAGACCCTTTCCTTGGTAGTTATGTGTGAGCATGTGTAAGAGCATTACATGTGGACAAGGCCCTCCAGGACTTGGTTTAATGGCCATGGTGGGGTTGGGTCAGTGGCTGGACTCAACCTTTTCCAACTGAATCAATTCTATGATTTCACGATCACAGATGGTACCTGAGCTGAAAAGATCTGTATGAAGTTAAAATTAAATTAACTTCAGTAATTACTTCTGCTTACAGCAGCACTTCATTTCTCCCCAGAAAATTGCAGTGATGTAGCATGGTATTTAAGAAAGATGTTGAGATGCTTGGATGTGTCCAGAGAAGGGCACCAAGGCTGGTGAAGGGGCTGGAGCACAGCCCTGTGAGGAGAGGGCTGGGGGTGTGCAGCCTGGAGAAGAGGAGGCTCAGGGTAGATCTCATTGCTGTCTACAACAAGGAGGTTGTAGGAGGGTGGGGTTGGGCTCTTCTGCCAGGCAACCAGCAACAGGAGGACACAGCCTAAAGCTGCAGCAGGGCAGGCTCAGGCTGGATGTTAGGAAGAAGTTCCTCACACAAGTTCGATAGGCATTGGAATAGGCTGCAGATTCCGCATCCCTGGGGGTGTTTGAAAGGAGACTTGGATGAGGCATTTAGTGCCGCAGTTTAGTTGATTAGAAGGTGTTAGGTGATAGGTTGGACTTGATGATCTTGAAGGTCTTCTCCAACGTGGTTAATTCTGTGATTTGCAATCTATGAAGATGTGGCAAATTCCTGAACAGCTTTCTTAGGGATGCCTTCCATAAAGCACAGGTCTTCCCTCTATCAGAAATACCACTGCCAGTGAGCTGATGGTTTGATCTCCCTTTACATTCAACCTTTCTCTTGACTATTCTTGGGGAAAGGCAGGAGTTACTGGATTTCTCTTCTGAATTAGAAAAGGATCTTTCAGTACCCTCTTTTCTCACAAAAGCTTTCATCTATTTACTGTACACTATTATTTTTTTCTTTTAAAGCACACTTTCATGGTAAGCTACTTTAGTATTTGCTGCTTACGACATAACTAGGAAATGTTTCTAGACCCTGAATATTAATCTCCTTATTGCCTCTCTTTGAACACAAAAAGAATGTGGACTGCCAGAGAATCAGCCTGGATGCAATATTTTCCCGTGATAAATATCTTTTCCTGTTCTTCAGCCCTGCAAAGTACTTTTGTCCTTTATTTGCCACTAATGCTTATGATAAAAAATTAAATTACTGTTCATCCTTTCAATAAGTTTCCCTCAGAGAACCTCTGCTAAAGAACAAACATTTAAAAGGGAAGCAGAAGCTTTAGTTTTATACACAGCCCTGCTATATTATTCATTGCAATGCATTTTTAATGTCACAGAAAGAAAAGTAAAATATATTTTAATTTCTGGGACTAGGCAGCCAAGTGATCCAGGGAATCACAAATTCACAGAGGCTGAAGACAAATGCATATAGTGGAAAAAAAAAAAACAAAACCCAAACCCAACAACAAACCCAAATCCAAAATCAAGCCCCAAATCCCCTCCTAGCTTCCAGTAACCTGAAGGTTTTCATGAGAGCTTTGTGAAAACTCTTACTGGTTGAAAATCTCCTGAGACTGCCACCGTGGTGCACAGACGCTGGGAACCTCTGACCTACAAGCTTTCAGCATACTTCAGAAACTCTTTTTTTTTTTTTTTTTAGTTAAGAAANCTTACTGGTTGAAAATCTCCTGAGACTGCCACCGTGGTGCACAGACGCTGGGAACCTCTGACCTACAAGCTTTCAGCATACTTCAGAAACTCTTTTTTTTTTTTTTTCAGTGAAGAAATAGGTCAGCAAGATTGAGATAATAAAAGAGGCTGTGTGCTGGTTTGAGCCTCAAACCAGCACAGGCTGAAAACAAAGCTCTAACTATTAACATAGCTGTCAGGATTACCATGAAGGTTTCTCCTGCCTCTCTTCCTTTTCTTTACTTCATATAAAGAAACCATTTTTTTTTTTTTTAAATTTTGGTACATTTGTTCATAATCAAACTCATTTCGACTAAATAATTGCAGTGATTTATGTGAACATCCTTCTCAGCCTTCAGGTACCATTTTACAAAGAACAAAGGGTGAATAATGTTCTTTACTTTGTTTATGAATTGCCAGGGCTAATGATTTCCTTTGTGTTGCCTTCTCCTGGAATTCAGCGATTTGTCTTCAATCCGCAAGAGTTACAGCAGCTAGTGAAGAATCGATTCCCAAACCTCTCTGAACATCAGACTGCAGCTTAAACCTTATGGACGCTGTGTTCTTCAGACCTGAACGCACCTTTTATGCCACACAACGACGGAAGTGCATCGTTGTTTGATATAATAAACAGAAAGCAGAGCAGGATTTTCAGCTTTTGTTCTGCAGCTCACAACAAAGAGCCTAATCAACTGTAATTTTCAAGCATGCATTTTGAAGTTGGGAGGTGTGCACAATTAATAGATTTTTTTTTCTTTCTTTCTTTTCTTTTTTCTTTTTTTTTTCCCCCCCATAGAATACAAAACTTCGTTTTCATTGTGTTATGGCATACAACTCATGACAACCTACCCACTAGGTGAAGCAGAACTGATCAGAAAATCTAGCAGAACTGATCAGAAAATCTAGCAGAACAGACAGAGTTTACTTTTAAATGCTGACTGCCAGGGCTAATAATTGTGCTGGTTTGAGGCTAGTTGGAATATTTTAATGGAGAAAATTATATTATAGGCTGTGGAAAGGAAAACATGGTGATGTCTACTCATAGGCTTGCTGAGATGTTTAAGAAAGGAACTCAAAACATAGATAAGTCAACCACTCTCCGGGGCACAGCGTCTCGGCAGTCTAGCAGCTTCTGGCTTCTATCTGCCGATTATCTCACTAAGCACTTTCCTTCTAACCTCCCTGGCTGATCCTCCAAACTCACCTTGCACATAAGGCAAACCTTGGGGTAAGGTATAGGGGTGGGGAGAAGGTGGAAGGGTGGTTGGGAACCCCTCCTGGGGTCTCTGATTTCTGGAACGGGAGTTGTGTTTCTGTATTACCTTTTATTTCTGTAACTATTCCTGTCTATTGTGTCTATCTCTGCTTGTGCATTGTGCTGAGCTGTAAATAGAGTTTCAGTCCTTAACTTCCAGCTGGCTGAGTTCTAGTCTGGGTCATTTTACAAAGTGTGTGTGGGGTGGGGGCAGGGAACTCCCAAACCATCACAATAATGAAACAAACAAACCAACCAACCAAACATTATTTTAATGATGAAATCATCATGTGGCAAAAGCAATTCTCCCAAATTAGTAAATTCTTATTATTTCGGTGGTCCCTTATGGGTTGTTAGAGCCTTATTTTAACAGAAGAGAACATGTCTTGGTGTAGGCAGTTGAGAGTAATTTTTTATTTTTTTGAAAGAGAGGTTATTCAGCTGCCTGAGAAAAACACTAAATGTTGGTAAAATCACTGCATCCCCTCAGTCCATTCCTTATTCTCAACTCGACCAAGGCAAAGTTCAGAGTGGCCTTGAGATGCGCAGTTTGATTATAGGCTGCAGGTGAGTTTCTCATAAAGACATCAGAAGGGTTTTATGGAATTCACCACTTACCCAGACTAAAGGGAAGAGAGAGCACTTTGTTATTAGTAAAGGCATTGACTGTTAAAAACAGGAGAGTAGAAAATGCCTGTGTTTATGAAGGGCCTGTGGGAAAGAGGATTAAGTGGGAAAAAAAGTTAAGCTGAGATTCCAGAAAGGCTGCGGTTCAAGCCAAATTTGATTTTGATGAAAGGAAAGTTCTATGAGGAAGGCATTCAAGGTAATATTTAGGCAGCTTTTCACTCCATTAATTTGTGTTGATGAAGAAATCTCATTATGGTCTGGACAGGGAATGTTCAGAGAAGCAAAACTAAATGCAGGAAAGAAAATTATTGAAAGACACAACCACAGAAAGGGTTGGATAAGCTTTGCGAAGAAGATAAAAAAATAAATCAGAGTTCTGGAGAAAGCTGAAAATATGAAGACATCATAGCAAGGAATGAAGATGTCTCTAAAACAGGACAGAGAAAAGTTTTGGAAAGAAAACACTCAGTGACTTAAAGAGAACAGGAACCCATGAGAAAAAAAAATGTACAAAACACAAATAAAAACCTGGTGTTGAAGAGGCTTTGGGGAGCATTTTGACTCTGCAATCAGTCTGATGGAAATATGTGTGGGGGAAAGAAGAAATATGGAAGAATTACACCAAGGAAAGTTTAGGTTGGGTGTTAGGAGAAGCTTCTTCATTGAAAGGGTTCTCAAATGCTGGAACAGGCTCCCCAGGGAGGTGATTGAATGCCCATTGCTGGAGGTGTTTAAAATAGAGGCAGAGATGTGGTGCTGAGGGACCTGGTTTAGCACCAGCCTTGGTAGAATTAGAGACTGGTTGGACTTGATGACCTTAAAGGTCTTTTCTGACTGAAGCGATTCAATGATTCCATGATTAATAGTTGAAGTGACTTGGTAAAAAGATTCTGCCAAAGTACTAATCAGGAAAATCACACTGAGAGCAAACAATTTGCAGACAGAAGACATTTTAAAGAGTAAAAGGGGATGACAGTTAGGGCAACTCCAACTCAGCCTGAAGCTGCTCAGACTGGGTGTGCTGCCTGGTGAAGAACATGAGAAGGCAAATGATGGCATTTGTCATCTTCATTGACTTTTGTTTTGGCTTGGCTGGAAGCATTGTGGAAGGCTGCAAAGTCACATGGCACTCAGATAAGGTAATTTCAAATCTGAAGGCTGTGTTTGAAGGATGCTGCAACTCTGGGAAAAAAATAATTAATGCTGAATTACACAAGTCAAAGCTTGCTATGATATAGCACTCCACCCCACCTGGAGTCCTGTGTGCAGTTCTGGGGCCTTCAGCACAGGAAGGACATGGAAGTGTTGGAGTGGGTCCAGAGGAGGCCACGAGGATGATCAGAGGGCTGCAGCAGCTCTACCATGAGGACAGGCTGAGAGAGTTGGGGCTCTTCAGACTAGAGAAGAGAAGGCTTCCAGGGGACCTTAGAGTAGCCTCCCAGGATCTGAAGGGGGCCTACAGGAAGGCTGGGGAGGGACTATTGACAAGGTCTTGTAATGACAGGACAAGGGGAATGGGTTTGAACTGGCAGAGGGGAAATTTAGACTGGATGTTAGGAGGAAGTTGTTTGCAGTGAGGGTGGTGAGACACTGGCACAGGTTGCCCATGGAGGTTGTGGCTGCTCCCTCCCTGGAGGTGTTCAAGGCCAGGTTGGAGGAGGCCTTGAGTGACCTGTACTAGTGGGAGGTGTCCCTGCCTATGGCAGGGGGTTGGAACTAGATGATCTTTGAGGTCCCTTCCAACCTTACCATTCTATGATTCTATGATTCTATATATAAGGAAGCATCAACTCACTGCAGTTTTTCATCATATTCTTAAACTAGACAGTAAGAATGACAAATGAGGTAGAGGGTATGGCTTGAGGTGATCTGATGTTAAGGTCCTTAACTAACACAGATGACATCACACAGCCAAAAAAAAAAATTTAAAAAAATATCTTGAATTATTGATGAATCAAATTAATAATTAACCTTGGAAGATTGGTTTGGTCAACTTTGACTCATAATAAATGCCAAGAAGACGAAGTGGTTGCAACATGAAAAAGAAGCAGTAGGAAGGGCAAGTAAAATGTGGTGTTTGTAAGGTTAAAGAATATGCAATGTACACAGAAGCTACTCAAGCACTGCTGAAGTTTTCTTCAGAATGAGAATAAAAGGAGAAGTGATTCACAAGATCTGGAGAAATAATAAACTGATAACAACCTCACCTCTCAAAGTGCAAACATATCAAATCTGTGCACTAGCAGGCAGAATTACTCTGTGGGCTGGAAGCAGTTACCTTAAATGAGAGAAACAATTCTGGCATTTGGCATGAGATGAATTTGAAAGACATAAGGTATCAAGTGAAAAGATTTAACATGAGGAAGGAGGAAGTAAAATGCTATATGAAGCCAAGGAGACATGTTTGGTATATTGAAAAGATAATGACAGTAATGCTGCACAAGATGTAACTGTTGCAATAAATCATGGAAAAGCCCCAAAGTCTGGCCAGTAGTTAACTGTTTGTTAGCTGTACACTTTGGTATTAATCCAGGGATTAACAAAGGAAGGCCTGTGAAGGAATGACCCATACAGCCTCTCTTGTCTGGAAAGTTATTCTGTGATGAGAAGATGAAAAGTGGGCAAAACCAACAGGTAAACTCATTGCCTGAGCAAACTATTTAACTGCTGGACAGGGATGGAGGGGAGTAGTATTGGATGCTCGAGTACGTCCAGAGAAGGGCCACAAGGATGATCAGAAGGCTGGAATTCTTCTCCTATGGAATCAGACTGAGACAGCTGGAGTTCAGGCTGGAGAAGAGAAGGTTCTGAGGAGACCTTACTGTGGCCTTCCAGTGTCTTAACAGAGCTGCAAAAAAGCTGTTGAGGGACTTTTTAGAGTGTCGAGTAGTGACAGATGGTCCAGAGAGGCCAGGATAGGGTCAGAGATTGTCTACCTCCTTCCTCCAGCAGCCTCTAAAGCCTGGGAAGAATCAGAAGCCTCAGCAGTTGACACCAACAGAACCATCTGCAAGTGTTTGGGTACTGTTTGAAGATAGTCCTGGGGAATTGGGAGACTAATTGTGAGTAAATACCTAAAGCCTCTTGTAATTCACTAATTGCCTTCTGCCATAAGCAGAAGGGAGCTTCCTTGAGTCCATGTAGTGGGCAAGCAGCATATTGACTGCAAGAACCTCTTCCAGTTCAATTGAGTTTAATGTTTATATTTCTCAAGCTTTCTAGATCCTATGTTATCATCTGTATAAAGTTTCCATGACTGTGAGAAGAACCAATTATTATTAAAATTAGTGGTCGGGGTGCTGAGAGTTCTGAATACTAAGATTAATAAACAATATTAAATTTGAAAAAAATACCATCTTGCAATTGATTAATTCTCTCTCCATTACAGACTGCAACAGGATTAGTGCCTCAGGTGCAGCAGCATCTTTTCTCCAAACCTTTCTGAGTTGCACTGTTTTACCCTCAGAAGGGAATGGTTTCACTTCTCTCTCACCTGGATGGTGTAAAGCACTTCACTCATGAGAGAGAAGCAGCAATGTGTTTGTTATGGGACAGTGATTCAACAAAGTTTAGTAGTAAATGTGATGATGGTTTAGCAAGGTACATGTGAGTATTTACTGAAGGGTATGGCTTCACTTCTCTCAGACAGGATGGTGCTGGATGGTGTAAAGCACTTCACTCGTGAGAGAGAAGCAGCAATGTGTTTATTGATATGGGACAGTGATTTAACAAAGTTTAGTAGTAAATGTGATGATGGTTTAGCAAGGTACATGTGAGTATTTGCTGCTTAGAGAACAAGCCCAGGATTCTGTCAGGTTGTCAGGGAGACTCTCCCATTGATTCACAAACTTCAGAAAGGACCTCCTTGTGTTCTAAACCTCTCAGAGGAGAGTTTAGGTGTGGCTGGATCCAGCCTTAGTCCCAGACTTGGCCAATGGCTTGGTCTAAAGGATTATACCTGCAAAATCAATCCTTTATATCACTTAACTCAGATGTCAAAGTTGCAGCTTGTTTCACCTTGTACATTTGCACTAGAGCAACTTGCACCTGAGCATTTTTCTGATCATCTCTTCATTCTTTTAGCTTCCACATATGCAAATGAGTATTTCCTGATGAATGTCAGCATAAGAACCACCCAAGGCATCTCAAATCATTCTTATAGGAAAAGCCCAAAGTTTAAAATAGCCAGAGTCCTTATTTAAACATTGCTTTATGCTTTATTTTTCATTAACTTGCCCCATATCTGTTCAGAAATGATCCAGAGAATCCTATTGCCCTATGTGAAGGGATATATATTATCAGCATATGAATTGCTTCCACTGCCTAGAGTTCAATAATGCAAACCATCCTGCACAAGATCCAGGAGAGAAGGATTAAATTCAGAACACATACCTGCCATTACAAATTTATCAGTGCAAATAAAAAAAGCAGGTTCTTTCTGTCAAAGACTGTGCATGGAGGTATGCCATTTTGTACTGGCAGCATCTAATGATATTTCAGTCTTCTCCCTCACTTATCAGGGAGAAACACACTTGCAGGGCTGGAAATGAACACTTTGCCTCCCTTTCAAAGTCATATATTATTTAAAATTACAGAATATTACTCTGAAACTTGCTAGATAAATTGTGGAAAATGTGTAACATTTACCCTATAGCCTAACCATGTTCAGCTCCAAGCCACTACGTATGGAGAACTTTACCAGTTAGCTCAGAAGGGCCTGTAGAAGTCTTGATACATTTGTGTAGCTCTCAAGGACATCAGTGGGAAGCAAGTGTGAAGATCATGGGCAGTTAAGTCTCCTACAAGCAATACTTTTTATTGCAGATCTCGCTGTGTGTAGCATTTTGGCTGACACACTCCCTTAGCTACAGTATTGCAGAACAACCCTTTAAGACCCTATTAGTGAATGTGTGAGCTGGTTTTAAACGTGCTGGTTGCTTTGTACCAAAACTTAACTTGGTCAAGCAACCTCTGGAAAATTTTTTAGGTGTTTTTATTCCTTCTGCTGTAATTTAACAGGTGTATTTTTACAGGTGGTCTATTCAGAATCATTGAAGTGTGGTATCTGGTTTCACTACCTCTGCCCTGATTGCCCAGCATTTGTTCTATTGGTGTTTCATAGAATCATAGAATGGTAAGGTTGGAAGGAACCTCAAAGATCATCTAGTTCCAACCCCCTGCCATAGGCAGGGACACCTCCCACTAGCACAGGTCACTCAAGGCCTCCTCCAACCTGGCCTTGAACACCTCCAGGGAGGGAGTAGCCACAGCCTCTCTGGGCAACCTGTGCCATTGTCTCACCACCCTCACTGCAAACAACTTCCTCCTAACATCCAGTCTAAATCTCCCCTCTGCCAGTTCAAACCCATTGTCCCTTGTCCTGTCATTGCAAGACCTTGTCAATAGTCCCTCCTCAGCCTTCCTGTAGGCCCCTTTCAGACACTGGAAGGCTACTCTAAGGTGTCCTGGAAGCCTTCTCTTCTGCAGGCTGCAGAGCCCCAACTCTCTCATCCTGTCCTCATAGCAGAGCTATGTTTAATTTGAATCTTTCTAGTTCTGCCCTATCAAGCATTTCTAGTCAAGAAGGACAAAAGCCAAATGACAGGGCAACAAAGCAAGTATTATATGTGCACAGATTGTGGCATTTCTTGTACATATGACTTTTGATCCCCTATCACTCCATATTTTTCTGAGAAGAAAAATGGTCTGCAAAAGAGAAAGCTCAAGAGTAAGAGAAGCCTGAGCTTTACTTCAGAGTTGTGGCCATTTGAGTAGATTTCTAGCTCAGACATTAAAAAAATAAATCTGGAACAGGGAAACTTAGAAATGGAAGAGTACTGGAGTCTCTGAGTGGAGAGGTGAATATTCCAAGGGTAGGTCATAAAATGGCAACAATGGATAATACAATTTCATTGGAGTATCAAAAGCTTTATGTCTAGAAGCACAGCTTGTACCTTCCCCTTGCTGCTTCTGCTCTGCCTGCTGCTATCTTCCTCCACCGCTTTTTGGCTGCTGCTTTGCTGCTTCACTGCTGCTTGACCCCATTCCCATCTTCCTTAAGGTTATTATATTTATATATATATATATAAAATAGATTATTATATTATGTATATTTATTATATTATGCTCATTTTCCCCCTGACTTTCCAAAATTCTGAGTTGTAGTGAATTTACTTTACTGGGGTAGGGATCTGCTCTTACCCAGCACAAAAGTTCCTAAATTCACTGTGAACTTTTTTTGGTACTTTTTTATCCCTGCACAAATTTACAAACTGTTGAAGCTTTTTAAAGAGAAACAGTTTTTAGTTTTCCAAACCAGTCATGACTGTTCCCAACAGCAGTCTGGCACCTTTGTGCTTGAGATGGGCAATGCATAAACTAGGTAGTTGATGTTGTTAACAGCAGGCATTTCTTAAACATTCTCTTCACAGAATCCTTAATTGCAAGCTTTTTATATAGCAACTATTAGCACACCTAAGAATCCATTGTAAAATGTTTAAAAACCTGCATTTCTTTACTGGTTTACTCAGGAAGTTTAATGACCCTTCAAGAAAACCAATCTCATAAAACAACGAAGAGGAAATCGTAATTTTTCATTTTTTTCTTTCAAAGGTTTTGGATGCAATAGAGATATGCATAGTAATTAAAAAACCTCAAACCCTAAGCAGCAGAAGTATAGGGCTGAGATTCCCGACAAGAACATAATGCTTTCTTTCCTATCCCAGTTTGACCTCAAGAGGTATCTTGACCTTTAGTCTTTTGGAATGCTGAATACCAGTAAAAATGTGCTCGGGAAGTTAAAGAAAGGGGAGGTCTCCCAGTAGTTCATGGTAGTTGAATGGATAAGATCATAGAATCATAGAATCATAGAATCATAGAATGGTAAGGTTGGAAGGAACCTCAAAGATCATCTAGTTCCAACCCCCTGCCATAGGCAGGGACACCTCCCACTAGCACAGGTCACTCAAGGACTCATCCAATCTGGCCTTGAACACCTCCAGGGAGGGAGCAGCCACAACCTCCCTGGGCAACCTGTGCCAGTGTCTCACCACCCTCACTCCAAACAACTTCTTCCTAACATCCAGTCTAAATCTCCCCTCTACCAGTTCAAACCCATTGCCCCTTGTCCTGTCATTACAAGACCTTGTCAACAGTCCCTCCCCAGCCTCCCTGTAAGCCCCCTTCAGATACTGGAAGGCTACTCTAAGGTCCCCTCGAAGCCTTCTCTTCTCCAGGCTGCAGAGCCCCAACTCTCTCAACCTGTCCTCATAGCAGAGCTGCTCCAGCCCTCTGATCATCTTTGTGGCCCTCCTCTGGACCCGCTCCAACACTTCCATGTCCTTCCTCTGCTGAGGGCCCCAGAACTGCACACAGTACTCCAGGTGGGGTCTGACAAGAGCAGAGTAAAGCGGCAGAATCACCTCACAAGGTGTCACAAGTCTAATTGAACTACTATCCCAGCTCTATTAGTCACTTACCCCTATGACCTGAGTCACTTATCTGTTCTTTGCTTTCCCTTCCAAGTTTTGGAATGCAAACTCTGATCAAACTGAAATAATTTGAGAGACATATTTGTAAAGAGCTTGACACCATGAGGGGTTGATCCATTTTGAATGTATTGCTGCACAGGAAAGAAATCATCAAGGGCATTGTCCTGATGTCAGATGGGACAGAGATCTTTTTCTTCCTCATAGTTGGTACAGTGATGTATTCGGGGTTTAGTGTAAGAATGATGCTGCTAACACACTGACAGTTTTCATTGTTGCTAAGTAGCTCTTATCCTAAGCCAAGGAGGTTTCAGGTTCCCATGATCTGAGTGGCTGAGAGCTAATTTGACCTAGCCAAAGGGATATTCCATACCACAGGACATCATACTCAGTATGCAAAATGGGGGGAGTTGGCTGGGAGAGGCTGATCATTGCTTGGGGACTGTCAGTGGCTAGAAAGCAGTTGCTTTGTGTATCACATGTGTTTTCTTGACTTTTATTTGTCTCTCTATATTTTTTTGGTTATCTTTTAAAAATTATTTTTATTCTAGATTGCTTCAATTATTAAAATGTCTTTATCCCCATCCATAAGACTTCCTTCTTTTTCTTTCCAGTTCTCCTTTCCATTCCACTGGGGTGGGAGGATTGAGCAAGAAGCTTTATGGTGCTACTTGCAGTTACTGGTTTTTGTGCCATTGCCAGATCTTTTCAGGAGGAGGTTATGTAAAACTCGTTTTTTCACACAGATCATTTCACTAATCTACTGCACAGGCTCAAAAATATTTCTTTGGTTGGTTCAGAGGGGTCAGTGCACATAGCACGAAACTGAACTTTGAGGCTATCTGCTGTTACTTAGGACTGTGTGAGAAAGTGCACTGAACCTTCATAAACAAACTGTGGATTTATGTATGTATATATGGTCTGAGTTAACCCAGTGGGCAACCAAACACCACACAGCCATTTGCACAGTGCTCTGTCTCTGTCAGTGAGGAAAATACTATCAAGAAAACCTGAGGGTCAGGATAACATCAACAAGCACCACTCCAGGCTGAGTGGTGAACGGCTGAGAGCAGCCCTGAGGAAAAGTCCCTGGGGGTCTGGGTGGATGAAAAGCTCAACATGAGGCTTCAGTGTGAGTGCAGCCCAGACAGCAACTGTGTGCTGGGCTGCAGCGAGAGCAGTGTGGGCAGCAGGGCAAGGGAGGGGATTCTGCCCCTGTGCTCTATTCTCCTCATACCCCACCTGGAGTCCTGTGTGCAGTTCTGGAGCCCTCAGCACAGGAAGGACATGGAAGTGTTGGAGCGGGTCCAGAGGAGGCCACGAAGATGCTCAGGGATGCAGCAGCTCTCCTATGAGGACAGGCTACAAGAGTTTGGGCTCTTCAGCCTGGAGAAGAGAAGGCTTCCAGGAGACCTTACAGTAGCCTTCCAGTATCTGAAGGGGGTCTACAGGGAGGCTGGGGAGGGACTATTTACAAGGTCTTGTAATGACAGGACAAGGGGCAATGGGTTTGAACTGGTAGAGGGGAGATTGAAAGTGGATGTTAGGAGGAATTTGTTTGCAGTGAGGGTGGTGAGACACTGGCACAGGTTGCCCAGGGAGGTTGTGGCTGCTCCTTCTCTGGAGGTGTTCAAGGCCAGGTTGGAGGAGGCCTTGAGTGAGCTGTACTAGTGGGAGGTGTCCCTGCCTATGGCAGGGAGTTGGAACTGGATGATCCTTGAGGTCCCTTCCAACCTTACCATTCTATGATCCTATAATTAATAATAAATACTAATAGTATTAGTACTATTAGTATTAGTACTAGTAATAGTATTAGTACTAGTAGCAAGGCAAATGGAAGAGGAGAGAGGAAAACAAACCAAAAGATTGGCTGCAGAGTCAACCATGCACAATGCCCAGCCAGTTCCTGAGCAAAGCATGGCTAACAATAGGCCCTTTATTCACCCTTTCCCTGGTGAGCATGATGCTATATAGTGTCTTTTATATCACTTTGATTAGCTCAGGTCATCTGCTCAGTTGTCTCCTTTCCCAGTCTCCTAATCCATTCACTTGGAGGAGCAGAGAGAGAAGCAGAAGGGTTTGACACTTTGCCAGCAATGGTCAGCAAAACCTAGAACATTAGAATATCATCAGTATTATTTTGGTCAAAAATCTAAACCACAGCGCCATATGAGCTGCTATTAAAAGAAAATTAACTCTTCCTTAACCTGGCCCAGTACAATATATCTTACATAAAATTTTCCTTAAACTGAAAGTACTTTATTTTTTTCTCCTGGCAAGACCAAAGTCAGAGTTACTGCCTATCTATCTTCTATAATAGCTCATAATAAGCAATTAAAAGTAATCTAAAGGCTGCAGTTCCTTGCTCTGCTCAAGGTGATTGCAGAAGAAATTCAGAATCCCAAGTTAAAGCCTTTGCAAGAAAAAAGTTTGTATCTTTTTTAACTTTTAATGGGAAAAAAGCTTATCACAAGCTGCTGTATGAAGTGATTACCCATATGGTTCCACACTTAAAAGCCACAAAATACCTTAGATCTTAAAATTATATATTTACCTTTGCTGCAGTATACTAAAGTATCAGCTTATAGAACTAGGTGAAGTTCTGTGTTCATAAAGCCATATTATTTTTGGCCAAAATTACTTTCAAGTATATATTATTTTGATGCATATATATTATTTTTATTTGGTTTGTTTTAAATTCTATCTTTCCTAAACCCTTGAAAGCATATTACAGTTCAGAGTGCTTTGTTTCAGTAGTATGGGTCTGTTTAAACAACTGTATGCTGAAAGCTTTCTCAGAGGCCGGCTAAAATTCAACCCCATGGGGACTTTTCATCCCGTTCCCAGGACAGTCTCAGCCTGGTCCTGTTTACAAAGAGTAGTGCTTCCATAACATCCTACATTCTCTACAGCCTGCTACCTATTTTAACTCTAAAGTCTACAAATTTTTACCCTGGAAATAACAATATTCCAATCTCCTTGCCTTTCTCTTCCCTCATTGAGATATATCTAAGCTCCCACTGCTCGCAGCTTTGTTTCTGCTGACAGATGTGGCACAGAATGTGATGTCTACACAGCACTGTGGGAACTGGAATGATCCCATGCAGATAAGCTCATTGGTCTTATGTGTTTGTATCAATCAACAATACCTTTGATGGTGCACCCCGAAAATATGAAATCATAGAATCATAGAATGGTAAGGTTGGAAGGGACCTCAAAGATCATCCAGTTCCAACCCCCTGCCATAGGCAGGGACACCTCCCACTAGCACAGGTCACTCAAGGCCTCATCCAACCTGGCCTTGAACCCCTCCAGGGAGGGAGCAGCCACAACCTCCCTGGGCAACCTGTGCCAGTGTCTCACCACCCTCACTGTAAAGAACTTCCTCCTAACATCCAGTCTAAATCTCCCCTCTGCCAGTTCAAACCCACTGCCCCTTGTCCTGGCATTGCAAGACCTTGTCAATAGTCCCTCCCCAGCCTTCCTGTGGGTGCACTTCAGATCCTGGAAGGCTACTCTAAGGTCTTCTGGAAGCCTTCTCTTCTGCAGGTTGCAGAGCCCCAACTCTCTCAGCCTGTCCTCCTAGGAGAGCTGCTGCAACCTTCTGATCCTCTTTGTGGTCCTCCTCTGGAGTGGCTCCAACACTTCCATGTCCTTCCTGAGCTGGAGGCTCCAGAACTGCACACAGGACTTGAGGTGGGGTCTGGTATTGATTAAATGGTTTGCTGAAAACATCTAATTCAGCCCTTATGCTTTAAATGTCTGAGTCTAGTTCCTCTTTCAGCCTATCTCCATCAACCAGTCTCATATTTAGCAGCCTCCTAGACTGCTGAAGTCAGTTAGAACAGTTAGAGCAGCTAATTTTAAGAGAAGGAATGAACTCTGGTTGTTGGCTGACTCTACAAATGTTCATAATGCATCCTTGATGAAAAAAGACCATGAAAGTGAATAGGGCTTGGCAAATTTTTCAGTGTGCATTGAAAATTCAGCACTTTGTAACTGCAAGCATAGTGGATGGTTTGTATCACAGCCCTGCATGCTAGTATTACTCAAAGATAAATGCCCTTGATAAACCCTATCATTTTCACACTTGGAGTGTAAAGTGTTGAAATAAAAAGCTGATGAAGCATAAAGTGTTGAAGTAGCATGTTATTTTCAACATTTTATCTGTCATTTGCCATTTAGTTCAACACTTTGTGTAGTACATTAAATACTCGTCTGTCAAGTTGGTGTTTGAAGGCCTGAGGACACAGAGATGCCTCTGACTAGTAGCAAACACTGAGCTACCGCCAGTGGCTCTGAGATCATGGGAGGGAGGCTGAAGTAGCTGTGAATGCTACAAGGCTAAAGCTTGCAGGAGGATCTGTGAAGGGGCCAGTGAAGATATAAAACAGCACTGGGGAGGTCCCACACAGAAAGCTCTTCAGGAACAACTTAGAATAGAATCATGGAATCACAGAACCATAGAATCACATATTTGTAGAGTCATAGAGTTATAGAATCACATATTCCATAGAATCATAGAATCATGAAATCATAGAATCATGGAATCATAGAATCACAGAATCATGGAATCATAGAATCACAGAATCATGGAGTCATGGAATCATGAAATCATAGAATCATGGAATCATAGAATCATGGAATCATAGAATCATATATTCATGGAATCATGGAATCATAGAATCACAGAATCATGGAGTCATGGAATCATGAAATCATAGAATCATGGAATCATAGAATCATGGAATCATAGAATCACAGAATCATAGAATCATGGAATCACAGAATCATGGAATCATAGAATCACAGAATCATGGAATCATAGAATTATGGAATCATAGAATCGTAGATTCATAGATTCATAGAATCATGGAATCACAGAATCATAGAATCATATTCATAGAATCATATATTCATAGAATCATAGAATCATGGAATCATAGAATCACAGAATCACAGAATCATAAAATCATGGAATCATAGAATCATAGAATCATATATCCATAGAATCATAGAATCACAGAATCATAGAATCATGGAATTGTAGAATCACAGAATCATGGAATCATAGAATTATGGAATCATAGAATCATGGAATCATAGAATCACAGAATCATGGAATCATAGAATCATAGAATCGTAGATTCATAGATTCATAGAATCATGGAATCACAGAATCATAGAATCATATACATAGAATCATATATTCATAGAATCATAGAATCATGGAATCATAGAATCATAGGCTCATATTCATAGAATCATGGAATCATGGAATCATAGAATCATGAAATCACATATTCATAGAATCATAGAATCGGTCAGGGTTGTAAGGGACCACAAGGATCATCCAGTTCCAACCCCCCTGCCATGGGCAAGGACACCTCACACTAGATAAGGCTGTCCAGAGCCTCATCTAGCCTGACCTTACACACTTCCTAGCTGGAGATAGCAGGACAGGACCACACATCTTTCACATCAGAGTATAGGTGTGTGCTGTTGAGGGGTCACTACCTTTTCACAGCAGAGGTACTTGTGGATGCCTGGGTTGCAAAGTGCACTGCACTGACCCAGTCAGTCCTGGATATGTCATAGGCAACCTGCATTGCACTTTTGTGCAAGGGAAAATTCCTTAGACATGCTTCTGAGGCTCACAACCACCTTGTGTAACATCATAACCATTTCAGGAAAAAAAAGGCATTGATTTAAAAGATTTTATGGTCAATTAAGGACTTGTCTACCTAATTTGAGATTTGATTTTAAAGTGTGTGAGTTAAAGTGCATTGAATCCTCATGTAAGCATCTTTTGAAGTGAACTAAGTGAAGTACTGCTACTATATTTCTGAGGCTGTCCAAATGACTGTTTAATGTTCTCTAAATACTTCAGACTCAGACCTTTAATTAATTCTGCCTAATACATCTTGATGTCTTTGATTCAACACTCTTGGAAATCAGCTTTTCAAAAAAATTTAGGTGAGTCAGATTAGAGACAAAGGTAAGAACAGGCAGGAAAGTAATCCTCATTTTCTTCATCTTCCACAGCTGCATCAGCACTCACGTGTGGGGGAAGACAGATAGGTCAAAACTGTGCTCCCTGGCACTTCTGTTTTTCCTTCCAGTGAAACACTGGCACAGGCTGCCCAGGGAGGTTGTGGATGCTCCCTCCCTGGAGGTGTTCAAGGCCAGGTTAGACAAGACCTTGAGTGACCTGTACTAGTGGGATGTGTTCCTGCCTATGGCAGGGGATTTGAACTAGATGATCTTTGAGGTCCCTTCCAACATTATCATTCTATGACTCTATGACTTCTTATTTCTTTCTCTCAGTGTCGTAGAGCACTCCAAATTCCTTCCCTCTCCTCCCTTGCTCTGTCTCTGGGGGTTTGAACGGGGAGGAGAAGAAGGAACAAATTGCTTTCCTCCCTTCTGCGGGTTTGAAGAGGGAAGAGCAGCAGGTGCCTTTCTCCACACTGACTCGTGTGGGAGCACATACTGTGATCAGGCTGCTGGCTGGCTGGGTTCTTGGTGCCCAGTATAAATGGCAAGCGGACACATGGTCTAGAAAAGGTATGAACAGAGCAAGAGAAAAAGCGCCGTGTTCCCACCTTGGCAGAGTGCCCCCCTGGAGAGTCCCTGCTCGTGGGCTGCTTCTGGTTTTCACATGGCTCTCAGGGTTTTTGTTGCACTGTCCCTGCTTTTGGACAGTTCCCCCTCAGTGCTGCACCACTCTGTGCAAATCTGCAAGCCCAGTAAGTTCTAGGGTCCATTTGAGAGAGCTGCTGGCGGCACCCGGAGCCGATTACTCTCAGACCATACTGCAGCCAAGTTGCTATCATGGGTGGGGAAGATGCTAACAGTTTGGTTCTCTCCTGCTACTGCTGAGGCAGCATCGTTCCGTGATCATCTCACTCGTGGAAGAAGTGCTTGAGACACTTCTGACTTTGGCATTTTTTCCACCAGCCTTTGACTTTTGCTGTGTGAGTCCAGACTATTGGATGTTGCCTGTAACATTGGAAGGCAGCTGAGCCACAGAGCAATCCAGCAAGTGATCATCTCAAATTTCCCATCTCACCTCTGTGAGCAAAGGCTGCTGCTCCCTTAATTCTCTGCTCAGCCTAATTTTTAGTGGGGTAAAGCCGTGTTTGTAGTTTAGCCTTTTGCCATTTTCTGACTTTCCAAAGTCTCTAAATTTGCCCATAACATCCTGTGAAGGTTTTCCTGACTGAATTGAGCCTGTAAATAAACCTAAACTAGTTCTGTATGTAGTTTGGGGGCAGGGTTTTCAGGAAAATAATATAATTCTATTTTTCTATTTTTATAATTCTTGACTCAGCCTCATTAATTCCCTGCCTCCAGGACACTCATTCCTAGCACTGTTAGGTCCAGGGCCCACTCAAATGACCTTAGGACTACTGTGATTATTAACTGGTACCTAAGTGCCTAAGGCAAAGGATAGCTCAGCAGGTTCTTGGTGAGATAAGTTCCACTCAAGGCTCACAGGCTTTGTGAATAGAGCTGTGTTCTTATGAGACCTGGATATATAGAGACAGTGATTTTTTTCTCAGGATTCACCAAGGGATCATCAAATGTTTGGACTGGGTTTGAGTACTGGTACGTAGAGGTGCTTTGATAACTTACTGTTTTCCTAGCAGGACAAGCAGAACTAAGAAATTCCACTCCCTTGAGTTTCATTGGGAAATTACAGAGCCACAGAGTATCTTTGGCTGGAAGAGACCTTCCTGATAAAGGCAGGGAGGGGTAACGAGGCTGGTGAGAGGCCTTGAGCACAAGCCCTATGAAGAGAGGCTGAGGGAGCTGGGATTGGTTAGCCTGGAGAAGAGGAGGCTCAGGGGGTCCTTCTTGCTGTCTACAACTACCTGAATGGTGGTTGTAGCCAGGAGGAGGTTACCTTCTTCTCTCAGGCAAGCAGCACCAGAACAAGAGGACACAGTCTCAAGCTGTGCCAGGGGAATTTTAGGCTGGAGGTGAGGAGAAAGTTGTTGCCTGAGAGAGTCATTGACTGCTGGAATGGGCTGCCCAGGGAGGTGGTGGAGTCATCGTCCCTGGAGGTGTTCAAGGTGGGTTTGGACGTGGCACTTGGTGCCATGGCCTAGTCTTGAGGTCTTTGGTGATGGGTTGGACTTGATGATCTTTGAGGTCTCTTCCAACCCTGGTGATACTCTGATACTGTGATAATCTCCTGCAGTTTTTAATTGAATTAAAAAGAATAAAAAGGAAGAGCCTTTTCACCTTAAAGGTGGATATGTTTCCTTTAACTGTACTAAAACACACATATGTAGAGTGGTGTGAGTGTGGTAAGCTCTCAGCACAGGAAAAAATGAGCCAGAATGTGCTCTGCAAAAGCTGCTGAAGGACCTTTCTCTGGTTTTCATACTTGTATAGAGATTCAGTGCCAGCAAACCTTTACTCAACTGCTTCACAGACTGAGCAAAATTAAAGCACAGAAAAGAGGCCAATTTAAGTCTGATAATGTGAGTAGGGTACTAAATGAGGTAACCTTTTGTTGGAAAAACAATGGCTTTTTTTTTTTTTTTTCTTTTAATACATTCTAAAGCACAGGAGCTACATTTCCACCAAACAAATATTTGTACAACATTGAAATATAAACCCACTATGGCTAAAACAGACATTCATTTGCTTTTCCTATTCTGGAGAAGGTCTTTCAAGAGAAACAAAAATTCTTTTGTCTTGCCAAGGTGGCTTTGTTTCTAGTAGGAGAACATAAGCTGAAATACTTAAAATTATTCAAAGTGTTCTCAATATGGCAGTTATCTGCTCATTAACTGCTGGGAAATTGAATCTCTCAGGGGTGCAACTGAGATGCAACCCAACTGTGCTGAGTTATGTTTGGTGACATCATGCCACAATGTGTTCTGCACTGATCTGGCACATCGGGGCACACACTTTGCATTATTCAACACAGTTAAAATCAATGTACCAAAATTAGCCTGGCTTGATTCTGCTCACTTGTGTAAAACTGCTCTGAGGAGAAGTCTGAACCATTGGCTTTTGATTTTCTGAGGTCATTATCAGGGTGGCCTATTGCTCCTCAAATAAACCCATGATTAGCATAACAGTTGTAAGTTATCATAACGGTTTGCTTTAGCAGGTGTCTCTGGGAATGCCTGAAAAACCTGTGTAGTTCCTAGGCAGCCTCTAAAATCAATAGGAATAAGAAAGTAGAGAAAATAAAATCATATTTTGTCACAGCCTCTAAATTCCTTTCTAGTCTGTAATTTTTACCAGTCCTCATGAGAAATAATCTTCAGTTTCCAGTTTGAAAGCTTCATGCAGCCTGAGCATGACTTTAAGGAGAAGGTTCCCTGGGGCAGAGTAAATCACTCTGCTCACCCCAGCTAATGATGTGTGGTGATGCTAGTCCATTCCCTTTCTTTCCTCCTTTTTTCCCTTTCCACTGCTGACCACATACTGCTGCAGCTTTGCACCATTTGTGGTCTCCACTGTGAGCGAACCCAATTCACAAACCTCAAGATAGGACAATATAGAATTGTGAATGGATTCAGCTACAGGATAGGCCTAGTCAGTGCTGGAGCACATGAAATGGAGGGGTGGAACTACAAAAGTATGAGAAGAAATGGCCTTGAGTTGCACTGGGAGAAGTTGGATATTAGGAAAAAATTCTTTACTGCAAGGGTGCTCAGGCATTGGAACAGGCTACCCAGGGAGGTGGTGGAGTCACCATCCCTGGAGGTGTTGAATATTAATGTAGACATAGCCCTTTGGGGCATGGTTCCGTGCGCGTGGAGGTGTTCAGCTGACAGTTGGACTTGATGATCTTAGAGGTCTTTTCTAACCTTAATGATTCGATTCTATTCCATTCCATTCCATCCTATTCTATTCTATTCCATCCCATTCCATCCTATTCTATTCTATTCTATTCCATTCCATCCTATTCTATTCTATTCTACTCCATCCCATTCCATTCCATCCTATCCTACCCTATCCTATCCTACCCTATCCTATCCTACCCTATCCTATCCTATCCTATTCTATTCTATTCTATTCTATTCTATTCTATTCTATTCTATTCTATTCTATTCTATTCTATTCTATTCCATTCCATCCCATCCCATCCCATCCCATCCCATTCTATTCTATTCTATAAAATACATGTAGAGAAAGGAAGACCTCTGGTTTAGTGACAATCATCTCTTTAAGCCAACTAAGCTTTGCATGGAAACAGCTTTACACTCCTAATAAGCAACTCATTGCTTGATTATCACTCACCCACAGTCCATACTGGGGAAATGAGTTAACTGTAGTAGGCTTCTCCCACTTGAATGAAAGATTATCCAGGTTACTGATTCTTAATTACACTCTTTGCTTTTCTTTTAACAAGAAGTGAAACAGCCTTTTGCTGTGTTATTGTTAATTTCAGGCATGGATGGAAATGAAAAGGTAAAAATGAAAGGCCAGTATTATCTACAAAAGAACTGCCACCCTCAAACAATATTTATTTTGCAGGCTGATGTGAGTATGGATAAATATGTCTATTAGTACTCTAGCCCCACCACAAAGGGTTTTATTTAACCATCAAAATGAGACTCTTTGGGTTACAGATTAAGTATTTGGTCCCAGGTGAAACTTAGAAGCAGTGAATTAATTGTAACCAAACAGCAAATTCTGACATACTCTTAGGCTACAGCCCCAAACCTGAAAATATTGGAGACAGCTGTCTGATGCCACTGAAGATCAATATAACCCAAGACCAAGGACTGTCTCTGCTTCATAAACTTTATCTTTTCTCATAAGAAATGCCTGATTTCTCTGGTGCAACAGGAGAGGCACCGAGAGGGTTAGTTATATAATAGGTTCCATATTAATAGTTGCCTGGCACTGATTTTTATATCCTGCTTTTAAGGATATTCATTTCAGAGGAAAGTATTTCTCCTGTGCTGGTTGCAGGGAGGCTTGTGCTGTGGAGATTGCTTCAAACAGCATAATTAAATGATTTTCAATCACTCTTACGCCAAAACACTCATAGGTTTACCCCTGCCTTTGATATTTGGAGAAGGTTATCTACATTGTATTGCAGATAAATGACTCAGTGCAAATTAGGGGACTGAAGCATCTCTTTTGTGAGGAGAGGCTGAGAGATCTGGGGCTGTTCAGCCTGGAAAAGAGAAGGCTGAGAAGGCAAATGGACTTGGAGGTACTGGTGGAAGAAAAGCTGTGTATGAGCCAATGATATGCAATTGCAACCTAGAAGGCAAATAACATCCTGGACTGCATCAAAAGCAGGCTGGTCAGCAGACCAAGAGAGGTGGTTCTGCCCCTCTGCTCTGGTGAGATCTCACCTGGGGTACTGTGTTGCACTTTTAGAGGCCCCTTACAAACCAGTGCATTCTCTGATTCTATGATCTTTTCAAGGCTTATAAATATCTAAAGGGTCATGAAGATGAGATTGGGCTCTTCTCAGTGGTGTTCAGAGATAGGACAAGGGGCAGCAGTTACAAACTAGAACCCAGGAAATTTCACTTGAACTTAAAGGGAAAATGTTTTTCAGGGTGCCAAAGCACTGGAACAGACTGCCCAGAGAGGGTTTGAAGTGTCCTCAAAGCTTTCAAAACTCACCTGGACACACAACTTGTGCAGCCTGCTCCAGGTGACCCTGCTTTAGCAGATGATCTCCAGAGGTCCCTTCCAACTCCTGCCATTCTGTGATTCTGTGAATGAAAATATTTGAGATTCCACTGGTGAAAGCAATTCTTAGTGTCACAGTGATTAGTGCTGGAGGATGAATGCAGCAACACATCCCCTTCTCTGTTGTGACAGGGAGCAGAGCTTGTACCCACTCAACACCAGTGTTGCCTACAGAGGAGCTGGAGCATCCTCAAATCCTCTCTCTGCTGCATGCAATCTCACCATTTGATTGAAGACCAGATCATGTAAATCCAAGAAGCTGTAGAGGGTTTGTCACACAGATCCTGCAAGACTTAAACCTTCATTTCAGTCCTAGAGGCCAGTATGGTTTCCATGACCTTGGCATTGGAAGCTCTGGACTTAGAAATAAAGAGCTGAGGCCAGGAGCAGCCTGCACTAGGGGAGCTGATGCAAACACACAGGTTGCTGTCTTCAAGGCAAGAGTCAAAAAGCTTTCTGTGAATTGGGAAGGACACATCAAAGAGAGTGATCAGCTTCCCCCTGGGTGCGTGTGCCAATGTTGCAGTAGGTCTGAAACACTTAAAGGCTTTGTCAAGTATTTCACAATTTCTCTTTCTATAAAACTGGGAGAGCTTAACTTGCTGTGGGTTGACCTATCACTCATTCTTCCCCCAGGTGAATTAAAACCTTGTCCTGCATTTATTCTCACTGGTGACAGCTGTGAAAGAGGGGTTATAAAATGCTGACGCTGTGAAAATTAATAATGTCACGTTCAGCTGAAGTCTTCTCCAGAAGAGATTCTCAGGGCCAGGATGGAGTTTCTACTCAGAGTGAATACACTGAGAAGAGGAAGTTCAGGGGGGGACCTTATTGCTCTCTATAACCACCTGAAAGTAGGTTGTAGCCAGGTGGGGTTGGTCTCTTCTCCCAGGCACCCAGGGACAGAACAAGAGGACACTTCCAGGGAAAGCTACAGACTATTTGCACCTTCATATCCTCTATGCTGCCTAGTTCAGCATGAAAAGTTCAGGCTGCAGAGGTGTGCCCAGGCCAACCTCATGAAATTCAACAAGGCCATGTGTAAGGTCCTGCACCTGGGTAGGCACAATCCCAAGCACAACTCCAGGATGGGTGGGGAATGGCAGAGAACAGCCCTGAGGAAAAGGACCTTGGAGTCTGGGTTGATGAAAAGCTCAACATGAGCCTGCAGTGTGCACATGCAGCCCAGACAGCAACTGTGTGCTGGGCTGCAGCAAGAGCAGTGTGGGCAGCAGGGCAAGGGAGGGGATTCTGCCCCTTTGCTCTGCTCTCCTCAGACCCCACCTAGAGTCCTGTGCGCAGTTCTGGAGCCCTCAGCACAGGAAGGACATGGAAGTGTTGGAGTGGGTCCTGTGGAGGTCACGGAGATGCTCAGAGGGCTGCAGCAGCTCTGCTGTGAGGACAGGCTGAGAGAGTTGGGGTTCTTCAGCCTGGAGAAGAGAAGGCTTCCAGGAGACCTGATAGTAGCCTTCCAGGATTTGAAGTGGGCTACAGGAAGGCTGGGGAGGGANGGGTGTTCAAGGCCAGGTTGGATGAGGCCTTGAGTAGCCTGTACTAGTGGGAGGTGTCCCTGCCTATGGCAGGGGGTTGGAACTAGATGATCCTTGAGGTCCCTTCCAACCTTACCATTCTATGATTCTATGAAATGCATCTGAGCATCAGTGTCAGTACTTCGAAGTAAAATCAACAGAATTTTGCTCATAATCTATCTGCTTTGTTTTGCTCATTTTAAATTAAAAGGCTACCATGGTTAAAATCTTACAGTTTTACAGATACATTTCAAAACAGCAACAACAACAACAAAAAAACCGTACTAACAAAAAGGACAGGACAGGACAGGACAGGACAGGACAGGATAGGAAAGGAAAGGAAAGGAAAGGGAAAGGGAAAGGGAAAGGGAAAGGGAAAGGGAAAGGGAAAGGGAAAGAAAAGGAAAGAAAAGAAAAGAACCCACCCCAAAATATTCCCAATCTGATAGATGATTATTTTTCAAGTTTCCAGTTTAAAGAGTGGCAATTTTGAAAGAAAATATTCAGGAACAAGTTCTCTAAGAAGCAAAATCTAGATGCTGGATGGGCTTTGTAAAGGAAGAAAGTGTTTTCATACCTGACTACTGCTAATGCCCATCCCTGTAATGGATCCAATCGATCTAGCAAATTCTCAATGGATTTAAATACCAACCTTTAAGAAACCAGAATTGAATCAGTATGCATGTTCCACATAAACTGACAGAGATGAATTAAGCTGTTTTATCTGGCATAACCTTCTCCGGATTATTCATACCTTCATCATGCCTCATGCAGTGGGAGTGATTCACGTTCTCTTTACCATTGTGCCTGTCATCTTGTCATATTTTAATGTCAACACTCTGTTTATTAGGGACATTTTACCCAGGGAGGGAGTTCATTTTTGCCTTTCAATCAGTGAAGAGAGAAAATATCACAGTGTCCCTGTGTTTTTGCCTAGCACCAACATAGCAAGTCGGTGACTAATTGAGCTGTCATAATGAGCATCAAGGATTTATAAAATGCATTTTGGTGGATATTCTAACTCTGGGGATATTTTGATTGTGTAATGGCTTTCTCTTTCTATTCTCACGCTGCTTCATATGGTGCAATTAAAAGCCTGCTAGCAAAGAGTGGGTTGAATGCACCACAACCCATTATTGCAGCCAAAGGTTTATGAGGAATTGTATTTTATTAGGGAAGGAAGGAAAAAAGCAAACAAAATATCAGAGTCACAAGCCTGTGAGATGACATGACAGTCGTGACACCTCCATTTAGGCTGACATGTGCAGCAGGTCAGCTGTCCATGTTATGTAAAAATCCACTAGCAATTACTGGAATGAGTCAGAATTTGTGGCCACGAATCCACTGCCTGAGACACAGCTTATTAAGCAAGATCTCTAGGTAGGATCATTATATCCTTGTTGTTGTAACTTTTCTTCCCTAGCACCTTACCACAGCTGGGATGACAGCGTTTCAGCCAAGTGGTCTCCATTTGAGGTGTGAACATTCCCAAAGATCAGGACAAAACATGGAAAATACAAAATGCAAGAGCACTTTGTGGAGCTCTAAGGTGGTTTGCAGAGGTACAGAACAGATATATGCTTGTATCTGGCATGTAGCTTGGAGAGGATGTTTTTTTTTCCAGGATGATATTTATACTCAGGCTGGGTCTGGGGATAATACATTTGCATAACAGTTTTGTGGAGCTGAATCCAAGGGCAGCAGAACTCCACTGAGCTGCTCATCCCAATAAAAAGAAACTAATCTTTATAAGGTTGTATCCTTATTTCTTTACAGTTTATTCTATCTGCTTGGCTGCAGGCTCTAGCAAAAACATAAACCATGTTTTGCTGCTCCCTTGACCTCAACTACTGGATATGAAAACTTTTTCAACTTTTTAGTATTTTATTGACTTTGAACACGCAGTTGTGCATAGAAACTGTTTTGGGCATAAATCCCTCATCTTGCTGAGACAAGGATGGGAAAGGAACTGCAATTTGAACAAAGAGAATTGCTGAGCATTCAGCCATGTTGAAAGAATTTCAGGGTCAAGCTATTCAAGGAGTGGAAGGATCCTGTCTTTGAACAACTCTTCAGCCACTTACTTGGAGGAGCATCTTACAGTTGTTTTATATTCCTAAAAGATGACATAAGAACATCTTTGTCAGTGCCACGGACAGAGGAATCAGTGCACCCTCAGCAAGTCTGCAGATGGCACCAAGCTGTGTGGCACAGTCGACTTGCTAGAGGGCAGGGATCCATCCAGAGGGACCTGGAAAGGCTGCAGAGCTGTGCCCAGGCCAACCTCATGACATTTAACAAGGCCATGTGTAAGGTCCTGCACCTGGGTAGGCACAATCCCAAGCACAACTCCAGGCTGGGTGGGGAATAGCAGAGAGTAGCCCTGAGGAAAAGGACCTGGGAGTCTGGGGTGATGCAAAGCTCAACATAAGGCTGCAGTGTGAGTGCAGCCCAGACAGCAACTGTGTGCTGGGCTGCAGCAAGAGCAGTGTGGGCAG
>VWZE01025704.1:826350-856846 GCA_013396675.1 Eubucco bourcierii | reverse complement strand
TTGGAACTAGATGATCCTTGAGGTCCCTTCCAACCTTACCATACTATGATTCTATGATTCGATGATTCTGCGATTCTAAGAAGAATTTAAACACCAAAATTCAGCGCTGTAACAGAGTCATCCTTTGCAGCACCTGGCAGTCCCAGGGCTTTGGGAATGTTGTCTGACCTGAGCTGGGAAGTTCTGACCATGACTAATGATAGGCTGCTTTGTCTCAGGAGCTGGACATCAACATCTTAGTACTGCAGCAGAAGCTCTTTTCTTTGTCTCTGGGGACTAGACTGATGCACACTGTGTACACTAACGAGGCAGTCAGATTATGAGCTTTATTTACAATCACACCAGGAACAAGAAAATATGATGAAATTGTTGCTATTAAAAATAACAAACTAGACTTGAAAAAAAAAAAAAAAAAAAAAGGAGGAAATCAAGGATAAGAGCTCCCTGGGGAGAATGGTTAGGAACTAAGAACCTCTCATTATAACTAAAATTAAATATTTGCTAACAACTGTCAGGTAGATCTGTGGGTGAGTGAGTGGCATATTGTTCTTTGCATTCTCTCCTGTGGAATGTTGCTGTCATTTTAAGTAGAGTCTAGGAGTTTCCTAAGCATACTTCCAACTAATCAAAATCAGGTGGCCATGGAATAGGAAAGAATAAGCAGTAAAGTTGATATATTTGGATCTAACATTAAAATTCAACAATAATCCTTCACTCCTTGAGTGTGCCTCTATTTTATGAAGTAGTTCTATGCAGTATAATTAATTTATTAGCTGCAATTAACATACTGGTAGCAATATCCTTGAACAAGGACTGTAACTCAAAAGATCATGCTTAATAAAGAAACCTGCTGTGTTTCTGGTGGCTCTTGTATAATGGGAGACCTGATACTCAAATATCTGAAAGTCAGTATCAAGTGGAAACATATTAATCAGGAACTTGAAGGGGACTTATTGTGCACCAAGTATTTTAACCTTAAGCAGGTATTAAGGCATTTGACTCTGTCCCACCTGACATCCTGGTCACCAAACTGGAAAAACATGGATTTGATGGGTGGAACACTGCTGGGTAAGGAATTGGCTGGATGGTGGCACACAGAGAGCGGTGTTCAAGGGCACAATGTCCACCTGCTAACCAGTGCCAAGTGGTGTCCCTCAGGGGTCAGTGCTGGCACCAGTGCTGTTTAACATCTTTGTCAGTGACATGGGCAGAGGAATCAGTGCAGCCTCAGCAAATCTGCAGATGGCATCAAGTTGTGTGGCACAGTTGAGTTGCTAGAGGGCAGGGATCTATCCAGAGGGACCTGCGCAGGCTGCAGAGGTGTGCCCAGGCCAACCTCATGAAATTCAACAAGGCCAGGTGTAAGGTCCTGCACCTGGGTAGGTACAATCCCAAGTACAACTGCAGGCTGGGTGGGGAATGGCTGAGAGCAGCCCTGAGGAAAAGGACCTTGGAGTCTGGAGTGATGAAAAGCTCAAGACGAGGCTGCAGTGTGAGTGCAGCCCAGACAGCAGCTGAGTGCTGGGCTGCAGCAAGAGCAGTGTGGGCAGCAGGGCAAGGGAGGGGATTCTGCCCCTTTACTCTGCTCTCCTCAGACCCTATCTGCAGTCCTGTGTGCAGTACTGGAGCTCCCAGTACAGGAAGGACATGGAAGTGCTGGAGTAGGTCCAGAGAGGGCCACGAAGATGCGCAGAGGGCTGCAGCAGCTCTGCTATGAGAACAGGCTGAGAGAGTTGGGGCTCTGCAGCCTGGAGAAGAGAAGGCTTCCAGGAGACCTTAGGCCTTCTGAAGGGGCTTCAGTATCTGAAGGGGGCTACAGGAAGGCTGGGGAGGGACTATTTGTAAGGTCTTGCAATGACAGGACAAGGGGCAATGTATTTAAACTTGCAGAGGGGAGACTGAAACTGGTTATTAGGAGGAAGTTGTTTGCAGTGAGGGTGGTGAGACACTGGCACAGATTGTCCAGGGAGGTTGTGGCTGCTCCCTCCCTGGAGGTGTTCAAGGCCAGGTTGGATGAGGCCCTGAGTGACCTGTGCTAGTGGGAGGTGTCCCTACGTACGGCAGGGGTTTGGAACTGGATGATCCTTGAGGTCCCTTCCAACCTTACCATTCTATGATTTTCAGGAACTAGAAGAGGACTTATTGTGCACCAAATATTCTATATTATAGAGAGCTGCTACAGCTTATGCCAATTATTTGGTCTGATTTATTTACTTTCTAATTTTAATAAACCACTTGCAGACACACACAGTCCCTTTGTCTTCTTTGAGACAATCTGCCACAGTTTGGGAAAACACGTTCATTGTTCATGAAAGGAATGCCACCAGGAGGGGTCTTTCAAAAAGCTTTTTGTGTTGTAGCTGGGAAAAAAAAAAAAAAAAAAAAAAAAAAAAAAAAAAAAAAAAAAAAAAAAAAAAAAAAAAAAAAAAAAGAAAGAGAAACCTGAATGTTTCCATAGCCTTGCACTTCAGTTCTGATGTACTGTTATTACCAGTATTGCAGGGGAAAAAAAAGTGGTATTTCTTATTGTACTGCCTTGTAGAGCAGTGTCACTAGGGAAATATCACAGCCTGCTTTATAGGTAACTGTCCTATTTTAGATGTAGGTATATCATAAAGAAATTTATATCTGACAGGCTTTCTTGGAATGCAATACTTTCCACTCAGGTGTGAGGCTCCTTTTATTTCCTCTACACAATAAAATCTATCCCCTATTTACCACTGGTGGTTAGTTGGTTTTTTTCCCCTCTTTTTTTTTCCCTTCTTTTCCCCCCTCCCTGTCTTATTTATAATTTAACAACATCTTTAATCTCTCCAGATTTAAAAGTCAAACAGCTTCTTCTCAAGGTGTTGGCCATTGCCCATCTTTTTTATTTTTCACCTTAAAACCTGCACAATTAGCTTCTGTCACCTTAAAAGCCTTTCACACAACACACTGCTCCAGTTTGTTGAAGCATGTGTAATTACATCCAGCAGAACCTGTCCTGGGGCAAGTTGATTTCATGCAATTTTTATAGCACCTTTTTTCATTATTTAAGCAAAGTAAAATCTTTAGGACAGTGTGATTAAACTGGAATTGGAACTATTAAAGGTAGGCTGGTCTGAGAAAAGACAGACTCCTGCCATCTTGACAAGTAGATTTTATTTTATTTTTTTTTTTCTGTAGTTTTGGTGAGAAAAAAGTTCAATCCACTTGACACAGATATTGGCTACATACCCACAACTGTCATCCTTACCATTTTTCATGAGTTCAGATTAGAGTTTGTTAGTGTTTTATGGTTTGGGCTGAAGCTTAATTCAGTGGAAATAGAGCTTGTGATGAACATGACATTCCAAGCCTGTCTAAAAATCTTTTCTGACTCTGTTAGGGAAAATCTGTGCAAACCAATCTGAGGAGTTAAAACGAGTCAGGCTACTGCTATGCAAATGATTCCAGTGAGGTGTTTCTTCAGCCTTAAGAACTCCTAATTGTCAGCACAAAATACATGGATAAACGTTGTAAACTGATTACTAAAGCTTGCTGGGATGGGAATTTCTGCTTCATGGGACATTCCAGATTGGATGAGAACAAAACACCAACACTGCGGTCTCCTGCTTTGCAGAACAAACTATTTTGGGCCCATAACCTCACCCAGGATCAGGCAAACTGGGCAGGTTGCCAGGCAGATGGGGAGCTGGGCAACAGGTAAATCAGCCAGCAGGCAAAGGGAGGGTTAGGCAGCCAGCCAGGCAGCTTGCAAGTCCATCTGCCAGTCAGGCAGCCAAAAGGCTGGCAAGCTAACATGCTGGTTCTCTCCCCAGTTGCCTGGTAGGACGGGCTGGGAGCTGGGCAGCCAAGCAAACAACCTGCTTGCCAGGGCAACAAGCAGGACAGCCCTGCTGCCTGCTGCTTGCTGTCAGTGACTCTGAAGGAATGCATGTAGTCCTGTGGCATCTGCCAATTGTAGCCTTCTGACTCCAACCATCCCAGCAGAATGCATTTAATAAGCCCTGCCTCTTACAAGAAATACATGTATTTGGTATATTATGTCACAGACAGCTACCATGAAAGACTTGGCTGTTTGCAGAAAAACTCAGGCACAATTTAGGATTGAAATAAAGAAATGTAATCTGCCCACTGCTTGGCTGCATTTAGCTCACTGCTCAAATTTGGATTTTCAAGGTGCTCTACTGTCGTGCATTTGCAGATGTATGCCACAGTCAGCAGCTTGCCTCCTTCTGCTACTTAATTCCACTTGGGATCAAAGAATTAGGCATTTTTCTACCTCAGTTTCTGATTAAATGTTATCTGGTGCATGTTCTTGGATTCTATCTAGATGCTCCTAGAATACATGTAGGTGGATGGCACACAGATGTTGACAAAAACTCTTCTGATTACAGCTTAAACAAAATGGTTATTCCATTTCCAGAGCACAAGATAGAGTTGTGTCCTCCTTCTGCCTGGAGGGTTTGAAACTCATTTCTAATTTACTGGAAGGACATCCTAAAGACAATGTTTGAAGGAAATAGATAGTGGAAAAGTTTGCTTGCCTAGAGGTGATGGCACTATGGCACAAATTATTGAAGATCAGAGACAGAGGGCATGGAAAGATTATTGCCCTCATCTCTGCTGGAAGGCTCCTGCTCTGGTTCTTACTTCAGAGCTCTTTCTGTGTGTTATTGTAAGGAGTCTCTGCATAAAATGTGGTAAGAATAGAGGTCGGAACTCCCATCTGTCTACTTGCATATAAGTATCCTTGCCACCAAACATATATAATTATTCTTATTTACCTTTGTTTTTTCCCCTCACCCTGAATTTTAGCACCCTAGCTTCAGTAGTCAGAG
Source organism: Eubucco bourcierii (assembly GCA_013396675.1). NCBI lineage: Eukaryota > Metazoa > Chordata > Aves > Piciformes > Ramphastidae > Eubucco > Eubucco bourcierii. The sequence goes on along the minus strand of VWZE01025704.1, from coordinate 852,023 downwards.
TAGAAAGAACCACACCACCCACCCTGTCTTAAAGCCTGGGGTGAGGATGTTGCTTCTGATCACTCATATAGGTTTTAGACCAGCCTCTCACAGATAATCTGCTCACATAAAAACTGGGCAAAGCTGCTCCTGCTTGGTGTGCCTTAACAGAGTGCTCTCTCAGAAAGAAAGTCTGTTGACTCCAGCTCAGGGGAAGACTCTTGTGCCCCAAGTAGAAAGCCTTAGCTCCAGAACAAAGCACTCCTGGAGACACATCTGGGACCACCTGATAAACACTTTGAAATCCATGCAGTTGCCAGAATCCTTGGGACTCCTTTTGTGATGCCTTTCCCTCACCTCCTGGATTGTCATGTCTATGTTGCTCTTAGGATAAGCCAAGGTCAAGAGTACATAAGAGTAGCATGTCCCCAGCTTTTGAATTTCTGTTGTGTGTGCATGCATACATGTATGTGTGTGTGTGAAGGGACAAGGATTATCCATTTGTGCTGGTTTGAGGCTAATTGGAATCTTTTAACTAAAAAACAAAACAAAACAAAAGATTATGGGCTGTGAAAAGCAATCACTGGTGATGTCTGCTTCACTCATAGGCTTGCTGAGATGTACAAAAACAAGGACACAAACATAGATAACACAGAGAGTCTCTCTGGGAGCTGCTGTGTCTGCTGGACTTCTGCTATGCAACCCAACTAACCACTCTGCTTCTAACCTCCCTTGCCCATCCTCCAAACTCACCTTCATAGAATCATAGAATGGAAAGGTTGGAAGGGACCTGAAGGATCATCTAGTTCCAACCCCCTGCCATAGGCAGGGACACCTCCCACTAGCACAGCTCACTCAAGGCCTCCTCCAACCTGGCCTTGAACACCTCCATGGAGGGAGCAGCCACAACCTCCCTGGGCAACCTGTTCCAGTGTCTCACCACCCTCACTGTAAAGAACTTCCTCCTAACATCCAGTCTAAATCTCCCCTCTGCCAGTTCAAACCTTGCACATAAGGCAGACCCTGGTATAAAGTAGAGGGATGGAAAGAAGGTAGAAGGGTGGTTGGGAGCCCCTTCTGGGGCCTCTGATTTCTGGGAGGGGGATTGTGTTTCTCTATTAGATTTAACTTGTATATTTCTGTATAAAGTTGTATATATATTGTAATATATTGTAAATGTCTGCTTGTACGTTGTGCTAAGCTGTAACTATAGCTCCATTCCTTCACTTCCAGCCAGCTGAGTCCAGTCTGGGTGATTTCATTGTGTATGTGTGGGGGTTAGGTAACCCCCAAAGCATCACACCAGTGGATCATATTTCAGGAGAATGAGCAAAACTCTAGATGCTGCAGGCTCAGGGTTTGATAGCACTGTTAATTGGTCTCATATCAACACAACAGTGCCTTGATTCAGCAGCACACTATGAAGACCAGCCTATCACCTAACCGTTCTAATTAACTAAGCCATGGCACTAAGTGCCTCATCCAGTCTACTTTTAAACACCTCCAGGGATGGTCACTCCATCACCTCCCCGGGTAGCCCATTCCAATGCAAATCACTCTTTCTGTGAAGAACTTTTTCCTAACATCCAGTCTGAACCTGCCCTGGTGCAGTTTGAGACTGTGTCCTCTTGTTCTGGTGCTGCTTGCCTGAGAGAAGAAAGCAACCTCCTCCTGGCTACAACCACCCTTCAGGTAGTTGTAGACAGCAAGAAGTCTCCCCTGAGCCTCCTCTTCTCCAGGCTAACCAATCCCAGCTCCCTCAGCCTCTCTCCATAGGGCTGTGCTCCAGGCCTCTCCCCAGCCTCGTTGCCCTTCTCTGGACACACTCAAGCACCTCAATGTCCTTCTTCAATTGAGGGGCCCAGAACTGGACACAGGACTCAAGGTGTGGCCTTAGCAGTGCAGAGTCCAGGGAGAGAATGAGCTCCCTGCTCCTGCTGGCCACACTCTTGCTGATGCAGGCCAGGATGCCATTGGCCTTCTTGGCCACCTGGGCACACTGCTGGCTCATGTTCAGGTGGGTGTCAATCAGCACCCCCAGATCCCTTTCTGTTTGGCTGCTGTCCAACCACTCCCACCCCAGGCTGTAGCTCTGCATGGGGTTGTTGTGGCCAAAGTGCAGCACCTGGCACTTGGATTTGTTGAGCTCCATCCCCTTGGACTCTGCCCATCTGTGCAGGTGGTTGAGGTCCCACTGCAGAGCCCTTCTGCCCTCCAACCCAGCAACATTTTCTGACAAATTCTCCTTCCTTGCAGTAGGAACCTTGGTGTAAATGTTTCCTAATTTAAGATCTGAATCTGGTTTGATATTAACCTAATGCCTGGATGATGGCATTCACAAGTTGGATGAAGTCAAATGCTGGATGTAGTTTCCTTTGCTGACTTGAGCATTTTACTGTTCACAGGATTTTTCTTTTGCTCAATTAAGCATTCTGTTCATAACAGATCTGCTTTTTACCTCCTGCTTTGTGGGAAGGAGGAAAAAGGCAAGGCTGAAGATAACACCTTTCTTCCTCCTTCAGCAATAGTTGTGGTGTTAGATATTATATCAAGCAGGAGGTAATATTGATCTTTTACTATTATTTGGGGCAAATATAATTATAGCTCTCTTTTGTTTGCATTGCTTAGTAGCATTAGAGGGTCTGACAACTGTATGAGCACCTCAGAAGAAGAAAAAAACAAAACAAAAAAGAAACCTGTGAGAAGATTGTTCAGATCAGGGTTTGTGAAGTGTATGCATTTTTTATATCTTGCTTTGTACTGCAGCTGAACTCACTAGGAAAATTCATGTCTCAGCTTATTTACAAATCAGTAATAGTCTACTTACATATGCCAGATCTGAATCTAAATTATAATCTCCTGCTGAAATTTGAAACCAAATGGAGGAACTGTTTAGAAAATAGGGAAGACACTCAGAAGGCTGGAAACAGAAGGCTCTGAGTGTGCTCCTCCCTGTCATTCTCTTATTTCATGGTCCTGAGAAAGCCACTTCATAGAATCATAGAATGGTAAGGTTGGAAGGGACCTCAAGGATCATCTAGTTCCAACCCCCTGCCATAGGCAGGGACACCTCCCACTAGCACAGGTCACTCAAGGCCTCATCCAACCTGGCCTTAAACACCTCCAGGGAGGGAGCAGCCACAACCTCCCTGGGCAACCTGTGGCAGTGCCTCACCACTCTCACTGGAAAGAACTTCCTCCTAACATCCAGTCTAAATCTCCCCTCTGCCAATTCAAACCCATTGCCCCTTGTCCTGTCATTGCAGGACCTTGTCAATAATCCCTCCCCAGCAATCCTGTAGCCCCCTTCAGATACTGGAAGGTTACTATCAGGTGCCCTGGAAGCCTTCTCTTCTCCAGGTTGCAGAACCCCAACTCTCTCAGTCTGTCTTCATAGGAGAGCTGCTCCAGCCCTCTGAGCATCTTCGTGGCCTCCTCTGGACCCGCTCCATCTTCAGGCCTATTTTCCCTGTAGCCCACAGTTGCCCTGGTTAGTTAGGCTGCAGAGTTTTGGGTTAGATACTGTGTCCCTCTTTCCTTGAGAAGAATCTGGTACCATAGTGGTTGGGGAGTTTTCAGTGACACATCAATATGCATATACCTAATAGATAATTGTGCCAATACATTGAATCATAGAACCATTAAGGTTAGACAACACCTCTAAGATCAAGTCCAGCTGTCAATCCAACACCACCATGGCCATTTATTTACCCAAGTACTCAAGTGCCATGCAAGGCACTTGTAAATCTCTCCTTGTCTGATGGCAGGATGAGCTGTACCCATGACATTCCTAGCAGATGTTTTTCCTAGTCTCCACTGAGAGTTAATTTACAACCTACCTGGACAATCCTTTCAAAGGCAGTGAAACAATTGTCTGTTAAGACAGCTACTGGGTCAAAAATGCAGATGGGATTAAGAATCTAGCAGCAAGCAAGGTGAGAAAGGGAAGAAGTTGAATTTGGTGTATAACAGAAAAGCAAAACTTGAAGACTGTCACTGAATTGCAACTTCATTAATGGATTGCAGTCTCCACCAACGAAAAGTTCCCACTTAGAGCTCCTGAAAACTGACAGATAAGCTGATCATCAAATCTGGAAGGAGGAGAAAATGTTGCTTCATGACACAGTCACAGAAATGTAGGAACATCGACCAGCAAGCAGGGGAAGACTTGAACCTTTGTAGTCATATTCAGGCAATACTTTTGTCCTTATGAAGAGGAGGAGAGGAGCTTTCCTTCAGCACAGGAGACATCTACATTGGAAAGTCTGCTGCTTTCTTTGCAGCTGTGCTTGCCTAAGAGAATACCTGCTCTGGAGGAAGTCTAGTCAACAGTGTTAACTTCCAAGGGTGCCTTTCCATTGGGAGTCATATATCAGACACAGTGCAAAAGATTATTTTCATGTTGTGCTTCTACATGAGAAAACTCTGTCCATTACATGTTTCTTGTGACCACAGACCTAATTTGTTTCATTTTCATTTTCTCCTCCCAGGACACTTGGTTGGTCTACTTACTTGCACCCTGTTCAAGAGGCAGTGCCACTGCTCCTCACGGATTTAATCTATGACTTCCCATCTTGCACCTCTTATGCATTCTTCACATTGCCTTCCCTGGCTATGAAAAGGAAGATTGATTTTCAATTCTTTCTCCCAATTTTTCAGATCACCTAACTTAATAGAGTTGGCCCTCTAAGGTCTGCTCCTGCAGTCTGAAGCTGAATGACACACACTGCATTCATTTTTCATGTCCCACAGTTGTGTCTCATCTCACCAAGCCAAACTCCTAAGGAGGTGCATCCTGAAATCCATTATACTCTGTCCTGTCTGACTTCTGAAAACCTTTTTTACAGTCCCCTTCCAGCCATACCCTTCCTGCAAAAACCAAAGAAGGTTTCATAATGACTGTTGATAGCCTTTGCATTCATGAACTCCTTTCTGAGTACCTTCCTGCCTTGTGCTTACATGTTTGCATTTTCCAAGCACACCATTTTGAGGCATGACTATTTGCATTCTCCCTTGATTAAAGGAGAAGCATTCAGCTCTGGCAGTTTGTGTTGGCCTGGAAATAACAAAAGCATGTTAAGGGAAATGGAAAACTCTTTTGTGAGTCTGAAAAACAGAATAAGCTGCTTTGGCTGAGCTGCAGATCATTACAAATGTTCTGTGATTGGAAATATTGACTCATCATACTTGTAGAATGAGCTTTTTCACAATCCTTTCATGATTTCTGTATGATTATGGGAAATTAACTGTCAACTGCCAGCTTCATTTGGAGAAAATAGATTTGTATGTGCATTAATCTGAACAGACATTCCTGACCTCAGTTTACCTACCAGGCATTGCCCTGCGTAAACGCTTGGGAATAAGTCAAAGGAGAAGGCACAAAAAACAAGAAACAAGCTGGAAGCAAAGTGAAAGTTCTGTGCTTTAGGAGAATGAAGGGTTTGGTGAAGAAAGCTGCTGCCTGTTGGTTGCCTGGCAAAGGGGAGCCTGCCAAACTGGTGATTTCTCAACTCACATTTCAACTCAGAGAGGACTTGTCACTTAAGGGTGCTGGTTCAAACCACCACAGCCTGCAAGAGGTGATGCTGGGATATACAATGAGTCAGGAAACACTGACACAGAGCACTGATACCTGCCAGCTGGTTTAGAAATGAACAGTCAGTGTTTCTCATCCACTTCTGAAAAGGCAAGTCTGGAAACACAGTAGAGCTGGTGGGGATGAAGATGTGTAGGATCCTTTACTGGTTTTATTGCTTCTATCCCTTCCTTTGGTCACTATCTACTTTTGGATGAATAAATAATGCTCTGTTCTGAAGAAGATATTTTCAATTCAGTTATTTTTTTTTCTCCCTGTCATGGTCTCCTACAGTCAAAAATGAAAGGTTATGAATGTACCAAATTAGCTTAATGAGGCATAACCTTTACAGAGCTCATCATCAGGACCCATAATCAGGAGTATGGATCAAAAAAGTGTATTAAAGCAGCTACTTAAATCATCCCAGAAAACAATAAATACTTTTTGTTAAATATCTTGGGCTCTAAGAAAGTTAAAGATGTGTGCATGCAGGTGTCATGGTTAACCTACTGATGCAGCAGACTTATAGAGGCAGTAATATTTGGATATAAATAACCATTGCACAATTCCTGGGAAACAGTTCTTGCTTCCCTGCAAAACTCTGCGGATAACCTGGACAAAATCATGAACTGTATTTAATTAATCATAGAATGGTAAAGTTGGAAGGGACCTCAAGGATCATCTAGTTCCAACCCCCTGCCATAGGCAGGGACCCCTCCCACTAGTACAGGTCACTCAAGGTCTCCTCCAACCTGGCCTTGAACACCTTCAGGGAGGGAGCAGCCACAACCTCCCTGGGCAACCTGTGCCAGTGTCTCACCACCCTCACTGCAAACAACTTCCTCCTAACATCCGGTTTCAATGTCCCCTCTGCCAGTTCAAACCCATTCCCCTTGTCCTGTCATTGCAAGACCTTGTCAATAGTCCCTCCCCAGCCTTCCTGGAGCCCCCTTCAGATCCTGCAAGGACACTCCAAGGTCTCCTGGAAGCCTTCTCTTCTGCAGGCTGCAGAGCCCCAACTCTCTCAGCCTGTCCTCACAGCAGAGCTGCTGCAGCCCTCTGAGCATCTTCATGGCCTCCTCTGGACCCACTCCAACACTTCTATGTCCTTCCTGTGCTGGGGGCTCCAGAACTGCACAGAGTACTCCAGGTGGGATCTGACTAGAGATTAGTATCTGAGTGTGTAGACAAGGATCTCTGCAATGACTGTCTCTTTTCTTCTTGATGAAAATGCAAATGAAACCATTAATAGCTTATAAATGAAGCTTAGCTAGGTGTGAGCTGATGTTCATCTTGCTTTCAGCTAAATAAAAGAAGAATTGTTCTGTAAAATTTGTTGATGTAAAATCTTACATATATTTTTTTTTCCTTTTGGAAATGCACTCTTAAATATTTATCTTTCTCCGGGCTTTAGGAAATGAGCACTTCTTTACATCCTACTATGATGACAACTGAAAAGAAACTTAAAAAGAAACTTAAAGAAACTAGTGGTGATTTTTTTTTCCTTTATTTTTTTTTCCCTCTACAGAATCTTTAAGTTCCACAGTGAAAGAAAATTGCTTATATCAAAACCTCAGCTTTTATCTCAGAAAGAGAATGCAACTTAAACACATTATATTGCTGCAATGCAGAACCACATATTTAGATTCCATGGAGGAAAAAAAAACCCCACTGTTGCTGCAAGACTATGTGATGGGAAAAAAAAATAAAATTAAATGCCTGTCTCTCCTATAGCCTACAGAGCAAATAAAAAAAAATCCCAGAGTTTGCAGTTTGCTCAGTGTATTAACCTATGGACCTCAATATTGTAAAGCAAAAATATGGATCAACACCGACACTTCATTTTCATAGGACAAATAGAGTTTGGATTAAGTATTTCTCAGGAATCTGAGGGAAATCAATAGTGTTTACAGAACTAGCAAAGCTCACTTTGGATGCTGAATCTTCAACCTCTTCTTCAGAAGTTCTTATCACTAAAGCCTTTAAGGTAAGCTTTGTTCCTGGAGTTTTGATCTTGTCTTTGTGACTCCAAATGTGAATGTAACAAGACTTAAGGAAAAGGAAAAAAAAAAAAAAAAGGGGAACTGAAACTGGTTTAATGTGTTTTATAGATTTTCTGTCACCAAATTATTATTACTGGTCCCCTGCTGACAGTATTGCACAAAGATGTCTTAAATGCAACTTTCAAGTATTTGATTGAGATTTTTCTATAACAAAGTTACCCCCCCAGGTAATTGTCAGTAACCTCCCTGGAATATTGAGAGACTGTAAGAGACAAGGAAATACAAACACTCAGTGATCTGAACTGAAAATGGATCTCCTGTGCTCTGAGGTTATCAAACTCAACTGTGCCAGCAATTGCACGTGTAGACTGTAGAGAAGGACTCACATGAAATATGGATTTAATATTGAAGGGAGATGGATAATGTATAGAGATAAGCGGCATTATTAAAATGAAATTCAAGGGTGGAATCAGTGATTGATAGTGTGGCATAAATAACAGAATTAAACACGTCTGCTTTCCATACTGTTCTAATCTCAATGGGATGAGATTGAACAAGGCTCAGTGCAGGCTTCTACACTTTGGCCACAACAACCCCAAGCAGTGCTACAGGTTCAGGACAGAGTGGTTGGAGAGCAGCCAGGCAGAGAGGGACCTGGGGGTGCTGGTAGAGAGTAGCTGAACATGAGGCAGCAGTGTGCCCAGGTGGGCAGGAGAGCCAATGGCATCCTGGGCTGGATCAGGAACAGTGTGGTCAGCAGGAGCAGGGAGGTTATTCTGCCTCTGTGCTCAGCACTGCTCAGGCCACACCTTGAGTGCTGTGTCCAGTTCTGGGCTCCTCCATTCAAGAGAGATGTTGAGGTACTGGAAGGTGTCCAGAGAAGGGCAGCAAAGCTGGGGAGGGGCCTGGAGCAAGCCCTGTGAGGAGAGGTTGAGGGAGCTGGGGGTGTGCAGCCTGCAGAAGAGGAGGCTCAGGGCAGAGCTCATTGCTGTCTACAACTGCCTGAAAGGAGGTTGTATCCAGATGGGGCTACCCACCTCTTCTCCCAGGCACCCAGCAAGAGAACAAGGGGACACAGTCTCAAGTTGTGCCATGGGAGGTCTGAGCTGAATGTTAGGAGGAAGTTCTTGCCAGAGAGAGTGATTGGCATTGGAATGGGCTGCCCAGGGAGGTGGTGGAGTTGCCGTCCCTGGAGGTGTTGAAGAAAGTCCTGGATGGGGCACTTAGTGCCATGGTCTGGTTGATTGGCAAGGGTTAGGTGATAAGTTGGACTGGACTTGGATGAGCTTGGAGGTCTCTTCCAATCTGGTTGATTCTATGATTCTATAAATTCTTCCTCTGGGCCACTCACTGGCACTGGAGAGAGAAATGACTTTATTTACATGCTTGCAGAACTTCTTCTCTGTGTGGTGACAAGTGTTGTGCATTGCAATCAACAGCAAAACACCAGAGATCTTTTACATCTGCGTGAAACCATGGTGTTGTACTTGATACTGAGCAGTGAGCAAAACCACAGCAGGGGCTACCAGGGCCACAAAGGTGATCCAAAGATTGGGGCACCTCTGCTGTGAGTATAGGCTGAGGGAGCTGCATTTCTTCAGTCTGGAGAAGAGAAGGCTCTGGGGTGACCTTAGAGCTGTCTTGTGATACCTGAAGGGATCCTACAGGAAGGATGGAGAGGGACTTTGTATATGGGTGTCTAGCAACAGGACATGGGAGAGTAGTTTTAAGCTGAGGGTTAGACTGGGTCTTAGGAAGAAGTTCTTCAGTATGAGGGTGGTGAGACTCTGGAATAGGCTACCAGAGGAGGTTCTGGATGCCTACTCTCTGGGAGTGTTCAAAGGCAGGCTGGATGAAGCCTTGGGCAGTCAAGTCCAGGTAGAGAGGTGATCCTATTCATGGCAGGGAGTTGAAGATCTCTGAGGTCCCTTCCAACCTAAGCCATTCTATGATTCTATGAAACTTATGGAGACAGATGTCATTAAAATTATTTCAGAGTGGTTTTGAAACAGGAACTTCAATCTGGTATCCATTTAGAATCATAGAATCAGTCAAAGTTGGAAGGGACCACAAGGATCATCTAGTTCCACCCCCCCTGCCATGGGCAGGTACACCTCACACTAGATCAGGTTATCCAGAACTTCATCCAACCTGGCATTAAACACTTCCAGGGATGAGGCTTCCACCACCTCCCTGGCCAACCCATTCCATGCTCTCACCACCCTCATGGTGAAGAACTTCTTCCTAACATCCATCCTGAATCTGCCCATTTCTATCCACTTGTCATTTAGGACTGGGTTATAATTCACAACTCAGCATTTTTAATGCTAATAATTAATATAAGGAGCTATGGGAGAGTACTTTTGTTCCAGAGGAAAATGGTCACTTTGCTGTCTGCAGATGATGTCACGCAGACGATATTTTGCTTCTGAGCTTTAGGTTGTGCTACTGCATTGTTTTGGTCCTTGGCAATATTCTGATGACTTTTCCCATCTAGCTTGGAACAGAACAAACAGTTCTGTGGGCAGCTCCATTTCTTGTCATTGGTGCTAAAAGGAGCAAGGAAAACACTACACACCCAGGTTTTAAGCAATTAGAGGTAGCTAAGGAGAATTTCTCCATGTGTGTACAGAATTTATTCTTTCAGCAATTAACTTGCTAACCTCCACCAAACCATGTTTCAATTAATTTTCCTCAGGACAGTTTTTGCACTTTCTGCAAAACGTTTTTCAGCTCCAGTTAAGTTCGAGCTATAAATAACCTCCTGCACACACCTGTGTTGGTGTTCCTAAACTGGAGTCAAACCACAGCTTTTCTCCCATCACTTTTTGTGGTCTTTTTTTTTGTGCCCTCTGTGAACAAAACAAAATTCCCTCATTAGAGTGGTGTGACACTGTGAAGATGGACCAGGTGTTAGTTAAGAAGATAGATCAGATCTTAGCTAAGCCACGGATGGGAAGCTAGCTAGGAAGTCAGAAAAAGACAGGGTAGCAAGACAGCAGCTGAGCAAAGTATGCTCATCTCTGCTGCCACCTTTCTCCTAGTTTCTGAGGGATTAATATGCTGAAAATTTTCTCTCTGTTATGGAGAATGTGTCCCAAAAGTTCAGAGAATCAAAGAATTCTTTTGGTTGGAAATAATCTCTAAGGTCTTCGAAGGTACATACCCAGTTTGGGGGGACTGTGCAGATGTCTATAACCTGGCTGTTCTCAGGAAAGAGGTTATAGGTTATAACTTATAATGGTTATAAGTTATATATAAGTTATAGGTTATATGTTTCAATAAGAAGTCACTGAACTGCCTTCAACATACATGAGAAAATAGAGAGGAGAGAAAACAGCTATAAGTAAACTCAAAACCTGTAAGTGAGAGAGATGTGCTGGAAAACTGTGGTGTGTGAAGACAGGACTAAAAAACACTTTCACTTTCTCTGGGCTTCACAGCTAGGGTTCACATTCATATATATTTATATATATAAAAATATATATTTATATAGTCATATATTCTTATATATAACTTTATATATATTAATATATATAAAGATATATTTATAGATTTTATACACAGTTCTATGTTATAAATATATATAATATGTTTACTATATACACAATATATAATATTATCTACAATATTATAAAATACAATAGGTAACATTATAGTATAGGATAAATAGGATATTTATATATAGTTTTATATTTATACTTTTATATATAATAGTATCTATTATTTAAGTTTAGATAGTATCAAGGCACACATCTGTGTATGGGCTTAAATCTTGGAGTCCACATATAGTTAGAAGAGGAAAATATAACTTGTGCTGGACTGGATGAATCAATCCCTAAAAGTACATGATTCTCTCCACTAATCATAGTTCATGACCTCTAGATAACTCTCATCAGACCCCATCTGGAGTCCTGTGTGCAGTTCTGGAGCACAAGAAGGACATGGAAGTGTTGGAGTGGGGCCTGAGGAGGCCACAAAGATGCTCAGAGGGCTGCCGCAGCTGTGCTATGAGGACAGGCTGAGAGAGTTGGGGTTCTGAAGCCTGGAGAAGAGAAGGCTTCCAGGAGACCTTAGAGTAGCCTTCCAGGATCTGAAGGGGGCTACAGAAAGGTTGGGGAGGGACTATTGACAAGGTCTTGTAATGACAGGACCAGGGGCAATGGGTTTGAACTGGCAGAGGGGAGATTTAGACTGGATGTTAGGAGGAAGTTCTTTCCAGTGAGGGTGGTGAGACACTGGCACAGGTTGCCCAGGGAGGTTGTGGCTGCTCCCTCCCTGGAGGTGTTCAAGGCCAGGTTGGAGGAGGCCTTGAGTGACCTGTGCTAGTGGGAGGTGTCTCTGCCTATGGCAGGGGGTTGGAACTGGATGATCTTTGAGTTCCCTTCCAACCTTACCATTCTATGATTCTATGGTTCTATGTGTGGAGATCTACAGTTGGCCAAACAAATTAGGAAGCATCCTTTCAAATCCCTTTGCATCCCAAAATGCCATGGGAGGAAAGCACACATCACATTGTCAGATACTACTCAAACTTTGCCCAATGGACAGATCAGAAGCTGCTGGATGTTACAAAGACTTTGCATTTCTTTGGTATGCCTGTTGAAGAAAACAATGGACTTTACTAGTGCAGCTAATGCTCTTTTACATTATTTTACCACAGTGCAAGGAGATTGCTGTCTGTGAACATGATTACCCTCTGAAATAGTTATGTTTCAAAAAGACAAAAGGGATAGAAATGCACTTTTCATCCCAGCTCCACTTAGATTTATCTCTGTGATTTTGTAAGAAAAAAAAAATTTATGTATATATATATTTTTTTTATTTTTTTTTCCCCCCTGGCTGTGCTCCAAACACAGACACTCTGAAGTAGGAAGTCCAGGAAGGATAAGTGGCAGATATGAAATTATTTAGTTCATAGCTGTAACCCGTGGAGTGTGCAACGCTGACTAAAATGGGACATGACTCAAGTGAAAGTTTTACTGATTAAGTACTCTCCCTTAGCAAGCTCTACCAACCAATTAAAGCAAACTGCTTGCTTACAGAGAAAACTTGAAGGAGCCAGGAATCACTTTTTTGTTTTTTTTTTTTTTTTTCTTTTTCCCCACCACTACTAAAAATCAGAGAAACCAACTGAGGCACAGACATGTAAGTGCACCAGCTTAATTTAGAATAGCTCATTCTGTGAAATAATTAAAATGGACTTTTACAGTCAGAGGGGAAAACAAGGTGTAAGTGATTAATAAGGAAAAAAAAAAAAGTAATCCTGGTTTACTAATAGCTTTTGTGTGGTTAATTAAAGCTCTGGTTTGCAAAAAAATCAGTAGCCTTTCGGAAAGTGGATTCTGTTTTGTACAATGAAAGCAGGACTGGGGAGTAGTGAAGCAATAATGAGTTCCTGGATAGGGAATGGTAGTAGATAGTGTAGAGGTTGTAGAAATCATTGTGCCTATGATGTGATATCCAAGTAATTTTTCACAGGGTTTCCAGAAAGAGAATTTGCTCAAATGAAAGAGAAACACTTAGAGATATAATCCAGAAGAACACCAGATTTTGTAAACAGAGGTTTTGTAGACTCTGGATAACAGACTTTGGGAATTAGTATCTGCAATGTTCCAAATTCAAAAAAATTTTAAAAAAAATTAAAAATTGCTTCTTATTTCCTTTTTCACATCATCAGTCCATTTTACAACGTGTTTCCATATTATATGAACTTGAACATTAAAGTGAATTTAACACTAACGTGAGATGGGCATCTCTTTTAACCTGGCAAGTTCCCCAAAAGCTCTGTCTGGGGCCAGGAAGACATTGCTTAGTGAGCAGCTTGCACCAAAGGCATAGCACTATGATAATTTAAGTGCTTTTATGGATACCATCATTTAACCATATCTGTTTGCTTTATTTTGGCTGCAGTTTCTGCTACACTCCAGCCAACAGTCCCATTTGATTCCAGGCTTAAAACAGTTCCAACAATGTCAGTGCCAGCTACTTAGCAGCAGAGCCAAGAGAAGAGCAGTGCTCTAGATACTATCTGGGTAGTAGATAATTATACAAATGTGGAGGCCATGGGAAATGAAAACAAAGTAGGAAAGCACTTAGATAGCTAAATAGCAAAAAGGGAACAAGTAGAACAGTTTCTGAAATTGAAAATAAATTATCTATCTGCTTATCTATGTAACTTTGCATCTTTGTATCTATCTATATTTGTATGTATCTATGTATGTATAAAATCATAGAATCAGCCAGGTTGGAAGAGACCTCCAAGCTCATCCAGCCAAACCTAGCACCCAGTCCTAGCCAATCAACCAGACCATGGCACTAAGTGCCCCATCCAGGCTTTGCTTCAACACCTTCAGGGACAGTGACTCCACCACCTCCCTGGGCAGCCCATTCCAATGCCACTCTCTGTCAACAACTTCCTCCTAGCATCCAGCCTAGACCTGCCCTGGCACAACTTGAGACTGTGTTCCCTTGTTCTGTTACTGGATGCCTGGGAGAAGAGCTGGGTAGCCCCAGCTGGCTACAACCTCCCTTCAGGTAGTTGTAGACAGCAATGAGGTCTGCCCTGAGCCTCATTTTTTAAACCTAAACAACATGTATGTATGTATGTATGTATGTATCCATCCACCCATCCATCCTCCACTCTGGTGAGATCCCTCTTTGTGTACTGTGTCTGGTGAAACCCATATTACATGGACATGCTAGAATGTGTTCAGAGAAGAGTCACAAGGATAATCAGAGGGCTGGAGCTCCTCTTCTATGGAAACAGATTGAAAGAGTTGGGGTTGTTCAGTCTGGAGTGGAGAAGGATCTGAAGAGACCTTATTGTAGCCTTCCAGTATCTTAAGTGGGCTACAGGAAAGCCGGGAAGGGACTTTTTAGGATGTGAGGTAGTGACAAGATTGGGGGGAATGGGGCAAAACTAGAAGTGGCTAGATTCAGATTGGATGTTAGCAAGAAGCCCTTTACCATGAGGGTGGTGTAACACTGCAACAGGTTGCCCAGGGAGGTGGTGGAAGCCTCATCCCTGGAGGTGTTTAAGGCCAGGTTGGATATGGCTCTCAGCAACATGATCTAGTGCGAGGTGTCCCTGCCCATGGCAGGGAGATTTGAGCTAGATGATCCTTGAGGTCCATTCCAGCCCTGACAATTCTGTGATTATCTGTCTGTCTATCTATCTATCTATCATCTATCTATCCATCAATCAATCATCCATCCATCCATCCATCCATCCATCCATCCATCCATCCATTTACCTACACACCTACACCTATATGCCTGTATAAAATGCAGGCCTGTATAGATATCACACATATAGATAAGCACAGATATAAGTAACTATGCACTTATGTATATTCTCCCTGTCTGTGTGTGTGCATATGCAGACAAAAAAATAGGCTTTAGCATCACTATGTACCAGTTTACACAGGGAAGTTGAGCAAAATTCACAGGTCTGGGTATCCAGAAGTTTGAAACTTTAAACCTGTTATTTAACCACTAATCCAGCTTCGTGTATGACAGCTTTTTCTCTGGCAAAAACTACCCAGGCTGTACAGAAGTTCTGCTCTCCCTGCTTTTGAAGGGGACCCTGTTCTGAAGTGAATTCACAATTCTGCTGCTTTTTTTGTTTCTACAGAAGACTTAATCCCACCCAACAAGGGCAGGAGCAGAAAAAAAAAAACCTGTTCACGCATCAAAGGAAACTGTTTTAAACATGTTCTACTCTCCTGCTATATAGTCAGGGTTTGGATTAGGAAATAATAGGCTGTAGGCAACCAGGAGTCAGAGCTGAGTAAATTTTTAAAACCTTTAAAAGGAAGGCAGAAAGCTTAGAAGCTGTGCATAATTTATACCCATCTATCGTATTCCATCTCTTGATAATCCAGAACTGTGGACCTGGGAACTAAAGTTACTGCTTGGAAACATCACTGTAGACCTATGTCTGCCAGCTGTTATTGATTTCAACAATTTCAATTATTGTTTTGTTTTGTCTTGTCTTGTTTTATTTTCTTTCTAATCTCACATCAGCTCCAACACCCTAAAAATGCTTTCATATGGGAGTGGCAGGATAACTTTGCAGTGAAATACACACTTCTTACAATTTCTAAATGTGACATTAATCTCATTCCAGGATATTCCTGAGGCTGAGAAGTTTTCATTATTATGCTTATCACACAGTGTACAAGGAACTAAGCTTTAAAGTAACTACAGGCAGACCTGAGTCACAAGTTTAAAGGCAGAATTTTGCTCAGGCATTGGTTCTGCTTTGCTGCTTCAGCGCAGGGATTTTGCTTTTATTCTTGAATGAAATAAGAAAGAGTTGAAAATAACCAAATGTACACTGAAAAAAAAAATAACAACCAACAACATTGGGGCTCATGTTTTCATAGAATCATACAATGTAAGGCTGGAAGGGACCTCAAGGATCATCTAGTTCCAATCCCCTGCTATAGGCAGAGACACCTCCCACTAGCACAGGTCACTCAAGGCCTCGTCCAACCTGGCCTTGAACACCTCCAGGGAAGGAGTAGCCACAACCTCCCTGGGCAACCTTTGCCAGTGTCTCACCACCCTCACTGTAAAGAACTTCCTCCTAAGTTCTAAACTTCTAAACTGTTTGGAGGACTGAATTCCAAATACATCTATTCCAATTCTGCCAGCTCATCAGAACTATTACCACACAAAATTGCCTATGAACAGGAAAGTATGGTTTTGGGCAGAATTTCTTATTGTGGCAGACAATAAACATGCCTTTCTGGTTTGTGTGTATTAGATTCCCTCCTGCTAAGAGCTATGAGCAGTTCAGCTGAAATCCATTTGGCAGCACAACCTACCAAAGGAGCAATTTGAAAACAACGAGTTGCCAAATGACATCCAAAAAGCAAACAAACAAAACTAAACAAAAAAAAAGGATATAAAAAAGGAAAGTGCCTCTTTTTATTTTTTTATGTAATAAATATCAACTGAATGTCAGATCCAAGAGGAACAGATGGCTTAGGTGATTGGATATAATTTTTTTTAACAGTTGAAGATAATCTATTGTATTTTCTAAAGTCCTAAAAGCTGTGGTACCCCACATGCACAGAGAAGACTCAGAAGTCTCAAACCCAAGCCAGCTTTCTTCCTATTTTCCTTTAATTTGACAACCTCAATTTTAAATTTCTGATTAGTCTTCAACCTAGTGTCTTTACCATACCACACTGGTAGCCAAAGTGATACAAAGTGAAAAAGAGGAGGCTGTGGGAAGATCTCATTGCTGTCTACAACTACCTGAAAGAACGTTGTGGAGAGGCACAATCACAGGTAGTTGGAGACAGAACAAGGGGGAATGGCCTCAAGCTGGGACTGGGGAGATTTAGATTGGACATGATGAAAAAGTTTTTCATGGAGAGAGTGGTCAGGGACTGGAATGAGCTGCCCAGGGAGGTGGTGGATTCACCAACCCTGGGTGTGTGTAAGGGTGGTTTGGATGTGGTGCTTAGAGATATAGTTTAAGATGAATCTTGTAGAGTAGGGCTCTAGGTTGGACTTGGTGATCCTGAGGAGCTTTGCCAACCTGCATGGTGCTGTGATTCTGTGATACAATTCTGACCATTCTTTGCAATGATGGAAAAAATGGTTCATGTCCTGCTTCTTGTCACGTCAGAAGGTCAAAATGGTTTGTGTCCTGCTTCTTGTCACGTTAGCAGGTCAAAATGGTTTGTGTCCTGCTTCTTGTCACGTCAGAAGGTCTCTGCTGACATCCGCAGTGCATTCTGCAGTGTAACCTTCAGTGGTCCAAAAGTTGTTTGCTGCCCATGCACACAATGAACATGGAAATATGTTCTTTGGTGATGACAGACTCTGCCCACCAGAATACACAGAATCCTGCCTGCCAAAGCTCATCTTTGGTTTTGCTGTCTGTGTTAGCACAGCATCAGTTCTGGCCCAAAGCCCTGCAGTCAATCAGCAAGGCAACTGCACAGATACAGAAAGGTAGAGATCATTCATGGGCACATTCATCTCTGCTCTTTTAAAAGGCTGAATCTTCATATCCAAAACCATTCCCCTAGGAGTGGTGATGTTCATAAATGCTTGTGCAAGAGGTGAAGCAGCCTGGTTGCTGAACCCTAGGGCTTCATGGTCTTACAGTGAAAAGCTAGAAACTAGTGACTGACCTGGACAAATCTGGATGACTGATATGATCAGCCTGGAGAAGAGAAGGCTTCCAGGACACCTTAGAGTAGCCTTCTAGTATCTGTAGGGGGCTACAGGAAGGTTGGGGAGGGACTATTTACAAGGTCTTGCAATGACAGGACAATGGGCAATGGGTTTAAACTGGTAGAGGGGAGATTTAGACTGGATGTTAGGAGGAAGTTCTTTCCAGTGAGGGTGGTGAGACACTGGCACAGGTTGCCCAGGGAGGTTGTGGCTGCTCCCTCCCTGGAGGTGTTCAAGGCCAGGTTGGAGGAGACCTTGAGTGAGCTGTGCTAGTGGGAGGTGTCCCTGCCTATGGCAGGGGGTTGGAACTAGATGATCTTTGAGGTCCCTTCCAACCTTACCATTCTATGATTCTATGATTCTATGATCTATTTTCTTTGACAGTTCCCTCAAAAGAGATGAATTCGTGGAAAAGTAAGGGTTCTAGCAAACCTTGCCCAAGAGCCCTGCCACACAATAGTGAGTCACACAACAAATCTGCTCATCTGAGAAATATGTGATGGCAAATAATGGAGAATTTCAACGAGGCAGATGTGAAAAGGAAAAAAAAAAAATCCAGCTTGCTAACATCTTTACAGGGATTAGAGGCCAATCTGGCTGCTGTCTGAGAGTTCACATCACTTCGGTAACTACTCGGCTGGGACCTGTAACAGAGAGTAAAGTTAGTTTTGGTACAAACCATTCCTGTACTCCCACTAGTGTCACTTTTATTAAGTTTCAGCCATCTGTTTTGTACCCAAGGAGATTAGCTGTGCCTTGTCAAACACTGCATACCATGACTATTAAAGAGGAAATGCAGAGGCCTCCTATTTGCCAAAGAGGAAGCTATGGAATTAGCTTTGTCCTCTACTAGTCAGACAGCATAGGTCACATTCAAGGCCAGCAGAAAAATGAAGAGGAAAGGTTAGTTCCACCAACTGTAATGAGGTGCTTACTCAGTATCAGAACTATCAGCCAACATTAATATTTATATCCACGTTTCTTGCTGAAAATTCAGTATGGAGCTCAAGTTGGAATTTCTACATTTTTAATGTTTCTTTTAATAGGGTGAAGATGATGGAGATAAGAACAGGCTCAAGAAATTGCCTAGGTTGGTTAGTTACTCCAGAAGCAATGGACCATCCTGTGGTGGTGGCAGGACTATACATCCTGTTAAGTGATCTTCAGCAATCCAATTATAGCCCCAGGCATTGCTGAGCTCTGTGGGATCTGTTGAAGGGCAATCCATGGGAGAACAGTGAACACAAGGAGGGCTGAGCAGTGAATGTTTGGATAGTTCCTTCATTCTAGAAATGACAATGTAGTCAACTCTTGGCCTTTAACTTTCACTCAGAAATGATTGCTTTTTCCAGCTTATTTAAACATGGCTGTGAAAAACATGGGTTTCATCTGGCATAAAATTAAGTCTTTTTTGGCCATAATTAGTAGTGATGAGTAGGGTACAAATGGTGCAAAACTGTGCTGTCATGGGATCTCCTCATGTACAGTGACTGAAGGTTGAAGCATCAAAATATCTGACTAATAAGTTCTATATAACCACCAAGAGTTAACATCACCTAAACAAACATAAAATAAAGGTATCAGTTGTTAAGGGAGGTGATTCTCCCCCTCTACTCTGCTCTGGTGAGACCCCACCTGGAGTACTGCATCCAGTTCTGGAGCCACTATCACAAGAGGGATGTGGAAATGCTGGAGCATGTCCAGAGAAGGGCCACAAGGAAGCTCAGAGGGCTGGAGTTGCTCTGCTGTGAGGACAGACTGAAAGAGTTGGAGTTGTTCAGTCTGGAGAGGAGAAGGCTCCCAGGTGACTTTATTGTGGCCTTCCAGCACCTGAAGTGGGCTACAAAAAAGCTGGAGAGGGACTTTTTAGGGTCTCAGGTAGTGACAGGACTGGGGGGAATGGAGCAAAGCTGGAGGTGGGGAGATTCAAACTGGGAGTGAGGAAGAAGTTCTTCACCATGAGGGTGGTGAGACCCTGGAATGGGTTGCCCAGGGAGGTGGTTGAGGTCCCATCCCTGGAGGTGTTTAAAGCCAGGCTGGATGAGGCTCTGGACAGCCTGATCTAGTGTGAAGTGGCCCTGCCCTTGGCAGGAGGGGTTGGAACCAGATGATCCTTGTGGTCCCTTCCAACCCTGACTGATTCTATGATTCCATGATTCTATGAATGTAGAGCAGAGTAATGAATGAATGGACCTCTGCAAAGAAGAGCTAAATCTTAAAGGAGGCATGTTTATGTTCATAGAAAATGTCTTATGTTCTTCTTGGTGCAGTGTGTTCCTGGAAAATGAGGTGGCTAGGGAGAAGTTGTGTAAAGGTCTCATCCTTCAATGTACACAAAGTGAATGTACCCATGTCTGGGTACTCTCATATTAAAAAATGCCATCCCTTAACCAGCTTGTGAGAGTCTTAAGAGGTAGCTGAAAACTTCTGTGCCTACAGTAAGAATGCAGTAGCACTTGTATGCTGAGAAGGCCCTGCTGTCCTTTCCTATTTTTCTGTGAATAAATAAAGGCGTCATATCTTTCCCTTTAATCCAGTACCTTCCAAAAAACTCCACTGTAACAAAACAAAACAAAAAAAAAATCTTTCATGATCAAATATGCTTTGTTCCTTTAAACTGAGTTTTATCCAAGGTTAATGCATTAACTCTTCTATTTATGCAGGTAATAAAAACCAATGCTGCGGTAGATTTCCACCTGTAGATATTATTATACCTAACTTCAGACATTAAAATCTTATGGAGAAAGATAAGGCTTAAAAAAGATATTCCCAAAATGCCATGAAATAAGCAGTGCACTGTATTTTTTATATATATATTTATGTTTTAAAATACAATGCTAGGTAGTGAGCAGTTGATGAAATCTTGAGTACTGTGTTCAGCTTTGGGCTCCCCAGTTGAAGAGGGGCAGGGATCTGCTGGAGAGAGTCCAGCAGAGGGCTGTGAGGATGATGAGGGGACTGGAGCATTGCCTGATGAGGAGAAGCTGAGGGACCTAGGACTGCTTAGTCTGGAGAAGAGAAGACTGAGAGGGAACTTAATCAATGCTTATCAATATACAAGGTCTGGGGGTCAGGAGGAGGAGACAGGCTCTGCTCACTTGCTCCCTGGGATAGGACAAGGAGTAATGGATGGAAGCTGCAGCACAAAAGGTTCCACCTCAACACAAGGGGGAACTTCTTGACTGGAAGGGTCCCAGAGCACTGGCACAGGCTGCCCAGAGAGGTTGTGGAGTCTTCTTCTCTAGAGCCTTTCAAGGCCTGTCTGGTTGTGTTCCTGTGTGACCTGAGCTAGATTGTCTGGTTTGGTTGTGGCAGGGGGATTGGACTGGATGAATTCATTGGGTCCATTCCAGCCCCTGACATCCTGTGAGCCTGTGTGATCCTGTGTGATCCTGTGAAATCCTGTGTGATCCTGTGAAATCTTGTGTGATGTTGTGAAATCCTGTGTAGGGCTAAAGCCATATTTTAGAACTAAGCCAGGCTGTTTATACAGCACATCCACAAGGAAACACGAAGGTGACTTTGCTTACCTTACCTCCATCCATCAGTAATATAGAAACTGTTTCACTTAAGCATCAAGCACAAAAAGCACTGTAAGTCTGCATGCCAGATTTCACACATATACAGTCAAGTGCTGTTTGTGACTTCAAAATTATTTAGTGACAATTTATTCATGCATGGCCTGTGACTAAGAACGTTCTGCTTTGAAACTCAGTCAAGCATATCTCTATTGCTGAGGTTAAAATGCTATCTGCAATTAATATTTCAAATTTCTGGTATTAGTATCTGAGCTTATAAACCTCTTGGATATTTTTAGGAGATGGATTATAAAGAATGGGAGCTTAAAGTTAACAGTGTAAAGATTCTGCATGTTAAGTGGCTGTTAAGTGCCTTCACTGCAGTTCACTGAAGCTCCTGATTAAATAAAACAGGGCTGCCCCAGATGAAAGAGAGTGTCAGGATGATGAAGGCATGAGTGGCAGTAGCCAGATCTGAATTTAGAAGACATAGATTCTTGTTTCTCTGTGAGCAGAGAAAGCTCAATGAGGCAGTAGCTTCCACTCATGTTTTGGACAGCAGACAGAAGTCCAGTTTTGTTATCTGTCTTAAACAGAAACAAACATAAACCTTCAAACAGGCAGCCTGATATTTTATCTGTGGTTTCTCTCTGCCATGTTGTCTTGGTTCACAGAATCACACAATATTAGAAGTTGGAAGGGACTTCCAGAGAGCATTGAGTCCAACCCCTCTGCCAAAGCAGGATCACTCAGGGTAGTTTGCACATGAATGCATTCAGGTGAGTTCTGAAAGTTTCCAGAGAAGGAGACTCCACAACCTCCCTGGGCAGCCTGCTCCTGTAACCTTTGCTGTAAAGAAGTTTGTCCTTATGTTGTGGTGCAATCTTCTAGTTCGTAGGTGCAATCTTCTATGTTCCAGTTAGTAACTGTTGCTCCTTGTCTTATTACTGTGCACCACTGAAAAGAGATTGGCCCCAGGCACTTGACACCCATCCCTCAGATATTTGTAGGCATTGATGAGATCTCCTCTCAGTCTTGTCTCCAGACTAAACAGACCCAGGGCTCTCAGTCTGTCTCCATAGCGGAGATTCCAGTGAAGGGTCTCAGCTCCCTTGTGACTTAGCCATTTTCATAGACCAAGTAATGAAGCAGAAACTCCAGTGGCAACAACACTGCAGTTTTGACCTACTGTGGACACTGAGGCCACTCTTCTCACCTGCATCACACAACAATCGCAACTTGAGGTGAGCAGACAGGTTTGTGACTTCTTGCACAAGTACTAGGCTTGCAGAAAAGAACAAAGTCCTGAGACTGAGAGCAGCTCTGAGGAGAGAACTTGAGGGTGCTGGTGGATGAGAAGCTCAATCTGAGTTGTCAGTGTGCTCTGGCAGCCCAGAGAGCAACCAGAACCTGGGCTGCAGCAAGAACAGTGTGGGCAGCAGGGTGAGGGAAGTGATCCTGACTCTGCTCTGCACTGGTGAGACCTCACCTGGAGTGATGCATCCTGTTCTGGAGCCACTGTTAAAAAAGGGTTATGGATGTGCTGGAAGGTGTCCAGAGAAGGGCCACGAGGATGCTTAGAGCGCTGGAGCACCTCTGCTATGAGGACAGACTGAGACTTGGAGCTGTTCGGTCTGGAGAGGAGAAGGCTCTGAGGTGACCTTATTGTGGCCTTTCAGTATCTTAAGGGGGCTACAGGAAAACTGGGGAGGGACTTTTAAGGCTATCAGGTAGTGATAGGACTGGGGGGAATGGAACAAAGCTAGAAATGGGGAGATTCAGACTGGATGTTAAGAAGTTTTTCCCTATGAGGTTGGTGAGAGCCTGGAAGGGGTTGCCCAGGGAGGTGGTGGAAGCCTCATCCCTGGAGGTGTTTAAGGCCAGGCTGGATGAGGCTCTGACCAGGCTGATCTAGGGTAGGGTGTCCCTGCCCATGGCATGGGGGTTGGAACTAGATGGAACTAGATGATCCTTGTGGTCCCTTCCAACCCTGACTGATTCTATGATTGCTCTACAGAAGGAGACAAAGGTCCCAGAGAACCATAGACTCATAGAATTGTCAGGGTTGGAAGGGACCTCAAGTGTCACCTAGTTCCAACCCCCTCTGTCACGGGCAGAGACACTTTCCACTAGATCAGGTCACAGAAAACACTCGGTTGTTGTAAGGGCTGGTTTGCCAATGAGCCACTGTGCTTACCTTGCCACCCATTCCTCAGCAATCTGACAGGTCTCATGTTACCACAGGGGTTTCCCCGGTGAAACCGCCAGACGAATCTTTCCCCCAGGACACAAGTTGTTTGCTCGCAGGAGTGCCTGTTCTAGGGCCATGTATTTTCCAAATGATGCTTTGAATGCAGCAATGCTGGTAATCTTTCTAAATAACAGTAAATGTAGGTTTGGAGCTTAATATTATGTGCAGAATTGCTTCTGTTCACACGTCCCTGGAATGGTAGAAAGATGAGAGAAAAGATCCCTTTTGAAAATAAAGTACATAGCATTTCACAACTGAAGGCTCAAAACGTGAGTCAGTTCTTTAGCACCGATTTCCCTGCAGCTCTGGGGTTTGTGATACTGCACTTTTGGTGTCAGTGCTTTACAGTAACAAATAATGAGAGCCTCAGATTTGTGTGGGATGAGTGACACACCTTGTAATTGGATAAAGTTGAGCATAGACCAGACATAATCAGATGTATCAGCCTGAATATTGAACAGCATGCTGACACTTCTGTTGTACAATGATATACACAACTGGATTTTGCCAGCTCTTTCAGAGTGCATTTTCTTTTGATGCATATTCCTCCATGGTACTCACTGCACCAGCATCTGGCAAGAAGTACCAAAACTCACTATAATTACTTGTTTCAATAGCTGTTTATTCCTGTTATCACTAATTACAACCACTTTGCAGTGCCTCACCCTGAAATACGAAGGGCATTTGCCTTGTAGGATGTTTTTTCTGACATTTTGCTACCCTTTGAAAGAGTTTTTTGACACTTCTGGGAGTTACAACCAGTGGAAAAAACAAGCAGTGGTAGACCACAAGGGATGAAGATATGCTTTAGATCTGTCAGACCCTTCAGTTTGGAAATTAATTTACTATGGTTGAAGAAAAAATTTTTATTTTTTTTTGCTGTGTTTGCTGACTTAAGCTGAAATCATTGCAGAAAAATAGGTGGAATAACTCTAAAAGTCCCCTTGATGATCAGGTATTTCTTTTTTTTGGTCATATTTTCACCAAAGCATGGAAATCAAATGAAATGAAATGAATTCTATTCAGGCACAACCACTTACACTCTGTGNGAATGGTTCTCATTGTAAAGAACTTCCTCCTAACATCCAGTCTAAATCTCCCCTCTGCCAGTTTAAGCCCATTGCCCCTTGTCCTGTCATTGCAGGACCTTGTAAATAATCCTTCCCCAGCCTTCCTGTAGGCCCCCTTCAGATACTGGAAGGCTACTATCAGGTCCCCTCGAAGCCTTCTCTTCTCCAGGCTGAAGAGCCCCAACTCTCTCAGCCTGTCCTCATAGGAGAGCTGCTCCAGCCCTCTGATCATCTTTGTGGCCCTCCTCTGGACCCGCTCCAACACTTCCATGTCCTGAATATAAAAAAAAAGTCAGTCCAGAATCCATTTGTGCTTTCACATTTTTGCTTAAGGTTATCTAAATGTCCATGTGTTGGGCAATTTGACAAGATATCTTTTTCAGAATTCCTGGAGTGGTCATTTCACACTGGTTTTGATTTGGATTTTAATTCTGAAAGTCACTACTTGGTTCTCTGGCCGTGTTGGTACATGTGTGATAGCAGCTCTCCTATGAGGACAGGCTGAGAGAGTTGGAGATCTGCAGCCTGGAGAAGAGGATGCTTCGAGGGGACCTGATAGTAGCCTTCCAGTATCTGAAGGGGGCCTACAGGAAGGCTGGGGAAGGATTATTTACAAGGTCCTGCAATGACAGGACAAGGGGCAATGGGTTTAAACTGATAGAGGGGAGATTTAGACTGGATGTTGGGAGGAAATTCTTTCCAGTGAGGGTGGTGAGACACTGGCTCAGGTTGCCCAGGGAGGTTGTGGCTGCTCCCTCCCTGGAGGTGTTCAAGGCCAGGTTGGAGGAGACCTTGAATGACCTGTACTAGTGGGAGGTGTCCCTGCCTATGGCAGAGGGTTGGAACTAGATGATCCTTGAGGTCCCTTCCAACCTTACCATTCTATGATTCTATATACAGTAAGGTTTTTGCGTCTGTAGATGGTGTGCATTAGCACTAGAAGTGTACATAGCTGGCCTCAGACATGTAAAGCAAATAAAAACCAGGAGAAAAGTCTCTTTCTTGGAGATCCAGGATGAGGAGGGAAATTTAGCTGAATTTTCTGCTCCTACATTAAGCTGACTACTCTCTTTTTTT
>VWZE01025704.1:811971-826318 GCA_013396675.1 Eubucco bourcierii | reverse complement strand
TTTTTGTCTGTACTCTCATAGCTATACCACTGCGCTGCCAAATCCACTGCGCTGCCAAATCCACTGCGCTATGATTTCTTCCCTGTCTAACATTCATTAGTTAGGTTTTACTTGATTTTCTTACACCACGAATTGCTGTTCATATTTCTTGCTTCTGATCTTTTCCCCCCTTTATTCCCCCCATTTACTTGCTCCTTCCTTGCCTCTCTCTGATCTTCTGCCTTTTAAGCTTCACGCATTGCTATTTTTCACCATGTCTCTTCCTGTGCTTAGAAGCATTTCTCATTCCTTGTTCATGAAAGTCCTGTCTCCTCTTTCTAAAAACCAATTTCTTTTATCAGGACTCCAATATTTATTTTTACACTAAAGCTGCTTTTAATCTCAGATGATAAAATGCACTAATTTATACAAACTAAAACCGTAATGAATTTATTTATTTCTAAAGAAATGTCATACTTTTTTTTTTTTTTTATATATCTGAAAATAAAGGCTTACATAGAATACTTTCACACAAAGATGGTGATTCATCTCAGGCCTTCCCAGCACACACCAGCAAGTACACAACTGTCTTCTAAATGGACAGAAAAGGGTGCAGAGAGATACAGGTCTGTGATTCATTTGGAATGAAGCTGATTAACAGTTTCATTCTGTAACATCGTTCATGAACTCAGCAAGATGGTTGCACACTTAGCATTGCAGCAAGATATTTATGTTGTCCCATAGATGTTTAGGGTATCTGTTGCTTGTAAGGTAGAAGAGGATGCATCAGAATAGACAAATGAAGTGTGAATGAAAAAGGACAGACAAAGAGGTCAGCCAAACAGACAGATATGTGCATGGTGACTGCACTGATATAAGCATTATTAATTGGTTTGGTGTTACTGCATGTGTGCCCTATAAAGGAAAGGCTCAAAGAAGGAGAAAAGGATGGAAAGGAATAGGAAAAGGCAAAAAGAAATGTCTGATAAAACTCAGGAAGACATGAGGAATTATTCTCTGGCACCTGAGAGGAATCACCACGTAAGGGTCATGTCTGTAATGTTGACTTATTCTCCAGATTGGAAATTTACACCCAGACTTGAGTTTCTGGAACAATCTCTGGCTTGTGCTAAAACCCAAAGCAAATGAGTGGTTCAGGAGAGTGTCAGCTGCTCCAGAGCAAACCCATGCTATGGATGAAACCATCTAGATACTGCAATGCACTGCTTGATTCATTCTGCTTGTTCATTTCACACACACATACTTTTATGTGTCATACAGACATAGCTTAGACGCTTAACTTCCAGGAAGCTGAAATTCCACTACGCTATAACCACTTCAAGTGTTTGCAAATTATGTTTAAAATTAATTAAATAACAGTAACTGGGACACTCACAAGCAACTGATATTGCAATGTGTAAACTTCTTTCAGAGTCTGATTTACCAGACCATCCTGTAATAGTACCCTGTAGTGGAGGGGTAATTAATTATATTTAAAGATTAATATTGCTTATTGATATTCAATATTCAGAACTCTCACCACCCCAACCACTAATAATTTGTTCTTTGCATCAGCCATGGAAGCTTTATACAGGTAATAACAGGATCTAGAAATAATTAGTAATAATATATAACATTAATTGAAGTTGATTGAAGTGGAATAGAAGGTTCCTGCGGTCAATGTACCTCTTGCTGTCAATACTCCGCTTGCCCACTAGATGGCCTCAGGGAGCTCCTTTCTGTTCATGGCAGAAGGCAATGGAGAGTTAGAAGAGGCTTTAAGTATTTACTCACAAAATATCTCCCAACTGGCAGGGCTGGCTACAGCTTCAGACAGTACTCAAAGGCTTTCAGGGAATTCTGTTACTGTCTTGTCAGTTGCTGAGACTTCTGATTCTTCCCAGGCTTCAGGGTACTGGGAAAAGGAGTCAGATAAGCTCTGACCTGGTCCTACACTCTCCTGGATGATCTGTGTATCTCCAGGAATTCCCATCTTGGCAGGTTTTCAGGTGCAGGCAGGATGTCATGGATGTGTAGTCTCAGCATGGTGTCATGCTGACTGTGCAGGCAAATTGCATGGAAGCACTTAGAGCCTGCTCCTGCTAAACTAGATGCAGGCAGTTTCCAGGCAGTTCAGGATAAAATAAGGCAGTAACAAGCAGCAAGCAAGCACAAATATGAAGGCAGAGCATGAATACAAGGGCAGAGCAGGTTGTATCACCTGCTCATCTCCTTTTATCCATACAGCCTGAGACTAATGGGCCTTTGACACAGAATAACCAATCAGACTGGCAGTTAGCTAAGCTTGACTAGGTGAGGCCAAAGGCTTGCTTTACCCTTTTTAGAGCAGAACACAGCCTTGCAGAAGGCAGGCACAAGCTGAGCCTGTGTACCTTGTTTCCAACAGGATGCAAAGGGCCAGGGTCCCCAGACTCAGTGGCTCTAGGTTCTTTGTCCTCTTTCCTGCGGTTGCTTCTCCCCATAGCAGAAGGAGGCAGAGCAGAAAAACATCTCTGAGCAAGCCAAGACATGGATAAGCCTATTATGGCCTGCTTAGGCCTAGCACAGCATACCCTGAAGAATCCTATGCATGATGCCAAGATCTCCAACACTATTTCTTGCCAGTAAATAACATGAAGATTTAATGACGTTTCCCCCTGAAAACTCTTTTAAACACAAAGCACCAGAGAATACTTGCAGGTGACTAATGAAGTAATTGATTATTTGGAAGAGAAGTTCTCAAGATCTCATTCAGTCAAACAAAGTAGGCAAGCAAAATGAACTGTGCAGGATGGAACCTGCAAAGGATTGAATGGAAACCACTGCAATTCCTCCCAGGGGAATAGATTTTTGTCACAAGATGCTCTTCTCAAAAAACACAAGAAACTGTTGAAGGGTGTATTGATCATTCAGGGAACAAGTGGAAACAACAGCTTACTTCCTTCTAATTTTCTTATTTTAATAGCACTAATTCAGTGATTATAAACTGGACCACACTGAAGACACACACACACAAAAAAAAAGTAGTTGTAATGATCCTCATTTATCCTGGCCTGGATCAGGAACAGTGTGGGCAGCAGGAGCAAGGAGGTTATTCTTAATCCTCTACTCAACAGTGGTTAGGCCACACCTTGAGTCCTGTGTCCAGTTCTGGGGTCCTCAATCCAAGAGACATGTTGAGGTGCTGGAAGGTGTCCAGAGAAGGGCAGCAAGGCTGGGGAGGGGCCTGGAGCACAGCCCTGTGAGGAGAGGCTGAGGGAGCTGGGGGTGTGCAGCCTGCAGAAGAGGATGCTCAGGGCAGATCTCATTGCTCTCCACAGCTACAGGAAGGGCGGTTGTAGACAGGTGGGGTTGGGCTCTTCTCTCAGGCAACCAGCAAGAGAACAAGGGGACACAGCCTCATCTGTGCCAGGACAGGTTCAGGCTGGATGTTAGGAAGAAATTCTTCCCAGCAAGAGTGATGGGCACTGGAATGGGCTGCCCAGGGAGGTGGTGAGTCACTATCCCTGGAGGTGTTTGAAAGGAGGCTGGATGTGGCACTTAGTTTTATGGTTTGGTTGATTAGAAGGTGTTAGGTGAATAGGTTGGACTCAGTGATCTTGAAGGTCTTTTCCAACCTGGTTAGTTCTGTGATTCTGTGATTTAAACAGACCAGTAGTCTTATTATTTAAGAAACTGGAAACATATTTCCAGCTCCAGTCTTGAAGGAATGAATTAAAGAAGACCATGAGCATGATCTACAATATTTTGTAATTTATGAAACATTAGGTTTGGTAAAGACTCTAATTGAAAAAATATCTATTTAGTTTGGCATCTCCTCTATTATCTGCCCAATTATTTGGATGCAATTCCACTGCATTCAGGTTCACTTCCTGAGGGATATTTAATGGCAGACCACGCAAATGAGATAAATACTCAGCAACATGCTTCCTGCTCAAGGCTACTGCTTACTTGTGGTTTTTCCTTTCCTCATTCCCATCCACCCTACAGTGTCCAAATTTAGTTCTATTTTAGCTCTTACTCAACTAGCAAGCACTGAAAAAAAAAAAAATCTATTTAATGACAATTTAATCATCAGTCAATTTTTTTTCTTTGGCAGACCCAAACTGTTTTTATCTGTGTTTATTCATACACTTAAGCTTTCTTCTATATAAATATCTGTGAAAAAAAGTAAAATTATTGAAAGGTCTTGAAACACCCAGAAGTAATTATTGTCACCAGATCCTGCATGCCAAACACACACCTTCTATGCTCACGTGCTTTTATGTACTGCTTCTCAGAAATAAACCTCAGGCATGTTTTGTACTCTCTGCTGCAGAGTGCACTCTTCAAACACTGGTGTTTATTCAGCATGTGCTTTAGATTTGCCTACCATGATTGTGTTATGTGTTGTCTTAGGAATACAGTCAGGAAGAGAAACTTTCTTGGGGGTAGTTTCTTCAGTAAGAACACAAAACATGTGTGTGTGCATAGATCACAGGCTCACAGGATGTCAGGGGTTGGAAGGGACCCAAAGAGATCATCCAGTCCAACCCCACTGACACAGCAGGACCAGAAAATGTAGCTCAGGACACACAGGAACACATCCAGACAGGCCTGGAAAGGCTCTAGAGAAGGAGACTCCACAACCTCCCTGGGCAGCTTGTGCCAGTGCTCTGGGATCCTTCCAGTCAAGAAGTTGCCCTTGTGTTGAGCTGGAACCTCCTGTGCTGCAGCTTCCATCCATTGCTCCTTGTCCTATCCCAGGCAGCAGTGAGTAGAGCCTGTCCCCGCCCCCCCTCCTGACCCCCAGCCCTCAGATATTTACAAACATTGATTAAATCCTTTCACAGTTTTCTCTTCTCCAGACTAAGAACCCTCAGGTCTTGTTAAGAAAAAAATAAAGATGTGTATAGAACTTGGGATAATGATGGGGAGAGCTACTTTGGTAAGATACTGTATGCCATGGCCACAGGTTTGAGAGCATTCTAATCCCCCTCAGTAGAAAACAAGACTTATTCAGTACTTAAGGAGATATTAGGTATGAGCTATTCTTTGGTTTAGAGATGACATGTTTGTTTGGAGGTTTGAATCCATATTTTCAGCTCAGCTTTCTGACAGATACATGAGAAGCCTAACCACCCACTGCATATTTGAATGCTGATGACACTGTGAAGAGTATCAATTTGTTTGCATCAAATTAACCTGCCTCATAGAGGTCATTGCATCTATCAGAGTGGAATGCAACACATAAGGCTTTCCTTGCAGGAAGAAGCAATTTCTTTCAGTGTGCTTAATGGAGTATTTTTTTATTTCCTGTATATATGTTTCCATGGCTTTTTAAAAGCTAATTTATGCTATATAACTTGCTGCTTCTTACAGTGCACTTACACATTGGTGGTACCCAGCAATGGCTTCACCAAGGGCAGATCTTGCCTGACAAATTTAGTGGCTTTTTATGATGAAGTCACAACAACAGTGGACAAGGGAAGGGCAACTGATGGCATCTACCTGGACCTGAGTAAGGCATTTGACTCTGTCCCACATGACATCCTGGGCACCAAACTGGAAAAATATGGACTGGATGTGTGGAGCACTGCTGGGTAAAGAATTGGCTGGATGGTGGCACACAGAGAGTGGTGATCAAAGACACAATGTCCACCTGGAAACCAGTGCCAAGTGGTGTCCCTCAGGGGTCAGTGCTGGCACCAGTGCTGTTTAACATCTTTGACAGTGACATGGACAGAGGAATCAGTGCACCCTCAGCAAGTCTGCAGATGGCATCAAGTTGTGTGGCACAGTTGAGTTGCTAGAGGGCAGAGATCCATCCAGAGGGACCTGGACAGGCTGCAGAGGTGTGCCCAGGCCAACCTCAGGACATTTAACAAGGCCAAGTGTAAGGTCCTGCACCTGGGTAGGCACAATCCCAAGCACAGCTCCAGGCTCGGTGGGGAATGGCTGAGAGCAGCCCTGAGGGAAGGGACCTGTGGGTCTGTGTTGATGAAAAGCTCAACATGAGCCTGCAGTGTGAGTGCAGCCCAGACAGCAACTGTGTGCTGGGCTACAGCAAGAGCAGTGTGGGCAGCAGGGCAAGGGAGGGGATTCTTCCCCTTTACTCTGCTCTCCTCAGACCCCACCTGGAGTCCTGTGTGCAGTTCTGGAGCCCCCAGCACAGGAAGGACGTGGAAGTGTTCGAACCCATGAAGATACTCAGAGGGCTGCAGCAGCTCTGCTATGAGGACAGAGTTGGGGCTCTGCATCCTGGAGAAGAGAAGGCTTCCAGGAGACCTTATAGAAGCCTTCCAGTATCTGAAGGGGGCTACAGAAAGGCTGGGGAGGGACTATTGGCAAGGTCTTGCAATGACAGGACAAGGGGCAATGGGCTTGAACTGGCAGAGGGGAGATTGAAACTGGATGATAGGAGGAAGTTGTTTGCAGTGAGGGTGGTGAGACACTGGCAGTTCCAAGCCCCTGCCATAGGCAAGGACACCTCCCACTAGCACAGGTTACTCAAGGCCTCCTCCAACATGGCCTTGAACACCTCCAGGGAGGGAGCAGCCACAGCCCCAGTCAGCACTGCATTCTTTACCCTTGTCCAGACAAACAATCTAGGTAAAACTTCTAAAACTGTTGCCTTCAATTATTCCCTCCTGGTTATAATTTTGTATTAAACAAATAAAAAAGTAACTGCAGAAGTTTTCAAGTGGCAGATTGGAGATTATTTTCCTTAACCTGAATCACAAAAAGAGGCTTAATGTCTTCATACTAGTTTACTAGTACAGCTAAATCTTAAAGCTCCTCTCACTACTTCTCAGACTACTATATCAGAGTAGACTTCAGTGTGGTTTTCAGAGTACTTTTGCAGATGTTCTGTTGTGGTAATTAATTTTTTTCACCACCTTCAGCTTGTTTACAAACGAATTTGAATCAATTTTTTAAACAATTTGCATAGTAATAACAAAAACTTTATTAAATCCATGTCTGAATTACCACAATTCCCTCTCTTATTTATATTCTTTAAATTTGAGTACATTTTGTCTACCCTGATTGCTCATTAAAGCCATGATTTTATTAGACATGAAAAGCAAATTGCTGAGCACTAAAAAAAAAAAATAAATTCTATTAAGATCACAGCTGTTGGGATCTCAGGGGCTGTATTTTTGTAGTTGTGGAACTTTAATTTAGAAATCAAAAGGTATTCAGGCCATGAAGAAGTGACATGCTAGAAATTTTCCTTATCTTCTCTTTTTTACCCCATAGCATTCAAATCTGAACAGTCTGCTGTTTGGTTGGGGTTTTGTTGGTGTTTTTGTTTGTTCATTTTTTAATAGTCTATCTTCATAAATTATTTGATGTAATTTACTTAGCCTCTCCCTGCCTCTTTTTTTTTTTTTTTTTTTGTGNCCTCTTTTTTTTTTTTTTTTGTGGAGGCGTGGGGGGGAGGAAGGGGTGAAGGAGTTGCATTAATAGTGCATAGTTTTCCACCATGCTGCCTTATATTAAGAGTTCTTTGCAGGGCATAGAAAAAGAAGCAAATAAATGAATAAAGCAACTCCAAAAGAAACAAGAAGAGGAAATCTTGAATTCAAAATGCTATTGAAACCTGAAGGTGAATCATGTTTGATCTAAAGTTTAGCAGTGTCAGGTTTTGTGCTAAGAGTAGATGATGAGTTTGGCTTTTGAATGAGAGGGTCATCAACACTATTAATAGCAGATAATGACTTAAAAAGAGAGTAACAGGAGTTTGCTTGTCCCATGTACTTTTGATGTGTCTGATATGTAGTTTTGTGTTGTCTAAATGGTTTTTAAGGCTGTCCAGTTCATCAAAGGTTGCATTCTTTCTTTCATTCATACTCCCAGGTGGAGTAAAGCAGCTTTTAGAAGTTGCATTGCCATAGCTTGTATAAATTAATTTTTCTGACATGTCAATACAGCAAGCATCATGTAACTGATAAAACTTTGTGCCAAAATCTTTGTAGAAAAAGAAATAGCTCATAGCTCTGCTGTGAGGACAGGATGAGAGAGTTTGGGCTCTGCAGCCTGGAGAAGAGAAGGTTTCAAGGAGACCTTAGAGTAGCCTTCCAGGATCTGAAGGAGGCCTACAGGAAGGCTGGGAAGGGACTATTGAAAAGGTCTTGTAATGCCAGGACAAGGGGCAATGGGTTTGAAGTGTCAAAAGGGGAGATTGAAACTGGATGTTAGGAGGAAGTTGTTTGCAGTGAGGGTGGTGAGACACTGGCACAGGTTGCCCAGGGAAGTTGTGGCTGCTCCCTCCCTGGAGGTGTTCAAGGCCAGGTTGGATGAGGCCTTGAGTGACCTGTACTAGTGGGAGGTGTCTCTGCTTATGGCAGACGATTGGAACTGGATGACCTTTGAGGTCCCTTCCAACCTTACCATTCTATGATTCTATGAAATACACTGACTTTGACTTTCTTTTTGACTGCTTTCCTTGCCAGGCATCGCTTACTGTTAGAGTAGGGTTATAGGTTGGACTTGGTGATCCTGAGGTTCTTTTCCAACCTGGATGTTCCTGTGACTCTGTGACTGTGTTACATGAAACTATCCATGTTTTGGCAGCTGGACTTGAAAGGTTTCCATTAGGTATAAAGACATTTTAGACAGGTCACAGTTTCATAAGCTGCAAATCTTTATTGATTATTGCTTAAGAAGATCTAAGCAACTATTGAACAACACTTCTTATGCCTCTCCTCAGAAGCCTAAGCTAGTTTGCTTCTTTTAAAGGAGTCAAATGTAATTAAAGAACAGCTTAGCAGTTGAAAAAGTATTATTAAAGATTTATTGTGATTCTCTTAGTTTGGCTGTGGGTTTCTTTTGTTTCATTAGATTTTCTTTTTCTCTTTTGGCGGTGGTTGTGCTGTGTTTGGGGTTTTTTTTTTGGTGGTTTTTGTTTGTCTGCTCTTTTTTTTTTTTTGTCTTATATGCAGTTTCCTTTTGTACAGCAGTAATATTTAAATAGACATAGGTGTTAGAAAGTTTACAGGTTTGGTATAGATAACAAAGTTGTCATTTTTTTGCCTACAACCCTGCTCTCTATAGAGTGCTGCGAGGTGTATCTCCCTGGTCTCAGCTACCCAGAGCAGCCTTTTTCATTCTCCTTGCTCTCTAATGATGCTTTCCCTGCCAGAAGTGCTCAGGGACTTACAGCCTTCAGCCTTCCTCACTCTAGAATAAAAAAGGAGGGTGGTTTTTGAATCAGGCTGGCTAGGCTTGGCCAGCCCCTTAGGGAAACAAGTTGTTCTGCTGCAAACTTTACAGATTATCCTGCAGATATGGCGTAACTGAAATCAGATTTTCATGCCTTATAGTTGCTTACTATCTCTTACACAAGGTACATAAATATTACATGCACAGTGACTAACAGATGCAATCAGATTGAATCTGGAACAGTGGTTGCATTAATACTGAATTCTGTTATCCTTAAGTATCTCAAACACTATTCTGGCGTCAATAGCATCCACTAAGATAAAAGTTGCTGCTCAAAGTGAATAGCAACTGGCAGCAGAATCTGTCACTTACTGTCTATAGAGCTTATGAAGGTGAAGTACATTGACTTTGCCTTTGATCTACAAGTTCATTAAAGGAAGAGAACAAATCAGGGGTGCTTTATCACTTCACTCACTCTTTTATAATGTTTTATAAATAAATGGACTCTCACATCGTGTTATCCTGAGCTAACCCACCAGTTGATGAAATTCATGTAGTTCTGGTGTTCAGAAGGAGGCAGCAGCATGTTACTCTCTGAACCGTTGCACTTAACCTAGGAACTAACAGAAAATTAATGTAAAACTGATTGCAGTGCAGGCTGAGGCAATAATTCTGTGCTGTTTCAATTTAATGCTGAGAAGAAGTAGCAGGAAAGTGTCATGGGGGTTGTGGAGATTGCTTCATAGAATTATAGAATGGTAAGGTTGGAAGGGACCTCAAAGGTCATCCAGTTCCAATCCTCTGCCATAAGCAGGGACACCTCCCACTAGTGCAGGTCACTCAAGGCCTAATCCAGCCTGGTCTTGAGCACCTTTGAGGGAGGTTGGGGAGCACAGAAGCACCGAACGTGATCAAAGATCACATTCGGTGCTTCTGTGCTCCACAACCTCCCTGGGCAACCTGTGCCAGTGTCTCATCACCCTCACTGCAAACAACTTCCTCCTAACATCCAGTTTCAATCTCCCCTCTGCCACTTCAAACCCATTGCCCCTTGTCCTGTCATTGCAAGACCTTGTCAATAGTCCCTCCCAAGCCCTCCTGTAGCCCTCTTCAGATACTGGAAGGCTTCTATAAGCTCTCCTGGAAGCCTTCTCTTCTCCAGGCTGCAGAGCCCCTGGAGACACTCTATGATTCAAATCCATGTACTTTTGCTGTATAATACAGGGATAATCCCAGAAATAAATTAGGTATCAAACACCCACTAAAATCAGTGAGAAAGGTAATCAAGTAGCTTCTTCTGCCTTATATTATATTATTTTATTTTAGAATTTCAGCATTTGTCAGGGTTGTTTGTACCCTTGATGCTGGCATAAATAGAAGAGAAATCTGTGTTTGAATCATTCCTACTTGCTGATTGTAATAATGATTGTAACAATGTAAAGCAATCATGTAATAATGGCAAAAAGAAACCCTAGTAAGACTAAGACTGGCTTCTTTTAAGATACAGATGGATTATGAACCACATCAATTAAGTCCTAATTATGTAGATTTTTGGACTGCTATTATCTCATTATTTCACTCAAGAAATTAATTTCAATCATTTATTCATTTCAATCACGAATCACTTCACAATTAACAAAATGCTAAGGCCCAGTCATATAAATATAGCACAAAAGTAGTTCTTGAAAGGTCATGATCCATTTTAAAAGGTTCAATGGTCTGAGTATTCTATAAGACTATTCTTGTTAAATCTATAGCTGGATCAACACACAGCCCCAAATCTCTGGTTTAAACAAACATATAGAAAGCAAAATTGGAAAAATTAACATAATTCTTGCATTCCCTTACAGAAGTCTCTAAAAGAAATCCATGTCAACATAGTAAAAGCATTGGAAATAAAATCATAGAATCATAGAATGGTAAGGTTAGAAGGGACCTCAAGGATCATCTAGTTCCAACCCCCTGCCATAGGCAGGGACACCTCCCACTAGTACAGGTTACTCAAGGCCTCATCCAACCTGGCCTTGAACACCTCCAGGGAGGGAGCAGCCACAACCTCCCTGGGCAACCTGTGCCAGTGTCTCACCACCCTCACTGTAAAGAACTTCCTCCTAACATCCAGTCTAAGTCTCCCCTCGGCCAGTTTAAGCCCATTACCCCTTGTCCTGTCATTGCAGGACCTTATAAATAGCCCCTCCCCAGCCTTCCTGTAGGCCCCCTTCAGATAATGGAAGGCTACTATCAGGTCTCCTCGAAGCCTTCTCTTCTCCAGGCTGAAGAGGCCCAAAAGGAAGTACCTATGCAGTTATCGACCTTTGGGACTCAAGTTTGAATTTCAAAAGGATTTCAAAAAGCTGGAAATTTTCTGTTGCAGTGGAATCATTTTAAAAAGGATTAAATCTATGAAACGTTTCCATAGAGAAAGTAAATCTATGAAATGTTTTCATACAAAAAAATGGAACCTATTAAATTGTTTTCATGCAAAAACTAAATCTATGAAATGTTTTAATGCAAAAAGTAAATCTGTGAAATGTTTTCATGCAAAAATTAAATCTATGAAACTTTTTCATACAAAAATCAAATCTATTAAATTGTTTTTATGAAAAAACTGAATCTATGAAATATTTTCATGCAAAAATTAAGTCTTTGACACACTTCCATGCAAAAAATAAATCTGTGAAGTGTTTTCATACAAAAATTAAATCTATGAAATGTTTGCATGCAAAAAATAAGTCTATGAAATGTTTTCATGCAAAAATTAGATCTATGAAACATTTCCATACAAAAATTAAATCTATGAAATGTTTTCATGCAAAAATTAAATCTATGAAGCATTTCCATGCAAAAATAAAATCTATGAAAGGTTTTAATGCAAAAATTAAATCTATGAAATTTCATACAAAAATTAAACCTATGAAACATTTCCATGCAAAAATTAAATCTATGAACCATTTCCATGCAAAAATTAAATCTATGAAATGTTCTCATGCAAAAACTAAATCTATGAAACATTTCCATGCAAAAATTAAGTCTATGAAATGTTTTCATGCAAAAATTAAACCTATGAACCATTGTGATGTAAAAATTAAATCTATGAAGCATTTCCATGGAAAAAAAAAAGTCTATGAAATGCTTTCATAGGAAATGGTTTTCCTCATTCTCTGTGATCATGTGTGTAAGTCACTTAAAAAAAAAATGAAGCTGGGTTTTGCAAGAGGGATTAAAAAGGGGAAAAGAGTTTTTCTCAGCAAAAATAATTCAGTGCTGGACATTGGCTAAAGTGCAGCAGTACTCAGTTCCATGGTTTTCTAAAGAACGAGGGTGTAGCTTAGAACACAACTAAGTCACTTTACTGAATGGTTTTTGTACAGAACCACTACTGCAGCAGAGCACCTCAAAGAGGGGAAAAAACAAAACTAAAACAAAACCAGAAAATTCCTTGCCTCAAAGTCCACTGAAGACATCTTTCAGTAGGAGGTAGATGCTGTCATCATAGATTAATAGGAACAGCTCTGTCATGAAAACGTGAATGCTCAGTGCTGCAAAGTACAAATCTTCCAACCCGGGTGCAGAACTGCCTTGCAAATGCTGTATTTATTCTTTTCTTGCTCTGTAGATGTTTCCTCCTTGTCTATGGGAAACTGTTCCTCCCTCTACAAATGGTACCAAGTGACATTATAAAGACATTTTTTTCTCAGCCTGACAACCCCATTTTTAAATTTTCCTTTTAGCAGCAGTAATAGGAGATTTTTTGGCCCATTTCTTATATTTATTGTCTGCATCTTCATTCTGTAAAGGTATAACATCCATTAATTACACTGTCATGAGACCTTGTTTTCATTGTGCACAAAGTGCTTTTTCACTTCCCATGGCTTCTGAGGTATGGTGGCTGCTCTGCTGAATGACCTGAGAGGTAAATGGTGATGCAGTATTAATCATTATGAGAGGTAAGCTTGCAAATTCATAAATTCACAGGAGAAGGCTGTTTTTCAGGACAATTTATTATTCAGACCTCATGTTCACACTGTGAATGATTGTAATTACATGCTGTGACAATGACACATTCATAATACAGGACAGGAATGTACTCATATTTTTAGTTCATTATTTAGGGCAGCAATTCACAAGCAGACAGAGAAACAGGAACAACACACGGGATGCAATTTTACCATTCACTGCAAGTTAGCAAAGGACAAAAATTATTCCATAAAGTTCCTGACCCTGGTCGTGGAAAGAAGTGCAGCTTAGACAAAAGGCTTTGGAAGAAATCTGCATCAGTCTAGTTGTAGTATTGATGCTTGCAGACTACTATTACTGCAGAGTGATCTGCCATTAGCATAGCATTACACTTAGGGACCTGAAAATCATAAACCCCCATTAATCCTGACATGGTTGAGATTTTTTTTTCTTTTTCTTTTTCTGTTCCTTTTTATTATCCTTTTTTTGTTCATTTTTTTCCCTTCTTTTTCTCCCCTTTTTCTTTTCCTTTCCATTTTTCTTTTTTTTTCTCTTTTCCTTTTTTTCTTTTCCTTTTCTTTTTCTTTTTCTTTCCCTTTTTCTTTTTCTCTTTTCCTTTTCCTTTCCTTTTTCTTTTTCTCTTTTCCTTTTCCTTTTTCTTTTTCTCTTTTCTTTATCTTTTTCTTTGCCTTTTTCTTTTCCTTTCCCTTTTTCTTGTACTTTTCCTTTTGCTTTCTATTTTCTTTCCCTTTTTCATTTTCTTTTCCCTCTCCTTTTCCTTTTCCTTTTCCTTTTCCTTTTCCTTTTCCTTTTTCTGACAGGATACATATCCTTATTAGGACTTGCTGCAGAGATCCAGATTAGCAAGCACAGGCTCTCATTTTGTATTGTGGTGACTGATGTGGCTTTGTCAGACATAACAAATACAAGACAAAACCAATTTTTTTTTTTTGTATTTTTGGTGCTGATCATCTTTCCCCTAGTAGATGCTATTATTTTGAACAGTGTAATGACACCAGCTATATTTTGTTTTTAAGGCTGACTGCTCTGCCAAGTTTTGCTGAGGCAGAGACAATAATTCTTTGCCCTGTGAGTTCTCTAACAGCACAGCTCGAGCAGAGTTTTAAGTGTTAAAATGCTGTTTGCAACCTGTCAATTATTTAATGGGCAAGTCTTGGAATGCAGCAATGTTTAAGCTGATCAATAAAACTAAATGCTGTACTCTAGATTTTTTTTTTTTTTTTTTTTTTTTTTTTTTTTTTAATAA
>VWZE01025704.1:772438-803199 GCA_013396675.1 Eubucco bourcierii | reverse complement strand
CCCCCCCCCCCCCCCGACTCTTTGTAAAATCACCCAGACTAGAACTCAGCCAGCTGGAAGTTAAGGACTGAAACCCTGTTTACAGCTCAGCACAATATACAAGCAGAGATAGACACAATAGACAGGAATAGTTACAGAAATACACAAGTTAAAGGTAATACAGAAACACAACTCCCCTTCCCAGAAGTCAGAGTCCCCAGGAGGGGCTCCCAACCACCCTTCCACCTTCTTCCCCCCACCCCTACCTTATCCCAGGCTCTGGTTTATGTGCAAGGTGAGTTTGAATGATGGGCAAGGGAGGTTAGAAGCAGAGTGATGAGTTGGGTTACTCAGCAGAGAGGCCAGCAGACAAGGTAGCTCCCAGAGAGACCAAGAAACTCTATCTTATAGATATTTGTGTCCTTGTTCTTATATGTCTCACCAAGCCTATGAGTGTAGCAGACTTCAGCACTGTTTGCTTTTCACAGCATATAATATAATTCTTTTCATAAAAATATTACAATTAGCCTCAAATCAGCACAGGTCCAAACTGATTGGGGTGGCAGTCCTGCCTGACAAGGTGGGCTGGGCTGGGCTAGCCTGAAATCTGTGGACACAGGGTGCTGTGATTTAGCACAAGTAGGGAGCCAGGGCTGCTGTGGACATGAATGGACATGAAGGCAGCCAGCAGAGCTGGGCTGGGCTGTAACGTGCTGACAACCCCCTTGGCATCAGTGGCCACATCTGGCTTCATGGGCCTGCCTTGGGATAGCCTGCATGGATTCAGTCTCCAGCTCCAGGTGGCCTAGGTGGCTATCAAGGAGTCCTGTTAGCTCCCTTGGGAATGGGAGCAGGAGCTGCAGGTGGCTGATGTGTTGATCCACAAGGGGTGAATAGGATGGAGCAGGTTGGTAGCAGCTGTGGGCCCCCCTGGCAGCAGAAAAGTCAAGGTAGCAGGTTTGTACCAGCCCAAGAGATACAACATCCAGGGACAGGAATGTTGGAGGTGTTCTGTGGGGCTGATGGCTTTGTGATGCGCTGAAATGGGATCCTGGGTCATGGAAAGGGTGGGAGGAAGCACTCGAGAGGCTGAGCAGGAGCTGTTAGTGCCCTCAGGTGCCTAAGAGTCAGTTTTAATTCCCCCTCATTTTAACTTGATTGAGTAGGCTCTTTTATTGTGCTCTGATGCATACAAAAGAGTAATTTCCAAACACACTGCTCTGTCTTCTAGACACTTCTTGAACTACTTCAAATACTCTGATGGTGACTCTCTTATTTCCGAAGTAAACAGCCCTAATCTTCTGTCTGTCTTAATTTCTGAGCTGCCCTTGATGATTCATCACTCTTCTGTGAGTTATCTCTGTATTGCCTTTGCCTCTACAGCATGCTTTCTGAGACAAGGTGACCAGTACTGTAGCCAGGATGACACTACAGCACCCACTGATTTATAGAAAGACAATAAAATGATATTTATATATTCAATCTCTCATGGCTCCTGTAATACAGTGTCTCGTTAGCTTCTCTGAATAGCTGCCGAGTGGCACTGGCACTTTGAGCTCTCTTAATCTCAGGTCCCCAAGCTGTGTTGTCACAGATGTTAGATGCTGTGATGTTGGTGTTTGATGTTGCTATGTAGATGTTGGAATTCCTGTGTTACCACAGATACTGTAAGATGTAGCTATGGTTTCTTTCAAGTGCACATTTATCTCTATGTGTTGGCTTTGAAATGCATTTACTATAATTTTGTCCTTTCAGGGCCACTGCCCAAATGTACTGCCCCAGCATCCATGAATGCATGTGCCAAGTTAGCTGATGTTGGGGACAGAAGGTCCAGTGAGGGTGGTGAGACACTGGAACGGGTTGCCCAGGGAGGTCATGGATGCTCCCTCCCTGGAGGTGTTCAAGGCCAGACTGGATGAGGCCTTGAGTAACCTGTACTAGTGGGAGGTGTCCCTGCCTATGGCAGGGGGTTGGAACTAGATGATCCTTGAGGTCCCTTCCAACCTTACCATTCTATGATTCTATGATTCTAAGTCCTCTACCCTCCTTCTGGCAGTTCACCTCTGCCTGTTTGCCTTCTGGGATGGAAGAAGTTATAAGGCTTGTGCTCACAGACCAGGAGACATGGGGAAATCACAACTTTGGAAGTAGGTGGATGGAGTAGGACTCACCCTTTCTAAAACGTAAGGACATTCCAACACACACCTAGGACAATTATCCCAGTCCATCTCCTCCCTTCAGTTTGGAGCAAGTTGATCTCCCATATTCTACTACCCACAAGCAAGGATGAAGAGAAGTAATTAGGTTATTGCATGCCAAACCCCAAACCAAAACCAAATATTAATTACATCAGGAAAAGACAGAACTAGA
Source organism: Eubucco bourcierii (assembly GCA_013396675.1). Taxonomy (NCBI): domain Eukaryota; kingdom Metazoa; phylum Chordata; class Aves; order Piciformes; family Ramphastidae; genus Eubucco; species Eubucco bourcierii. Next base: position 800,850 of record VWZE01025704.1, on the reverse strand, counting down.
AATAGAAAATGTCTGAGTTTCTTAAGGGATTCAGCTGAACTGCCACAATTTGGGGAAAACTCTTCACAGGTGTCTGGGAATTTAGCAGGTGTGTATTAGTAACTTCAAGGAAATGTGGCTTTGGGACACCCTGATTTTGCCAGCAAATAGCATGCTCTGGATCAGTTAGTAGCCTAAAATCAAAAGACTTTATCAACACCCTGTCTGCATGTTTGCATCCAAAGAAAGCTGAGACATGCACATAAATCAAAGGAGATGGAAATGGATAGGTTTTTGATTTTTCTTTCTCTGAACAGCACTATTTTTTTCTTTTTATTTTTAGAATCTGAAAATGCAAAGACTTGAGGAAGTTAAACTGAATATAAAGGCAGTTATTTCCCCTCATTATATCAAACTCAGGTGGTCTGGCTGAACAAAGGTAAGAAAAAAAATATCACATATTTCCTGAAAGCCTCTCTGCTCCTCTCAGATTCTATCTAGATACTTGGGATACATTAAAGGTTGCTAAAACTCCTGGGGTCCTGAGGTCCAGTGGCAACAGGCCCCTGAACTCTTCATGAAGATACCACTGGTTCCATTGTACTTCCAAAGAGTATAGCAAGATGTCTCACCTGCAGACTAGCGCCAAGTGGTGTCCCTCAGGGGTCAGTGCTGGCACCAGTGCTGTTTAACATCTTTGTCAGTGCCATGGACAGAGGAACCAGTGCACCCTCAGCAGGTTTGCAGATGGCACCAAGCTGTGTGGCACAGTCGACTTGCTAGAGGGCAGGGATCCATCCAGAGGGACCTGGACAGGCTGCAGAGCTGTGCCCAGGCCAACCTCACGACATTCAACAAGGCCAAGTGTAAGGTCCTGCACCTGGGTAGGCACAATCCCAAGCACAGCTCCAGGCTGGGTGGGGAATGGTTGAGAGCAGCACTGAGGAAAAGGATCTGGGGGTCTGGGGTGATGAAAAGCTCAACATGAGCCTGCAGTGTGAGTGCAGCCCAGACAGCAATTGTGTGCTGGGCTGCAGCAAGAGCAGTGTGGGCAGCAGGGCAAGGGAGGGGATTGTGCCCCTTGGCTCTGCTCTCCTCAGACCCCACCTGCAGTCCTGTGTGCAGTTCTGGAGCCCCCAGCACAGGAAGGACATGGAAGTGTTGGAGTGGGTCCAGAGGAGGCCACCAAGATGCTGAGAGGGCTGCAGCAGCTCTGCTGTGAGGACAGGCTGAGAGAGTTGGGGCTCTGCAGCCTGGAGAAGAGAAGGCTTCCAGGAGACCTTAGAGTAGCCTTCCAGTATCTGAAGGGGGCTACAGGAAGGCTGGGGAGGGACTATTGACAAGGTCTTGCAATGCCAGGACAAGGGGCAATGGGTTTGAACTGGCAGAGGGGAGATTTAGACTGGATGTTAGGAGGAAGTTGTTTGCAGTGAGGGTGGTGAGACACTGGCACAGGTTGCCCAGGGAGGTTGTGGCTACTCCTTCCCTGGAGGTGTTGAAGGCCAGGCTGGAGGAGGCCTTGAGTGACCTGTGCTAGTGGGAGGTGTCCCTGCCTATGGCAGGGGGTTGGAACTAGATGATCCTTGAGGTCCCTTCCAACCTTACCAAGCACACTCAGAGCCTTCTGTTTCCAGTCTTCTGAGCATCTTCCCATATTGCTTGATGCAAACTTTTGTACTAGGATGCCACATCTTCCCATTTGGTGTCATTTGCTGGAGAAGTACCTGAAGGAGCCTTTCCAAATATGTGTGTGATTGCCCAAATTCAAACTCTCCAATGTAATTACAGAAAATTACATTTTCACCACAAATTCATTTTGTCATCCGTTGCATTAATTTAATAACACAATGATAAGCTTCAGACTTTGCTTACTCATCTTGACAATGGCCTCTGCTCTTAATTTTTTTTTTTTTGGCATTAAAGATGAGCAAATTAGATCTTAAGGATGAAAATGGATTGTTTTCATTATAAAGCCAGCATTAGCACTTAATGAGATCACATACACATGGCTACGTAGCAGAGCATAGCTATTAACATCATGAAAAGCAAAATAATTAGGTGACCTTTCCCCAGGCTCTCTTCAGTGGCAGAACTATGACCTCCTCAGATTGTGTCCTGAACTTCTGGCTTACCACTGATTGCAAAATGGGTGCATGTAATGAAAGCCAGGCTTGGGATGCCATAAACTATTTCACAAGGCAGAGATGACAGCGTCTGAAATGTGTTGAAATCTCTAATGTAAATCATTTAGACTGCTCTCATGATGCAAACCTCTCTGCTTGAAGAGCCCAATCAATGCTTTTGTTTGATAGGAATTTTAATTGGATACAGCAGCCAGGAATGTAGCTACTGTTCAGCCACCTAATTCATTGGGTATCTAATTGAGGCTACCCTAATGTTTTCATGGTTGCTGCATATGTTATACAATCACAGAATGGTAAGGTTGGAAGGGACCTCAAGGATCATTCAGTTCCAACTCCCTGCCATAGGCAGGGACACCTCCCACTAGTACAGGTCACTCAAGGTCTCATCCAACCGGGCCTTGAACACCTCCAGGGAGGCTGGGGAGCACAGAATCACCCAACGTAATCAAAGACCAAAGATCACATTGGGTGACTCTGTGCTCTGCAACCTCCCTGGGCAACCTGTGCCAGTGTCTCACCACCCTCAGTGTAACGGAATTCCTCCTAATACCCAGTTTAAATCTGGATGTTTTATTAGAATAAAAAGACAATATTAAGATGATTTAGGTTTAGATCTTCAGTCTCACGTCTCACAGTATCACCAAGGTTGGAAGAGACCTCAAAGATCATCAAGTCCAACTTGTCACCACAGACCTCCAGACCAGACCATGGCACCAAGTGTCACGTCCAAACCTGCCTTGAACACCTCCAGGGACGCTGACACCTCCCTGGGGAGCCCATTCCACCAGTCAATGACTCTCTCAGGCAAGAACTTTCTCCTCACCTCCAGCCTAAACTTCGCCTGGTGCAGCTTGAGACTGTGTCCTCTTGTTCTGGTGCTGCTTGCCTGAGAGAAGAAAGCAACCTCCTCCTGGCTACAAGCACCCTTCAGGTAGTTGTAGACAGCAAGAAGGTCTCCTCTGAGCCTCCTCTTCTGCAGGCTAACCAATCCCAGCTCCCTCAACCTCTCTTCATAGGGCTTGTGCTCAAGGCCTCGTCTTGCAACAGGGAAACCTTAAGCCATAAGTAGCATGCTGAAAATACAGCATGCATATTACAAAGATAATGATATATTCTTGAAAGAGTATGGTATGATGTATACTCCTACCCATCAGCAGTGGTGGAACATACCTTCAGAAAGCATAAGCAATAAAACAGGCACTTCAAATTGCAGGAAACATCTGCACAAGACATACTTCATTGCTTTGTCAATTACCTGCTTCTTTTCAGTTCCTTAAGCCTTCATACTTAACAAACATGAGTGTAAAGATGTCTTTATTTGGTTCATTCTCACTTCTGGATGTGCTGTTTTCTCTCATTTAAAAAAGAAATAAAAAAAAAAAAAAGAAGACTATAAAGGCCAATCATTTAAAAACCTATCTATACAAATCCACAGCAAGCTGTGTTAAACACACATCAAGGCACAATTTTTCAGCTGAACTATATCCCAAAACAGCTTTGTGAACGGAGGGCTGGAAATAAGCATTTAAGTTAAATTAGGCAAATGTTTCAGTTGTCATTGACAAGGTGCATGTTTGGAGGTTAATGCATTTAGGAAAAGAGATGAAGGGAAACTGCTCAGGAAATAAGCCACATGCTGTTGAGTCAAGGTCGGATTTGCCTGGTATGAAATATAGCTTCGTGTCATAGAAGCTGAAGTCCTGTCCTTCCTTCCTTGCAGCTCAAGGCATTGGGAGGGGTGATTATTCTAACCTAGCTATTATCTCTAGAAATAATGTTTTTGCAGTAGCTAAGTTAATGAGGTAAGGGCTGGTGATCTGCTAATTAAAACTCTAAAAATAGGACCAGTGATAAATGGGAGTGTCAAAATATCCTAGCTCAGGAAGAATCTTTAAGTTAGCGGTGATCAATGCGCAGCTCTGATTTCATGACACTGCATATTCATTTAATGAACCTCCTCTTTTATCTGTTAATTACTACAACACTCTCTGGATTAAGGCTATAGCACACACTTTGGAGAATCCCTGCATTGTCTCATTCAAGCTTATTTATGAATATTTATTAGTTTGCTAGCATAGCAGAATCTTCTTAGTAGCTGACATATTACCTCACACTAATAAGGGCTTTTGTTTGTCATGGGAAGCAGCTGCTTTACGCTGGAAGGGCCTTTAAAGCTTAGTGCATGTCTTTCACAAGAAGAAAGAAAATTGGGAAGCTAAATATGCAGGCTGGTATATTCTAGCAGGCCCAGCTGAATTATACTACCTATTTGCATTGAGAGAGGTACACAAGCACAGCTTTAATTCTGCATAGAAGCATCTGGCCTGTTGATCTACAGCGAATGGTAAATCACCTTTGCAGTTCATCTGAGCTGAAAACATTGTTTTGGCCAAATTCAGTGCAGGGAAGTGCTCATTCAGATATCACAAAAAGATATTTTTACATCATTGTATAATATATAAATATTCAGATATCACAAAAAGACATTTTTACACAATTGTATCATATATAAATATTCAGATATCACAGAAAGATATTTTTACATCATTGTATAATATATAAATATTCTGATATCACAAAAAAAATCTTTGTACACAATTGTATAATATATAAATATTCAGTTATCACAAAAAGATATTTTTACACAATTGTATAGTATATAAATATTCAGCTATCACAACAAGATATTTTTACACAATTGTATAATATATAAATTTTCAGCTATCACAAAAAGATATTTTACACAGTTTTATAATATAGAAATATTCAGATATCACAAAAAGATATTTTTACACAATTGTATACTATAGAAATATTCAGATATCACAAAAAGTTGTTTTTACATAATTGTATAATATATAAACACATTGTTTACTTGGATGGTATTATTGATGTCATTAGCAGGCTTATTTTGATATATTATGGCCTCTAGTTAAACCTGAACACTGTGCTGTGTGACTTGGAGTGCCTGGGGATATGGTTTAGGGTGCACCTTGTAGAGTAGGGTTATAAGTTGGACTTGGTGATCCTGAGGGGTTTTTCCAACCTGAATGTTTCTGTGATTCTGTGACTTGTAAAAGTGTGATGAATGACAGCTTGATGCAAACCAAAGTTAGTTAGCAAACCAAACACAGGATGAATGATAAGAACAGGAAAAAAAAATTATATGGCCACAAGAATGCAGTGCAAACCCTGCAAGATTCCAGTATAAGTGAAAAAAAAAAATCAACCAAAAAACAGTTCAAAGTTATCAGTTTTTGTTAAACTTACCTGATAGTTACCACTGAAGTTTGTGCCATCACCAGTGAGGATTCAATAAGCAAACTCATCCAACTGCCTGCTGATCCAAGATGTCTTTATAAAGGTTAACAATTTCACACCTATTGCTTTCAGTTCTATTTAAGTTATTGTCAAGGGGTCAAGAGACTTGAAAAAAAAAAATGATTGCTGTGGAACAAAACAAGAACTATAATTCTTATTTTTAAGTATGGTTAGGCCTTGGAAGGATGAGGCTTCTAAATGTTTTTTTGAGGCAAGTCATAATTCCATGGACAATGACAATGGATGTTTAAGTGTCTCACAGAGCCCTAACTCCCTAATTGCTGAGATTAGGAGTCTCATAAAAGTGTGTCTGATGCTGTTTATTTCTTATGAGAGCAAAACATGGATGTGAACTGGGGATGAGGAGGGCCTGGTGCATGTCAAATATTCCTATAAAAGCCTTTGAGCATCACCATGTCCCTTCACTGATACCTCATGTACAACTGCAGAGCTTAAGTCCAAAGTGGACCTACAGAGTATTCAATCTCCTGTACTGCCCAGGGCATTGCACTTCACCCAGCTGTTTTTGCACCAAACCAATTACTTTGCTCTTGACTGAGGTTTCATTCTCTCTGTATTAATTGTATTAATTAATATAAAGTGTATTAATTAATACACGGAAAGAAATCAGATCCTAGAGCAATGAAGACTTCGAGTAGAATATACAGGAGTGAAGTACATTGAAATGCTGTGGAGGAAGAAGCAGCAACACAGTCTGGGTACACAGACATTGGAGGGACAGCTTGACTATTGGCAAGAGTACACAGGTATTGGAGGGACAGCTTGACTCTTGGCAAGAGTACACAGGTATTGGAGGGGCAGCTTGACTATTGGAAAGAGTACACAGGTATTGGAGGGACAGCTTGACTATTGGAAAGAGTTACAATGAATTCACTGCTGCTAACTAGAGAAATGGAGAGAAACAACTACAGTTTCCATGTAACCTCAACATCCTCAAAGGATTCAAATCAGTAGTTATTTAATACATTGTTCTTGATGCTTATCATAGATTTGCTAACAAGCATTTTATTTTCCACTCTCTGTATCATCTTGGCTGGAGTGTGCTTGTCTGCCTAATTGTAGCTTTTCTCTGACTTGACCCACAAGTGAGATGATTTACCACCTGCACTGTTACCTTAAGCTGTGCCAGCCTAATCAGCTCCAGATTCAATCAAGCATTCACAATGCCAGTGTTCCTTTTCCACCTTTGCTTGTTTTATGTGAGATGACATTGATCGGTAGGGAAGTGACGAGCTGAGGTTGTGTGGCTTTCTCTGCACTGTTTTCTAGCCCTTATCTGACTGTTTGCTTTCAGTGCTCACTCGTGTGCACCTACTGTCACAGGAGCTTTGGATTCATAACCTAGGTATTTTTACTACTGTTCTGGGACCAAAATGAAATGTAGATTCTTTGGTTTATATTCCACTCCAACCACAACGAGTCTACCATCTGCCCAACGTGCAGGTGTGCTGTTTGCATGTATTGTGGGGCATTTACCTTCTGAACTCTGAATCACCTCCCCAGCAGATTCTGCCTCTCTCCATTGATGTACAAGAACACGGATTTTTAACTGCCATCTTCCAATGCCTGCCTGAATTGCTTTCTGTGTGTGAATAACCTCATTGTGCCTATTTCACAGGCTGATTGGAAGAATTACTATATCTAGCTTAAATATTTTTTCTTTATTTTTCCTTTTCCTTTTTTTTTTTCCCCTGTCACAGTACAATGATATTCTTTCAGCAATCATAAAGATTGCACTGTGAAATACATCTAAAATCTATACACCAACTGCAACTCTGCTCTTGGAGCCTTTGGTTTTTCATGAGTAGGTGATTTTGGGTGGTACATGCCTGATTTAGATTAATTCCCTCCTACACTGATCCTCTGAAGTGTATGCATGAATATAGGCAGGATATAAAAATTAATATGCTATGTGTAGCATGTAGCTACTCCTCGTCTGACAGTCTTATGTAAGTAAATTGTTGGAAGATGGGGAGTAGCAACCTTGGAAATCAGCAGTCAGTCTCCAGGAATTAGCAGGATTGTGATTTTACCAGTGGGATTAGTATTTTGCCTCTACCTGGAACAGAGCTTTTCCAGCCTCTGGGCATTAAACCCAGAGATGATGTCCCACAAGTCCTACATGTTAGTTACAAGATCAAATTGACTTATTTTCTGAATAATTAATTTTTCAATTCGGTGACAGACATCATGAGCAAAATTAATAAAAAGCAGTGAGCTAAATCAATCCCAAATTAAAATGTGCAACTTCTCTCACCCAAACAAAATGGCAAATTCTGGTCATGGGAGATGTGCAATAAAAGGTGAACAAGCAAAAGAATGCTGAAGATAAAGTTTTTATTATTATTTTTTTCTCCTAGTGGATAAGAAAGTGATTCAAATGAGACTATTTAAACTTTCAATCCCTGGCAAACACTTTAGCCACCAGACTGACAGGTAAACTTTGTTATGTGGAAGAATGCTTCCCCCCCCACACCATTGAGTTGTTCCAGCATATATCTACTGCAACTCAGATAACCTCCCCCATGTCAACATTTCACAACTGGATCAGAACACCTCTTGCTTGATCAGCTAACATTTCATTGGGACACATACACAAGACCAACTCAAGAAGAAGCTAAGGGGTTAGACACAGCTGGTGTGCAGTAATTGCCTTAGTGAACTGATTGAGCAGAATGAGGGCAAGGTAATTTGGCCAAGTCTGACCCTGTCTTCACTACAGTCTGAGCTAATACTGATTCCTTTGTGTTTGTCACATAGCTACTCCATGCTTGGCACACACAAGTTGATGCAAGGCACTGTTGCACAGTTCTACATTCTGTCTCATTCTCCTCTTTACGTTTTCCTATCACCTAGAGCTCAAATATGGCCTTGGGACAGAACTCTTATTCAGTCCTACTTCAGCTACTTTGCTGATGCCAAGTGTGCAAAAGTGTACTTAGCTTTGAACCTGTACTCCTGCATCTTCAGAAGCTATGAGCTATAGACATACTATATATAAAATAGAAATTAAATTTGGAATATTTACTTCAAAATGATACAGATACTAAAATCAGAACCTGAAGCACAAGTTTGCTGATTTCTGATTAGCAGTTGTAGGGTAAAAATGCAAGGTTCAGGATGTCTTGAATTCAGTGATATCTTGACCTAGGTCTATACTCTAAACAGAGAAACTGAATGAATTTCTTAAAACAGTACAAGGAGGTAGATTTTTTAAAAATTACCAGATACAGAAGATGAGTACAAGTGATTTGAAATGCAGTGAAAGTTTTCTTTTTATTATCTGATAGAGTAATTTTTCAAAACTCCTCAATGGTAGACTTCATGAAAGCAACAAATAGAAAAAGGGTCCTTATTTTGTACCATTTATGTGTATCTTTAGTTTCCACTCTATAGTGCTCCTCTTTGTGTTCCATACTTTTCAGGTTGTCAGAGAAAAAATACCATGAGAGTATGAAAAGGAAATGTTCTGACTGGCTCACTGTATTATTGCAACTCCAGGCTGGGTGGGGAATGGCTGAGAGCAGCACTGAGGAACAGGCTCTGGGGGTCTGGGGTGATGAAAAGCTCAACGTGAGCCTGCAGTGTGCACATGCAGCCCAGACAGCAACTGTGTGCTGGGCTGCAGTAAGAGCAGTGTGGGCAACAGGGCAAGGGAGGGGATTGTGCCCCTTTGCTCTGCTCTCCTCAGACCCCACCTGCAGTCCTGTGTGCAGTTCTGGAGCCCTCAGCACAGGAAGGACATGGAAGTGTTGGAGCGGGTCCAGAGGAGGCCACGAAGATGCTCAGAGGGCTGGAGCAGCTGTGCTGTGAGGACAGGCTGAGGGAGTTTGGGCTTTGCAGCCTGGAGAAGAGAAGGCTTCCGGGAGACCTGATAGTAGCCTTCCAGTATCTGAAGGGGGCTACAGGAAGGCTGGGACAATGGGTTTGAACTGGCAGAGGGGAGATTGAAAGTGGATGTTAGGAGGAAGTTGTTTGCAGTGAGGGTGGTGAGACACTGGCACAGGTTGCCCAGGGAGGTTGTGGCTGCTCCCTCCCTGGAGGTGTTGAAGGCCAGGTTGGAGGAGGCCTTGAGTGACCTGTGCTAGTGGGAGGTGCCCCTGCTTATGGCAGGGGGTTGGAACTGGATGATCCTTGAAGTCACTTCCAACCTTACCATTCTATGATTCTATGATCACAAATTATATGATTCATGATTTTGCTAAGTAAACATCACTGGGAAAAAAAAAATATATGTGAAAGGTGTCTAAATCTGTCCTCCTGGACTATTCATTTATATTAATGGAGGGCACAGTCAGAATTGCCTTTGTACATGCCTGCTTCAAACCAGTCATAACAAAGAGAAAGGAGCAAGGTAATTATAAATAATTTAATGAAACTCTGTCAATTGACATGGAAAATTTTGCATGCATGTAAGGGTGTTTAACTTCGCCAGGAGGGCTTCCCATATACACAAAGGAGCTATGTAAACAAATATTCTGCATAAGCTTGTGAATAATTAAACACATTTAAACAAGAAACAGCTATTCTAATATATCTGTGCCTAGTGACCGCTTACTATAGCTGTAGAAGCTGTATTTTACTGTTCATTGATTAGGGTTTTTTGTGTTCTCTGGAGTCCTTTATGTGATCTTGTGAGGGAGAGGCAACTTGCAAAGACAGAAGTGGTAAAAATAATCCTTATGTTCCCCTCAGCACAGGAAGGACATGGAAGTGTTGGAGCGGGTCCAGAGGAGGGCCACAAAGATGTTCAGAGGGCTGGAGCAGCTCTCCTATGAGGACAGACTGAGAGAGTTGGGGCTCTGCAGCCTGGAGAAGAGAAGGCTTCAGAGGGACCTGATAGTAGCCTTCCAGTATCTGAAGGGGGCTACAGGAAGGTTGGGGAAGGATTATTTACAAGGTCCTGCAATGACAGGACAAGGGGCAATGGGTTTAAACTGGCAGAGGGGAGATTTAGACTGGATGTTAGGAGGAAGTTCTTTAGAGTGAGGGTGGTGAGGCACTGGCAGAGGTTGCCCAGGGAGGTCGTGGATGCTCCCTCCCTGGAGGTGTTCAAGGCCAGATTGGATGAGGCCTTGAGTGAGCTGTGCTAGTGGGAGGTGTCCCTGCCTATGGTAGGGGGTTGGAACTAGATGATCCTTGAGGTCCCTTCCAACCTTACCATTCTATGATTCTATGATTCAGGTGATAATAGACCCCAATTCGTTGTGCTGATAACAAGAAAGGTCACTGCCAGTTTCCAAGGACACTATTGGTAATTAAATGTGTATCCATAGTTTCTGAATTTAGAGGTACTGAAATGCTTGTCTAATTCTCACTTTTTTTTTATTTTTTTTTAAATTTTTTTTTTTTTGCAAATAGTTTAAAGATAAGAGACAATTAAAAAAGATATTTCGGTGGTTTCTGTGCCAGCAGAAAAGCCTGACACAATTATTTACAGGGTAAGAATTGTACCACAAGTCTCAGAAGGATGTTGGTTGGGGTCACTCCCAATGCTGCTTCAAGGACAATGCATTTGTGCAAAAAAATGGAGAGTATGGCAGACTTGGTGACATTCACCATGGTAAATATCACTTCTATGTTTCTGTTTCTTAAGGAATGAGCCATGAAAAGGAAGACTGAAAGCTGCAAAGTATCTGCTCTCTTTGGAGTGGATGGGTAAACAAGATGAAAAAAAAAAAACTAAAGAGAAGTTGAAAGATCTGTTACAGAGAGTGCATAAAAACATCATCTTACCTGAACATAGTGGCAACATAAAGCATTCATAAAATAAGAAACCAAACAAAAAACCCAACCAAACCAAACCAACCAAAACAAAAACCCCAACCAAACCAAACCAAACCAACCAAACAAAAAAACCGAAACATACCAAATCAACCAAAACAAAATACCCAAACAAACCAAACCAACCAAAACAAAAAACCCAACCAAACCAAACCAACCAAACAAAATAACCCAAACAAACCAAACCAACCAAACAAAAAACCCCAAACAAACCAAACCAACCAAACAAAAAAACCCAACCAAACCAAACCAACCAAAACAAAATACCCAAACAAATCAAACCAACCAAAACAAAAAACCCAACCAAACCAAACCAACCAAAACAAAAAACCCAAATAAACCAAACCAACCAAAACAAAAACCCTAAACAAACCAAACCAACCAAAACAAAAAACCCAAACAAACCAAACCAACCTAAACAAAAAACCCAAACAAACCACACCAACCAACTAAGCAAACAAATAACCCAACAAGAACAACCAACCCCCCCAAATAACCCCTAAAAAAGGAAGACAGAAATTCTCTGCTGGACTGACAGCAAATAGACTTTCAAAGTTAAAGGGCAGGAAAACTGTGCAAGAATTCTTATTTTGACAGGTTGCTTTTGCCATTATGATTTTCATTTGCTAACAAGACAGGTGCTGCACCAGGAGCTTCTTTCTCCACCATCCCTCATCTTAGCCTGGGTTAGAGTTCTCTAGAAGCTAAAGATTTTTATTCCCCGTGTTTAGTAAAGTTTTGCCCTCCCAAAAGATCAGAAACGATTCACGAATGAGATTTTGCGCAGTGAGAAATCCTGCTCTGAGAGATTTACTAATTCCCTAAGAACTGCAATAATTTCTTATAATGTAATGAACTTTCAGACTTTACAAGGTTGATTAGGGCTTCTGGAGCACTCTTGTGTGAATTATTCCAGTCACTGAACACAGGAGTACAGTGGAGACAAGAAAACACATCACTAACTCTCCCTGAATTGAACTGCTCCTAGTTCTTACACAGCCTGCAAAAACATTTTCCCCTGAATAATAAAGAACCAAACCAAACAATATGGCTCTTAAATAGACTACATAGTCCAGCACCTATCCATAGATCAGATTTCTTCTTAATCAAATTCAGGGAAGATTCAATAAGGTACAGACAAGCAACATAAATGTTTTATAACTTCTCTTTGCTCTTACAACATGTTCTCCACTGTTTATCTGTATTTTAACATCACATTGCTGCACTGATTTAGCATTCTTCTGCCAAAGTATTAAGATAAACACTTCTCTAATGCCCCTGTTCCAGATTTTTTAGCACACACTAAAAGTAAGTCAGGGAGATAAAACTGTAGCTCCTGACATTTCCATCTACAGTGCTGTGCAGGAAATGCCATTTAATTTTAATCAAGAGTGGTTTGTCTCTCTAACATTTGGATTTTTATTTTTTTTTTAAACTAACTTCCAGCAATAATATTTGCTGGTTTAGTATGTTTATTTTTAAATTACTGTGGAGAGTTGGAAATCTATCCACATTTGAAGAGATGTGGTTAGGAGTAAGGGGTAAGGCAGTGTGTAAACTTGCTGAAAGTATATAAAAAGTTCAGAGAAGCCTGTGGAACTTAGGCACACCTAGAGACAGGTCACAGCTAGGTCAGCAGAGAACATGAATATCAGAAATCGTCTTGTGGAAGTTGATTGCAAAGCATGCCAGGCAAAAGGAGGGGCATCTGCATAAGGATTTCATCCAGCCTGGAGGGTTACTGCTTGATTTACCTCATTGAGTAAAGACTTGTCTTCATTGAGAAGACTTCCAGAGACTGACAAGGGAGAATGAAAAGCAGATGGAAGAGGTTCATTGAGAGCTGTCAAGAATAAGCTTTCCTGACCATAGTCTTTTGATAAGTCTTGCTACTCCAGAGCTCTTCCTTGTGATCTATCTGCAATTTTCTACTTCAGAGTAGTCCCTTTGGCATACTTCATGCAAGGGAGTAGCTAACATTCAGCCACATCTCCCTCGAGTGTACTCCTTCCCTTGCCTTCCATCCTGACTGGAGTCCTGCAGCACTGAAGAACACGTTGCCTCATGTGGGCTTTCCTTCTGTTCCAATTACTTCAAACAAAAGGTTCTATCCCACTCAGAGTTGTTCCTCTGCAGTTCATCTTTCCCCTTAAGAATCTATTCCTGGAGCTATTCACACTTCCTACCTTTTGTTCTTCTCATTTTCCCTAGTAACAGATCCTTTCCCAGGCTCTCACCATCCCTTTGAGACCATCTCTATCCTTATCCTCACTTAGGACAGTGAACAAAACACCACCACCCTAATTATCTTCATAACCTGCTTTAGATTCTTCCTTTTAATCTCCTTTCCTCACCAGGAACATGTTCTCTTCGCCTATCACCAATAAGGGCATATTTTAGCTACTTTTTCAGACTTTTTAGTCTCTTTAGTAAACCCAAGTTACCTTTGCCACAGATTAACAGGTGCTAATGGTGGGCTGCTGGCCTGTACCACCTAATAGATATCATTAATGTCACTAGCTTCTGGAAGGATTTTCTGTCTGAAATAGAGTGTTAAGAACATTAAAGACTTACTAAGCTATCTGCATTTTGTAATATCCTGCATGGGATGCCAACCCTGCATGGGATGGAAACCCTGCCTAGAATGACTGCAACCAGCAAATGAGGATTGAGGAAAAGCCAGGCTCCCAGTGCCTTGGTCTGTCAGCCTTGAATGGAAAAGAAAAATCAGGTTCTAAAATAGATCAGAACTGGAGGATTTCTTTAGATACTGGGGGGGGAAAAAAAGAAGGAATGAATCATTCCTGTGTTTGCTCTCAAGACACTGCAACTGCAAGCAGTCCTTACTCAGGACAGAGTGTAATTATGCTGTTTTCATTGCGTGCCCCTAGCAGACTGAGGATTTTGTAACTCAGCTATGAGTGACAGGGTTGAGATAAGTGTTCCCCCACAATTGCACTTACTCTTGTTAGCCTTGTCACTGAAACAGAGCTGGAGCTGAGTTCAGTGGCCAAATTACATCAATGGCTTTAGTTTGCAGTGTTCTGCTTATAGTCATATTTAATTCAAATTGGATCCAAAGTGCATTCTAAATGCTTAGTAACATCGGTCTGACCCCAAATTAGGCCATGCGTGTCCACAAGCAGCCGTGAGATACAGCATGGGTTTGGTGTTCCATTATCTTCTCTTTCCTCAGCCAGTCTCTCCACTACCTGCTCACCAGACAGATGAGTCTCTTATCAGAAGTAGCAGATGGCAGAGCCGTCATGCACTCGTAGAACATTCCTGTGAATGTTGTTAAAGTGCATTATACTACAGCACAATTGGAGATATAAGCAGGGGGATAGCGCAGCTTCTGCTCAGGAGGGTATTTTTAAACCTTGTCACAGGCTTCTGGAATGCAAAGACTGCATTTGGTAGAGCAAAGAAAGCAGACTGAGTCTTAGCTGACACTTGCCTTCGGTCTACTTCATTTCAACGTCAAAGAGGGGGTTCAGGGAATCAGCTAAGGAATTGTCTTTGCAGTTTTTGACCTGGAGGAAAATCTGCCCATTGATTTACTGAGAATTTGGATGAATCTGAACACTGTAATACCTATTACTGCACCATTTCAAACTACTTGTGAACAAGGAATGGACCAAAGGATTAATTTTACAGCTACACAAAATGTGCAACAGTTTCTTGGTGTATATATGTATATATCTATATCATCTATATTATCTATATCATCTATATCTAATCTAAATCTAAATCTAAATCTAAGCCTAAATCTAATCTATATCTATATAATACATACTTAATCATATATAAATCTATATCTAATCTAAATCTAAATCTAAACATAAACCCAAATCTAAATCTATGTTATCTATATCTAATCTCTATATAAATCTATATCTGTATCTAATCTATATCTGTATATAATGTATATCATAGAATCATAGAATGGTAAGGTTGGAAGTGACCTCAAGGATCAGCCAGTTCCAACCCCCTGCCATAGGCAGGGACACCTCCCACTAGCACAGGACACTCAAGGCCTCCTCCAACCTGGCCTTGAACACCTCCAGGGAGGGAGTAGCCACAACCTCCCTGGGCAGCCTGTGCCAGTGTCTCGCCACCCTCACTGCAAACAACTTCCTCCTAACATCCAGTGTAAATCTTCCCTCTGCCAGTTCAAACCCATTGCCCCTTGTCCTGTCATTGGAAGACCTTGTCAATAGTCCCTCCCCAGTCTTCCTGGAGGCCCCCTTCAGATACTGGAAGGTTACTATCAGGTCCCCTCAAATCCTCCTTTTCTCCAGGTTGAAGAGCCCCAACTCTCTCAGTCTGTCCTCATAGGAGAGCTGCTGCAGCCCTCTCGTCATCTTCGTGGCCTCCTCTGGACCCGCTCAAACACTTCCATGTCCTTCCTATCTAATCATATATAAATCTATATCTATATCTAAATCTAAATCTCAATCTACATATATCTATGTCTTTGTCTATATCTCTCTATGTATATCTATATCTATGTCTATATATCTATGTCTATATCTATGCCTATATCTATGTCTATGTCTATATCTATATATCTATGTCTAAATCTATATCTATTTACATCAGAGCTATCCTGTTTTCCATGTTTCAGACAAAGCTGAGGTATTATCCTTTAGGTGTTTCATGTCATAGAACAAGATGGTGAGAAATGAAGCAGAGAAGAGCAGGTAGAGCCCTTGCATTTAGTTATGCTAATATCAGGAATATGGCACACCTAATTAAACTGTAAGTCCAGGAGAGCACAAGGAAGAGTGCCTGATTCTCTTCTGCATCCCTTTCACCTTCTGGAATTGACAGTCATGGAATCTGAGCATGCCTTGCACATAAGAGAGAGGTTTAACTGTTCCTTTCTGAACTCCATATTACAAGGAAGGACAAATGGGTTTGAAATGAGTTCTCTCAGATGCTACTCACAGCTTAAAGGTAGACCATAAGGCTTTTTCTTATATTATAAGAACATGCACACAAAGGAAGGGAAAAAATATGAAATAAAATAAAGTAAAATAAAATAAAATAAAGTAAAATAAAATAAAATTTAAAAAATAAAATAAAATAAAATAAAGTAAAATGAAATAAAATAAAATTTTAAAAAATAAATAAAAATAAAATAAAATAAAGTAAAACAAAATAAAATAAAATAACACAAAACAAACCTACACAGTATCTGAAATTATGCTTTGTAAAATCTGGAAATCTTTCAGAAGAAGATTGAAGTGGATGACACAAATGTTATGCTTCATTGTTTTTGATATTATCTCCATGTTCTATGATGCAAGCTAAATAGGGATGTGTGAAGCTTATTTTAATATCTATTTATAGATGTTTTTGAGTCATGCTCTGAGATCAGGTGCAATTTAAATCTAGACTAATCCAGCTCAGGCTGTCACACTGGACCTGAATCAGTATTCCAGACCCAGCTCCCCAGAAGCTGCTGGTAGTTGGCAAGGTTGTGAGATTCAACCTGCTAGTGCCTCCACGATGTTTTGTAAGGTGGAGAGACTTGGAAACAGGACAATATTTCAAATTTTGGAACATTCACTTATTAAGATGCACCTAATAAGATCTGAAATGCAGTGAAGGCTTTGAGGAGAGCTTGGAGTGGCCCACCAGGGTCTGAAAGGGGCTACAGGAAGGCTGGGTAGGGACTACTGACAAGGTCTTGTAATGACAGGACGAGGAGGAACGGGTTTAAACTGACAGAGGGGAGACTGAAACTGGATGTTAGGAAGAAGTTGTTTCCAGTGAGGGTGGTGAGACACTGGCACAGGTTGCCCAAGGAGGTTGTGGAGCACAGAATCTCCCAATGTGATCAAATATCACATTCTGTGATTCTGTGCTCTACAACCTCCCTGGAGGTGTTCAAGGCCAGGTTGGATGAGGCCTTGAGCAACCTGTTCCAGTGGGAGGCGTCCCTGCCTATGATGATCCTTGAGGTCCCTTCCAACCTAAACCATTCTGCGATTCTGTGTAGATATTGCTGTGAGATGACCTAGAGAGTGAACAGGAGTTGACACAGCCAGAAATTCTACAGAAACAGATAAACAAAGATAACAAAAGTCCAAACACAGGCAGGGAAATAAAAATGGATGATTTTTTTTTTATTTAACTCCTGATTGGGTAAACCAGCAAAAAGTCTGGAATTTGCAGTTGTTCCCTGCTCCCAAGAAGCTATTTTCTAGATTCTGCCCTCTGCAGTTAGGAATCGTAGAATCATAGAATGATAAGGTTGGAAGGGACCTCAAGGATCATCTAGTTCCAACCCCCTGCCATATCACTGAAGAAAACATTGGCATATTCCTCTCTCATCCAGAGGATGCTATTTTCAAACAACTATTGTCATTCTTGTTGGGATGACTTCCACTTCCCTTGAGAACTGAAAAATCAGTTGCTTGCACAACCTTCAGCAAAGCCGAGAGTTGTGAGCCTGGAAGTTAGGTGAGATGGGGAGAAGGGATGAATGAGAAGATACTGAGCAATGAAACTGCCTCAATATTTAAACCTTTAGATCCAGACCAACAGGACATAACAGAAATTTTTGGGAAACAAAGAAAATTGTAGCATAGAAATGCTAATTTCTTTCCTTAGCTTCTACTCCTAAGAGTAACAACAATAATGTTCTAAAAATTAGTATATGCTCAGTTGGAAAAAAGCTCAATAGTTACACCTAAAATGAAAGTGCTTAACAACCAGCGAAATATATTATTCTAGGGCACCCTGGCATAAGACCTGATTATTTAATTGCCCATATTTGATTTCTAGTGGCGTGTTGGTTAATGGGTTTAATAAAGGACCTGATTTTCCTTTCAGAGGCAAAATGTGCAATGTGTCTCACATCAGAGAGATGAGCTGTGCAGTGCACATTGAGAGGAAGAATTTAGCTGTGGATGTGAATAAATGGAAGTGGCTCAGCTTGCTGTATTTAGAGCACATAATCCAGGAGACTGCATACTTCTTGTGCAAGTCAGGTACCTGCACATGTCCAATTAGATATTACTTAGGCTAAAAAAAAAAAAAATTAGACACATCCAAGCATATTAGTCAGTTTATACTCACCTGTAAAGAAATCTGTCTGCAAGGATTTATAGGAATTGAAAAAAAAAAAAAAAAAAAACCAACTTTAATTTTCACCCTCACCAAGAGAACATAATTTGGTGTCAATTCTCTTTTCAGTGCAAATGTGAGCAGCTCTACTATATTTCTGCAGTGCAGTTAGCTTGACATAAAGCATGCTTAGATTTGCATGAGGTATGGTGATATTTTTGAAATAAATTTTTTTTTCACACATTCTGAATGTTTTCCAGCCTTCTGACAGTTTTTCCTCTTATTTTTTTCCCCCCTTCAGACTAGAAATGGTTGTGAAACTTGAACAACATGGATAAAGATTTACATTTGTTATATTTTATTATTTTTTTTTAATGTCTGGTTTTATGGTATGACAGGCAGATGATCCAGAGTGGTGTTAGCCCTGTGATTAGGATGTTACAAGTTTCACATTTGATTTTTTCATATTATAGGTTGTGAAAAGCAAACACTGCTTCACTCATAAGCTTGTTGAGATGTATAAGAACAAGAACACCATAGATAAGACACACAGAGTCTCATTCTTTCTAGCTATTGGGATGGTCTGGACCTCTCTGCAAACCTGATTAAACACTCTGCTTCTAACCCCCATGGCCCATCCTCCAAAATCACCTTTCACATAAGCCAGACCCTAGGACAAGGTGTAGGGGTGGAAAGAAGGTGGGAGGGTGGTTGGGAGCCCCTCCTGGGAACTCTGGTTTCTGGGAGGGGGATTACGTTTCTGTATGACTTTTAACTTGTATATTTCTGTAACTATTCCTGTCTATTGTGTATATCTCTGCTTGTACATTGTGCTAAACTTTAAACAGAGCTTCAGTCCTTAACTTCCAGCCAGCTGAGTCTAGTCTGGGGGATTTTCATCTTCAGAGAGAGCATTTCTCACAGGCTCACAGGATGTTAGGGGTCGGGAGGCACCCAAAGAGATCATCCAGGTCAACCCCACTGACACAGCAGGACCAGACAATCTAGCTCAGGGCACACAGGAACACATCCAGACAGGCCTGGAAAGGCTCTAGAGAAGGAGACTCCACAACCTCTCTGGGCAGCGTTTGTCAGTGCTCTGGGACCCTTCCAGGCAAGAAGTTGCCCCTTGTGTTGAGCTGGAACCTCCTGTGCTGCAGCTTCCATCCATTGCTCCGAGTCCTATCCCAGGCAGCAGTGAGCAAAACCTGTCCCCCCCTCCTGATCCCCAGCCCTCAGATATTGATAAACATTTATTAAATCCTCTCTCAGTCTTCTTCTCTGTAGACTATCTGAGAATAGCTCCCAAACAACAGCCAGGTCTGTAGTGTAGACATATCCCTGCAGAAATCATGAAACAAAGGGACAGACAAGCATCATTCACTCAAGAAACTTGTAAGAGATCCATGAAAACAACTGGATAGAAAGGAGTAAAAGGAGGTAACAGCAAAAAAAAAGTGAACATCTAGCATGTCCTGCAAAACCCATCAGCCTTTTCCTCACAGCATCAAAGGAGAGTAACAAAGGATTTGTTTTAAACAGACTAGCTGTATTTATGTGGTATTTGTACATTATATAAGGGTGTTTATACAAGATATTTATACTGCATGCCTAGCATAAAGTGACTTCTCAAACATACTTTTCCCATATTTATTCCCTCTCCCCTAGTCATTTGGCTATGGATGACAGCCTAGTCACTAGGCCATTTAATTGACTTCACTCTTGAATAGATTAGATGTCTTACTCTTTTTACAGACAAAGAGGATAGAGAAGGAATCACAGAGGGATTTAGAAAAAATCACCCAATTTAAAAGTTCCTAGAATGATTTAACCAAGCCAAAAAAACCAAAACCCAAAAAAGTCAACAAACCAAAACCCAACCAACGCAAACAAAACCAAAAAACCAACCAAAAAACCCCTCCTACAAACCAAAAAAAACCCCACAAACCATCCTTGCTGAATATGTTATTCTATCATAGCCTTAGATTCTCTTTTCCCTCTATTCTGCCCTGGTAAGGATGCATTTGGAATATTATGTCCAGTTCTGGGCCCATCAGTACAAGAAGGAACTGCTCGAAAGAATCCAGCACAGAGCAACGAAATAAAGAGATAGAAAATGATGGCAAATTTGATACTATAACTGTAGCATCAAAAGCAATCAGCAGTAAATTAACACTCACTGTGGAGTCTAAAGGTTTTAGCTATGAACCTGTGACAATCTTATAGTCCCTCTATGCCAGCTCTGCATTTCTACCTTGACTAAGCCTTTTGGTTAGAACAGAAAAGAGTATATTGTGCTGGAAGATAGCAAAATTTTAGCCTCTTTTGTGGCAGAACATGGTTCTACTCAATCACCTCTGCAGAAAAAATTATCAGAAATATTTTAGGAGGTTATGAAGAATCCTGACATCCTTTAGCTTCACTCCCAGGGAAGGATCAAGGTTTTTGCTTAAAGTCTGTTGAAAATTCAACAGTTTCCATCCAAGAGGAGAGAATAAACACAGTAAAATTAGGGACTTAATAAGACGTTGGCAGATTATGGTTTATTATTCTAGGCTGCAAAATTGTGTTCTAGTGTTGTAATAAAATGAACCTTCCAAAATTTTTATGAGCGATATAGAATCATAGAATCATAGAATGGTAAGGTTGGAAGGGACCTCGAGGATTCCAACCCCCTGCCATAGGCAGGGACACCTCCCACTAGAACAGGTCACTCAAGGTCTCGTCCAACCTGGCCTTGAACACCTCCAGGGAGGAAGCAGCCACAACCTCCATGGGCAACCTGTGCCAGTGTCTCACCACCCTCACTGCAAACAGTTTCCTCCTAATATCTAGTCTAAATCTCCCCTCTGCCAGTTTAAACCCATTGCCCCTTGTCCTGTCATTGCAGGACCTTGTAAATAAGCTCTCCCCAGCCTTCCTGTAGGCCCCCTTCAGATATTGGAAGGCTTCTCTAAGGTCTCCTGGAAGCCTTCTCTTCTCCAGGCTGCAGAGCCCCAACTCTCTCAGCCTGTCCTCATAGCAGAGTTGCTGCAACCCTCTGAGCATCTTGGTGGCCTCCTCTGGACCCACTCCAACACTTCCATGTCCTTCCTGTGCTGAGAGTATGTGCAAAAGTTGAGTCTCTGAAGAATGTAACTGTTGAATATAATCTGTTTTTTTCAATAATGGAATATTTATTTTTTCTTTTTAAGAAAAAAGAATCTCCAAACTGAACAGCAAGGCGAAAGAGGAAAGTCTTAGCCCCTGGTGTGACTGTCCATATTCATGAAGTGGTCTTGACAGTGCCATTTTCACAATCTTATTATATACTAACAAGGTTTTGTATTCATCAGCTCTTTTTTTTTTTTTTTTGGCCTTTCCTATATGTATCTAAATCCCACTAAAATTGCTTTCCTTTCTTATCAACACAGGAGAAATAGTGAGGCAAGTGTTATCTGGGTGTATGTGGTTTTAAGCTATGTGTTTCAGGGCTGATAAGCAGAGATGTGGTGAGTATGATAAAAGAAGACACACAAGAACAGATGTTTCCTTCTCAAACATTTCTGAAAAAAAAAAAAATCAGAGCTTTCAGGGTAACTTCTTTGGAGATAATGTGAAAGGAAGAAGAACTTGAAGAACTTGAAATGATGTCTTTCCTAGAAAGTTGTGCAGTCAGTTACAGTAGGTTAAACAGAGTCTCTGTGTCTATAGATGATATTTGTAGCTGAAGTGAGACAGGATTTACCCAAGTTAGGTTTAAGTCATTTGTTAGCAGTGTGATGGTTTGGGAGTTCCCTGTCCCCCACCCCGTTTTAAAATGACCCAGATTAGAATTTAGCTAGCTGGAAGTTAAGGACTGAAGCTCTATTTACAGCTCAGCACAATGTACAAGCAGAGATATACACAACAGACAGGAATAGCTACAGACATAGACAAGTTAAAGGGAATACAGCAACACAACTCCCCTCCCAGAAATCAGAGACCCCAGGAGGGGCTCCCAACCACCCTTCCACCTTCTCCCCACCCCTGTACCTTACCCCAGGGTTTGCCTTATGTGCAAGGTGAATTTGGAGGATCAGCCAAGGGGGTTAGAAGCAGAGTGGTTAGTGAGGTTACTCGGCAGAGAGGAGAAAAAGCCAGAAGCTGCTAGACCGAGACACTGTGCCCCAGAGACTCACTTATCTATGATTTGAATATTTATTCTTAAACATCTCAGCAAGCCTATGAGTGAAGTAAACATCACCACTGTTTTCCTTTTCACAGCCTGCAGTATAATGTCTCTATTAAATATTTTTTTCTCAAAAGAAAAAAAATTTTCTATTAAAAATATTTTTATATTAATATTTTCTCTATTAAATATTCCAATTGGCCTCAAACCAGCAGAAGCAGTTAGAGCTATGCCAACATAGCAGGTGACACACATTTATTTTCCCAGGCAAATGACGTGATTGGCTACGTTGTGTTACTGCCATGCTAAGAGATAGCAAACCCCACAATGCCTAAAGGCTGCTTGGGCTGTGAAAATGATTCAAGAGCAGCATCTAAACATTATATGTCCCACATTCTGCTGTGAGATATTAGTCCCTTAAAGTAGGTGTTATTAAAATTTATATTTAGGGTTGCTGTGGTTGTATATTTAAATAATTGGAAAGTTACTTCTATGTTTACTGACTTCCCAGGTTCTGCCAAAGTTACCTAAATAAGCACCTTGCTGAAATAAGATGTAGGAATTTTCTACCTAGTCAGTATTGATCAGAGACCTGAATTTATGGACTCTTTTTGCAGCAGTAGGTGTAGCATGAAAAGTTTCAATGAGTGCTTAATTATCTCAGAATGACCTCAAAGCTTGTTGGACATGAAAGATTTGGCTTCTCTAAATGGAAGCTATCAGAATATTCAGCAGAGTTCATAATGCATGACAATTCTGTTATGCAAGCTTGGTCTAAATTTACCTGTGAGAAAATACTGATTGGGAAAGTGTAATAAGGGAAAATATAACCTGGTGATGCTAGAGGCCATCAAATACAACTCCAGGCTGGGTGGGGAGTGGCTGAGAGGAGCCCTGAGGAAAAGGTCCTGGGGGTCTGGGGTGATGAAAAGCTCAACATGAGCCTGTAGGGTGAGTGTAGCCCAGACAGCAACTGAGTGCTGGGCTGCAGCACGAGCAGTGTGGGCAAGGGAGGGGATTGTGCCCCTTTCCTCTGCTCTCCTGAGACCCCACCTGGAGTCCTGTGTGCAGTTCTGGAGCCCCCAGCACAGGAAGGACATGGAAGTGTGGAGCCAGTCCAGAGGAGGCCACAAAGATGCTCAGAGGGCTGCAGCAACTCTGCTATGAGGACAGACTGAGAGAGTTGGGGCTGTGCAGCCTGGAGAAGAGAAGGCTTCCAGGAGACCTGATAGTAGCCTTCCAGTATCTGACGGAGGTCTACAGGAAGGCTGGGGAGGGACTATTGACAAGGTCTTGCAATGCCAGGACAAGGGGCAATGGGTTTGAACTGCCAGAGAGGAGATTGAAAGTGGATATTAGGAGGAAGTTGTTTGCAGTGCGGATGGTGAGACACTGGCACAGGCTGCCCATGGAGGTTGTGGCTGCTCCCTCCCTGGAGGTGTTGAAGGCCAGGTTGGAGGAGGCCCTGAGTGACCTGTGCTAGTGGGAGGTGTCCCTGCCTTAGCAGGGGGTTGGAACTAGATGATCTTTGACATCCCTTCCAACCTTACCATTCTATGATTCCATGAAATAAACACAACCAAAGCTGTTGGAACATCAGGGAAAACAGCATACTTTATTCTTCCATTTGACATACAGATTAAATGTTCTAGTTCTGACTCAAAATTTCAATTGCAAGTCAATGAGAGTTCTTCTGGAACAAATGGCATGAAATGTGACAGGGCCAGACAAGCTCCTGCTATGGGCTGCTGTGTGTCCAAAGCCTTGCTTATTTAGTCAGCTCTTTTTCATCTGCACAGTGGCAGAAAAAAAAAAAGGATTTAAATACATTTTGCATCACCAGGATTTTACAATAAAATGGAATTGTGCAAACTCAAAATTTCTTTCAATCCAACTTTGCTAGATTCAGGCAAATTTCATTGCCAGTCTGAGTTAGACAGCAAATTCTTTGTTAGCTTGCAGAATTAGGAAAAAGATAGCAAAGGGCAGGGAAAGCATTGCTGTAGGTGGTACAGAGATTTCCTACTTTGCTGTGATGCTTTGTGTTCTATATTACCATGGGGGAGTTTGCTTTGGACAACATTACAGTTGCTTTTACTTCTTATGGAAGGATATAATGGACCATAGCAGAAATGCTGACAGATGAAGAGTGTTCCCCCTGCCTTTTAATTTTTGATGGTACTCCTGCATTAGAGCTGTTGCCCAGTGCTGTTGGATAATGCAGCTCCTTAGATGCATTAACTTTGCTGAGCAGCTCATTTTAACCCACTCAGGGTTTGGGCTACTGTGGGATTGTACCTTGAAAATAGTGTCTGTGATTTATTATTAGCTAAAGTTGACTATTATCTACTTTCTTCATTTTAATTCCAAACACTTGCCACAGCAAAATATTACCACTTTGAGGTCATTTGTTGCTTTTCAAGTGACTGAACTCATAAAATCAAGGATTCCAAAGATGAAGGAAACATAGAGGAACGTTGATTATCCACATTTATTCCCACCAATTAGTTAGATCAGCTGATAACATTCTCACTAAGAAGCTTTTTCTGAGTACCAAACATGGAGCAGTAATTGGAATATCTGGGAGTTCTACAGAACTCTGAAAGTAAAGGTTTATTTTTAGCTGAAAAACTTTGGCTTCTCTGAAGTCAGTTTTTGCTTCCAACATCTGAACGCCTTTTCTCTGTAGGTAAGACTGGTGACACACAGATGGAACTCATTACCTGCAGTGCCACATGCTGCTCAAGAGAAAGTTTAATGAGGGTGAGAAAAGTGGCTCAGAGTTGTACCCATTGTCTTCCATCACCAGTCATCACGACAGCTTTGGGAGGTGTGACAGCTAATACTGCTTCTGCCAATGGATTTGCATACAGGGATTGCACTACAGATTTCCCCCAAAAGGCTAAGCTATGAAAGTAAGTTTGCCTCTTGCATGTATTAGATAGCCAAACATTCCAACAGAACTAGCAATGTCTTTAAAATAGAAGCCAACCAGTCTTCCTGAGAATGGTCTGCTAATCAGAATTTAAAGTGCATTTAGACATGGTCACAGGAATATAAATGAAGTATCCATGCAAAACTCCTAAACCCCTCTATTGAGCAGAAATAAACCACTGTTTTTAAAACTTAACAACCAGATGCAAATGAAGTCTGCTTTCCCCAGCACTGACTTTAAAAACAATGCTCACAAATACTTTAGAAAAAACCAATTTACATTAGACAGAGGGAATGCTTGTAGCAGTTGAAGGCAATAACCTCCAGCCCTACAATTATGCTGAGTTATCTATAGGTATTCCTCAGTACTCTCCATGTTTTGAGCTTGAGATAATGTTTGTTCTCTCCTAACTGACAGCAATTACCTGGCAAAGCACCTTCTCACACTGCTGCTGAGCCACCCTTCCTACCTGTAAAACTCCATTCCAGTAAGCCTTCACTTCAGGCATTGGAATGAGCTGCCCAGGGAGGTGGTGGAATCACCACCCCTGGATGTGTTTAAGGGTGGTTTGGACGTGGTGCTTAGGGATATGGTTTAAGGTGAATTTTGTAGAGTAAGGTTCTAGGTTGGACTTGGTGATCCTGAGGGGATTTGCCAACTTGCATGGTGCTGTGATTCTGTGATTCTCTAGATGCTGAACAGGGTTAGGTGTCTGAACATCAGTAGCTCTGAACTTGCCCCAGAGCACAAGGTGTTAGACATGGAGCTCAGGTCCACATTTCCAAGTGGGCTCTAGCTTCTGCATTGCGAGTGTAATTAAATGAGTTTAATAGATCTCTGGCTTTGAGGACTGAAAAGGGCAGCTCATAAGGCTGGATGGTTTGCTCACTATGCAGAAAACTCTGTAACATCTTAGTGTTGAGATAATTACTGAAAGTGAAAAAGGGAATGGAAATGACCACCCAGTTAAGGAACTAAAATGAATATAAGGAAACTAATGACAAAGTATTTGGTAGTAACTTCCTATTCACACAGAGGAACTTCTAATGTAGTTGTGAATGATTTATGAAACAATAATCTCAGCAAACTTTGAACACATCCCATCAAAATCTCCTAAGAACTGGCTTGCATTAGTTTATGTAGCAGCTATCTGTGCAAGTATTACTCCAGGGCCCGCTAAGATATGAACTGGAAGAGAGTCCATAAGAATAAATAAAACCAATTATTAAACCCCCTTTGTTTTTTAAGCACAGGGGGATTTTTTTTCCTTTTTTTTTTTCTTTTTTTCTTTTTTCCCTCTCACTCTTTTTTCATTCAGGTTGCACAGAGATACTTTTCTTTTTGCATTCAAGGTCCTTGGCATAGCACAAGGTTTGACCTCATCTTCCTTTGTTCAAATCATAGCATCATAGAGTCATAGAATGGTAAAGTTGGAAGTGACCTCAAGGATCATCTAGTTCCAACCCCCTGCCATAGGCAGGGACACCTCCCACTAGCACAGGTCACTCAAGGCCTCCTCCAACCTGGTCTTGAACACCTCCAGGGAGGGAGCAGCCACAACCTCCCTGGGCAACCTGTTCCAGTGTCTCACCACCCTCACTGTAAACAACTTCCTCCTATCATCCAATCTAAATCTCCCCTCTGCCAGTTCAAACCCATTGCCCCTTGTCCTGTCATTGCAAGACCTTGTCAATAGTCCCTCCTCAGCCTTCCTGTAGGCCCCCTTCAGATGCTGGAAGGCTACTCTAAGGTCTCCTGGAAGCCTTCTCTTCTCCAGGCTGCAGAGCCCCAACTCTCTCAATCTGTCCTCATAAAATCTTTCCTCATATAATTCTGTTTCCCGTCACACTGGCACATGGGAATCTGGACCATGTCAACATGCTGCCAAGGTAAAGAAGTTTTATTTCTTTACTCTTTTCTGTTATCCTGTTAGAGTTTGATGTATGTTTGATATACATCTAAGAAAACAAGGCTGATACATGCACAAGTAAGCAGGGCTTTTACTGCCTTCCTTGAGCACGCCAAAAGTGTTCCCCTGGAACACCAATTTACTCTGTGTCAAGAGGTATAAATAAAACCTAATATCTCCTCACTTGGGTAAGTGGCATAAATCTGATAATATGGAATGAGGAATAGTAGTGAATAGCTAACATGTCAATGTAAGAGTGGAGCAGCCCATCAGTGGCTACTGATTTTTGGCTACTGATTTTGAAATGCAATAGAAGTGGGCATAAGGCTGTGACACCAGTGACAGATCTACTGCATTAAATACCTGCCACAGGAATAAGGGGTGGGAATGATAAATGCCTGAGTAGAGACTAGGGCTATGCTAGATTTCAGTGTACCTAGGCAACTGCAATCACAACTTTTGGGACAGGGTTTTAAAATAGAATATACCGAATTTGTGTAATCATTCTATGTGCTTCTGTGATCAATTTGGTATGTCAGTGGATGCTTTGAGGACTAGAAAATGCAGTCTGTCTGATAAGACTCTTGTCATATTTACTCATGCTGTTGGAGAGAAGGCAGAAAACAAAAGGAATTTCTACCATTAGGAGCTGTGTTCAGCAGAGCAGGGTGAGGAGAGGGAGAGGTTCGGAGAGGAGAGGTTCGGAGAGGTTTGGAGAGGTTCGGTTTGGAGTGGTTTGGAGAGGTTTGGAGAGGTTCAGAGTGGTCTGGAGAGGTTTGGAGAGGTTTGGAGAGGTTCGGTTTGGAGTGGTTTGGAGAGGTTTGGAGAGGTTCAGAGTGGTCTGGAGAGGTTTGGAGAGGTTTGGAGAGGTTCGGTTTGGAGTGGTTTGGAGAGGTTTGGAGAGGTTCAGAGTGGTCTGGAGAGGTTTGGAGAGGTTTGGAGAGGTTCGCTTTGGAGAGGAGAGGTTCGGAGAGGTTTGGAGAGGAGAGGTTTGGAGTGGTTCGGAGAGGAGAGGTCCGGAGAGGTTTGGAGAGGATCAGAGAGGAGAGGTTTGGAGAGGTTCAGAGAGGTCCAGAGAGGCTTGGAGAGGAG
>VWZE01025704.1:744743-757331 GCA_013396675.1 Eubucco bourcierii | reverse complement strand
ACCTTAGAGTAGCCTTCCGGTATCTGAAGGGGGCCTACAGGAAGGCTGGGGAGGGACTATTGACAAGGTCTTGCAATGACAGGACAAGGGGCAAAGGGTTTGAACTGTCAGAGGGAAGATTTAGACTGGATGTTAGGAGGAAGTTCATTACAGTGAGGGTGGTGAGGCAGTGGCACAGGTTGCCCAGGGAGGTTGTGGCTGCTCCCTCCCTGGAGGGGTTCAAGACCAGGTTGGACGAGGCCTTGAGTGACCTGTACTAGTGGGAGGTGTCCCTGCCTATGGCAGGGGGTTGGAACTGGCTGATCCTTGAGATCCCTTCCAACCTTACCATTCTATGATTCTATGATTCTATACTTGTACCACTTGCTTTGGATCTAAGTCACTTAGAGCATGTTTTTGAAGACAAGATGGGCATGAAATGGGTAGGGGAGGATCATTTACATTCACTGATCAGTGATACCATGCCAGGATGGTTTGTTTTCTTTCAAGCAGAAGCAGATTCTGAATCTTTTTCTGGCATGTAATCTAATTTGGCAATTTATGAGATTATTATGGATAGGTTGCAAGGAATCACAGAACAACAGAACTACTGAGATTGAAAAAGATCTTTGAGATCATAGAGTCCAACCACTTGTTTGAAGCTCACAATACCACCACAACTGCTATTACCATTAAACTATGTCCTTAGGAACCACATCCATGCATCTTTTAAATACCTCCAGGGATGGTAACTTCACCATCTCCCTGGGCCGCCTGTTCCAATGCTTGTTCA
This sequence comes from Eubucco bourcierii, assembly GCA_013396675.1. Taxonomy (NCBI): domain Eukaryota; kingdom Metazoa; phylum Chordata; class Aves; order Piciformes; family Ramphastidae; genus Eubucco; species Eubucco bourcierii. Next base: position 756,559 of record VWZE01025704.1, on the reverse strand, counting down.
CCCTTTTCATGAAGAATTTTTTCCTAATGTCCAAGCTGAACATAACTTGAGGCCATTTCCTCTTGCCCTGTCACTGAGAAGGGACTAACCCCCACCTCGTTCCATCCTCCTTTGAGGTAGTTGTAGAGGGCAATGAGGTCTCCCTGTAGCCTTCTCTTCTGAAGAGTAAACAAATGGATGATTTACCACCTGAAATGAGTAGATTTGCCTTTTAAAAAACTAAAACTAAAACTAATCTATCAATTGAAATGGCAAACATGTCCATGTCACCCCCATCAAAGTGTAGTGCTGGGAAAAAGAAGATGGGAAATTGTTTAATGCAGTCTGTCACTTATTGTAGCAAAACAATCCCATCATATCCAGAGGTATGAAAAGACAAAGAACAAGGCCATCCTTGAACAATGTTTCTCAGGAAAGAGTAAAGTGGGCTGTCTAGCTGAGAAGTCAGTATATGAAAAACAGTCTTAATACTAGAAAGAAAATAAATAAAACCAACACATGAATAACCTCCAACCCCCTCCACAAAACACCAAGCCCAAACAAAAAACCCACCCCAAAATCCAAAGTACCAAGAAACCAAACCCATAAATCCCCAGATATTTAATTTCTAGAGGATTTGGAAGGCAACAAAGCTATACAAGAGTTGTAATGGTACCTCAGGAAATGCTATGTAACATGACAGGGTAAGTTTGTGGATGTTGTCTACTTGAACAACACCCCCAAAGCCTTTGACAGCATTTCCCACAGCATTCTCCTGGAGAAATACTTGAAAATAGCTTTTGGATAATCCTTGCCAGATATTGGATTGCTTACAAGCTGTTTACTTTATATGCAAGTTGGCTTTGTGTTAAATGGAGCTTTAATTTATTTAATTATCTTGTTAGTTAAAATATCCTTTGGCTTAGAAAAAAAACAACTTCATGCAAATGAAACTTCAAATTCAACCTCATTTTTTTTCCCCCCAAAATTGACACATAATAAGTTGCTGTGGATCAGTTAAAAGAAAAAAAAAAACCAACCCAAAGAACAACAACAAAAACAACAACAAAACTTCACCCTCTCCAAGAAATATTTTCCCAAAGTCCTTATAGCCTTTTTCTTCTTTGTCTTGAAGGAGATTAAAATTGGAAACCCCTTTCCTTAAAAGCCAGATGTCCTTAAGGTCTTGGAAGCTCAGATGGAGCTAACACCCTCAGGCTTTTGTCACTTCAGCTGTCTGATGATACAACTTTGTCCACTCTTAAAGCTGCTGTGAAGACCATTTTCTAAGCTTTGATGTTACCTGCTCCTAGTTTTTTTCTCTCCTCTTTCCAGTGAATCAGACACAAGCTTTTTTCACTTGCAAAACCCTTCATGACCATGTGATAGAATCATGGAATCATAGAATCATAGAATGGTAAGGTTGGAAGGGACTTCAAAGATCATCCAGTTCCAACTCTCTGCCATAGGCAGGGACACCTCCCACTAGCACAGCTCACTCAAGGCCTCATCCAACCTGGACTTGAACACATCCAGGGAGGGAGCAGCCACAACCTCCATGGGCAACCTATGCCAGTGTCTCACCACCCTCATTGCACATAACTTCTTCCTAACATCCAGTCTAAATCTCCCCTCTGCCAGTTTAAACCCATTGCCCCTTGTCCTGTCATTGCAAGACCTTGTCAATAGTCCCTCCCCAGCCTTCCTGTAGGCTCCCTTCAGCTATTGGAAGGCTACTCTAAGGTCTCCAGAACACATCATCACCTTTCACTCACTGCCAGCTTCCACTTCTCCTTATTCCTGCCTCTGTTGCTCATCTGTTAAGTTTCAATACTTGGAGACATTATTTCTCACACTTGGGAAGCTGTTGTTGAGAAGCAGAAGGACTAGCCAGTCAGAGGAGAGTAGTGAAGCTGGGGAAGGGCCTGGAGAATAAATGTTATGATGAGTGACTGAAGGAGCTGGGGCTGGTTAGTTTGAAAATGAGGAGGCTGGAGGGAGACCTCTTCACTGTCTACAACTACCCGAAGGGAGTTTGTGGAGAGTTTGGTGCTGGTCTCTTCTCACAGGTGATTAGTGATAGAACAAGAGGGAATGGCCTCAAACTGCAACTAGGTAAGTTTAGACTAGGTATGAGGAAAAATTTTGCCCAGCAAGAGTGGTCAGGCATTGGAATATTCTGCTCACTGATGTGGCAGAGTCACCAACCCTGGGTGTATTTAAAGGTTGTTTGGATGTGGTGCTTGGGGATACAGTTTAGAGTGAACCTTGTAGGGCAGGGATATTGGTTGGACTTGGTGATGCTGAGGGGCTTTTCCAACCTGAATGTTTCTAATCAACTTTCATCTTACAAAATTCTTTCCTTTTAATCTAAAGCCTATTAAACAGCTTGAAAATGCTCAGTGTTTACAGCCCAATAGAAATGCCAGTTAATGACTATGGTTCCTGTGCTCTGTGGTGTTACAAAGAGCAGTTTTAAGCGGGGAAATAAGGAATAAACAGCTTCCACTAAGTTTAGCACAATTGATTACTCATTCTGAGATCCTCTGAACTCTTAGAGATGTTTGGGCTTGATGATCTTCAAGGTCTTTTTCAAGCAAAATGATTCTGTGCTTTCAGGATCTCATACACAGATATTTGCACAAATGATTCAACTGATTCCCAATATAACTAAAAAGACCAAACAGTGTGAACACTCAGCTCACAGTTGGAGCAATTAATTGTTTTTAATCCAAAAATCAATGTTTTCAGTCAGCCCTGTTTTCCCTCTTCATTGCTGGTATATAAAACAGCACATCAGTTAGGAAGGTTCTAAACAGGATAGAACAAAGCGGATACAAGATTATTTTTTTTCCTTTAAATTGAGCTACAGAACCTTTGTTACTCTAAAGAGTGAAGTTGTTTTCCTTTTTGTAATGTCATTAATGATGATGTTTCTACATGCGAATCAAGAAGTAATTAAACTGGTGCTATCTTAACAACAGAGGTCTGGAAATAACCAATAAAATACAACCTGGATTAAAAAAGAAAAAGCCTAATTAAATGAGGCAAAATATTTAAGTTTGCAGTTTCCAAGGAGTAATTAAACAAGACTAGAGTTGAGTAAACACCATAAACTTATTCCCAGGGGTATTTATTCACATTGTTAGTGAATTTGCTTTAGAGGTGTATGAATCCCTTTCTTTCTTCCTCTATTAATTTCACAGAGTTCCAGCATCGTGGATGCTCTCAAAAAATTCATTTAAGTGCAGCCTTCACCTTACTAAGGAACAGCAACGATACCAATTGCTGCCAAACCAAATAACAGCGAGATTAAAGAATACAGAAAAAGCAACACCAGTGCACAAAAAGCAACTGAAACAATTCTGAGACATTAACCAAAAGTGAAATATTAACCAAAAGTCAAATATTAAGATTACAGTTTGCTACATGAGCTAAATATCGTAGAGTAAAGGACTGCCAGGAGCCATACGAAACGTTTTATATCTGTGCTGGTTTGAGGTTAATTGGAGTATTTTAGTGAAAAAAAAATTGAGGATAGGCTGTGAAAAGCAAACAGTGGGGATGTCTGCTTCACTCATAGGCTTGTTGAGATGGATAAAAACAAGAACACAAACATAGATAAGACAGAGAGTCTCTTGCTCTCTCTGGGAGCTGCTGTGTCTGCTGGGCTTCTGCTGTGTAATCCAACCCATCACTCTGCTTCTAACCTCCCTTGCCCATTCTCCAAACTCATCTTGCACATAAAGCAGACCCTGGGGTAAGTTAGAGGGATGGAAGGGTGGTTGGGAGCCCCTCCTGGGGACTCTGATTTCTGGGAGGGGGATTGTGTTTCTATATTACCTTTCACTTGTATATTTCTGTAAGTATTCCTATTGTGTATATCTCAGCTTGTGTATTGTGCTAAGCTGTAAATAGAGCTTCAGTCATTAACTTCCAGGCAGCTCACTCTAGTCTGGGTGATTTTCATAGAGTGGAGGAGCAGGTAACTCCCAAACCATCACAATATCATATATATTTATGTCTCCTTGTCCCCTAAAAGCTTTTAACGATGTCTTTTCTCAGACACTGAGTGAAACTTGTTATTTTATCAACGCACAGAATCACACAGAGTCACAAAATGTCAGAGGGTGGAAGGGACCTGGAAAGCTCCTCCAGTCCAATCCCCCTGCCAGAGCAGGATCACCCAGAGTAGATCACACAGGAATGTGTCCAGGTGGGTTTTGAATGGCTTCAGACAGGGAGACTCCACAACCCCCCTGGGCAGCCTGTTTCAGTGTTCTGTCACATTCTTTCAGTAGGAGAAAAGGAACTGGATTGTCTCAGTTACTACCATTAAAGTATATCAATTCAACAAAGAAGAAATGAAGATTATATATGAAATATTTCCAGCAGCTTCCCTAATTAATTAATTAATTAATTAATCTTTTAATCTCTGTTTGATGGAATTGTGGCTTCAAGATCTAAATGTAATTTTTAATCAACTAAAATAGCGCATTTTAACAGCCAGGTGCTTTCTACACTGGTACAGGTTGCCCAGGGAGGTTGTGAATGCCCCTCCCTGGAGGTGTTCAGTGCCAGGTTGGATGACACCTTGAGCAATCTGGGCTGGTGGAAGACGTCCCTGCCCATGGCAGGGGAGGGTGGGTGAGTGGGGATGGAGGTTGGGGGGATGTGATGGGTGGTGGTGGTGGAAATAGATGATGTTTAAGGTCCCTTCTCACCCAAACCATCCTATTAATCTATGAATCACTACATTCTATCTGCTGTGGGATGATGAGCAAGCATTCTAATGAGATGAGAGCTTTCTTTAAAGCAACACAGTTTGTCTGTAGCTCTGAAGGTGAATTCACTCACAGTAGCAGAGATTTCACAGAAACAAAGCCCACTTCAGATCCATAAATGCATAATGGTATGGAAACATTTCTATGCTAAATGCACACCTGCGATTCTGTAGTGTAAGCATTTTACTTCCCACAGCATCCTCATTCAGCTCCTGAGTTATTGTAAAGTAAGCATTCCTCAGTCCTGGAGAAATTATTCACCTCTAACCTTGACATTCAATGCAGTCAGGGTAGTGCAGCTTTTCTGTTTAATAAAAGCCCAATTGTTTGTTTGGTTTTTTTTTTTGTTGTTCTTTTTTGTTCTTTTCTTTTATTTTTTTAAATGTTATTTTTATTTTTTATAAATATGTAAAAAGTAAAACAACTCAGATGCTAATCCAGCAGTTCGATCACATTCAGCATGAGTTTCTATTCAAAATATTTAAAGTTGATTCCCAATTGGGAGTTGATTGCCAGTGCTGGGACCAGTGCTGTTTAACATCTCTGTCAGTGATATGGACAGAGGAATCAGTACTCATTCAGTTTGCAGATGGCACCAAGCTGTTTGGCACAGTCAACTTGCTAGAGGGCAGGGATCCATCCAGAGGGACCTGGACAGGTTGCAGAGCTGTGCCCAGGCCAACCTCATGACATTCAACAAGGTCAAGTGTAAGGTTCTGCACCTGGGTAGGCACAATCCCAAGCACAGCTCCAGGCTAGGTGGTGAATGGTTGAGAGTAGCCCTGAGGAAAAGGACCTGGGGGTCTGGGGTGATGAAAAGCTCAAGATGAGGCTGCAGTGTGAGTGCAGCCCAGACAGCAACTGTGTGCTTGGCTGCAGCAAGAGCAGTGTGGGCAGCAGGGCAAGGGAGGGGATTCTGCCCCTTTGCTCTGCTCTCCTCATACGCCATCTGGAGTCCTGTGTGCAGTTCTGAAGCCCCCAGCACAGGAAGGACATGGAAGTGTTGGAGCCAGTGCAGAGGAGGCCACAAAGATGCTCAGAGGGCTGCAGCAGATCTCCTATGAGGGCAGATTGAGAGAGCTGGGGCGCTACAGCCTGGAGAAGAGAAGGCTTCCAGGAGACCTAATAGTAGCCTTCCAGTATCTGAGGTGGGCTACAGGAAGGCTGGGGAGGGACTATTGACAAGGTCTTTTAATGCCAGGACAAGGGGCAATGGGTTTGAACTGGCACAGGGGAGATTTAAACTGGATGTTAGGAGGAAGTTCGTTACAGTGATGGTGGTGAGACACTGGCACAGGTTGCCCAGGGAGGTTGTGGCTGCTCCCTGCCTGGAGGTGTTCAAGGTCAGGTTGGATGAGACTTTGAGTGACCTGTGCTAGTGGGAGGTGTCCCTGCCTAGGGCAGGGGGTTGGAACTGAATGATCCTTGAGATCCCTTCCAACCTTACCATTCTATGATTCTATGAGTCTATGATTAATACTAAGCAGAAGTATAAACAGCAGTGTGTAGATCTTGTTATATTAGGAAATAATCAAATGCCTCTTCAGTATAACGATACACTCACACAGAAGTATTAATATTGCATGTACTTCTTACAGATAGAATTTGCATCATTTTACATCTTCCTAGAGCTCAGAGATGGTAACAACTCCCCCTCAAATATATGTAGAAGACTTATCTTAAATAATAATCATTTCAAAGTAATAACCTGATGAAGAATGACAGCTTTGTGCCGCTACATTTGGTATTCAGTAGCACTCATCCTGTCACAGCTGCCAATGCTGACTGATAAATGTTCAAAAGAGCCTGCAAGAATATTGACAAACCCTCAACTTGTGTGTAATATGGAGATAAGGACACCAAAATGATCGTGCACTCCTGGGGTAGCATGAAGCTTCAGAAAATGGTGAGGCTTGTTCTCAACACTTCTCTGTATTGCTTTTTAAAATTTATTTACTGCTATACAGGGTGAGGTTCAGCCTCTGTTCAGTGATTTGGTGCTGGATAAAATGACAAATCTCCGTGAGAGCTGGGGGAGAGAGAAGAAAAAGACAACAACCTAACAAGAAGACTCTTCTCTGCTGTCAGATCCAAGCCCCATCCTCTTCTGAAAATAAGAAAGAGAAGATAAGGAAGCACAAGCCATGGAGGAGAGGCTGAGGGAGCTGAAGTTTAGCCTGGAAGAGGAGGCTCAGGGCAACATCACTGCTCTCTGCAAGTACCTGAAAGGAGGTTGTAGCCAGGTGGGGTTGGGCTCTTCTCCCAGGCAACCAGCAACAGAACAAGGGGACACAGTCTCAAGCTGTGCCAGGGCAGGTTCAGGCTGGATGTTAGGAGGAAGTTCTTGTCAGAGAGAGTGATTGGCATTGGAATGGGCTGCCCAGGGAGGTGCTGAAGTCTCTGTCCCTGGAGGTGTTGAAGCAAAGCATGGCTGGGGCACTTAGTGCCATGGTCTGGTTGATTGGCTAGGGCTGGCTGCTAGGTTGGGCTGGATGAGCTTGGAGGTCTCTTCCAACCTGCTTGATTCTATAATTCTATGATTCTATGAATAGGTTTAACATTTTCTCTTCCCAGGGCTCTTCTGCAGGAATTTCAGAGTGAACAAAGCCACTGAGTCTGTGTGCTGTAGCTTTTGTATCTAAAACATCAGCACAGGTTAGAAACCCTGTTCTATTGTCTTGATAAATGTGGAAAACATAAAGTTAATCATTCTTTTAATAAATAATAGGAGCTTTTAAGGTGAGGACCACACCTAGCCTTGCAATGGATCACTCTGCCATTTGTTGGATTTGCAGTTTTAAACTTATAAATCAGGGAGGTTAATTTTTTTTTCTCCCCAGACAGATATTCCAGGGGCAATCAGAGCTCCATCTGATTGGAATGGAAATTACACAAGAGCGTTTTTATCTAATTTATTTCTGCATTTTACCTCCTGGATATGTTTAAGGGAAAGAGCCACAGCAGGAACTTAAAATCATATGTTCCACTTATTTATAGATCATCTTTTCAAGTCTTTCTGTTGACTTCAATAAGCTTTTTACATGTCTTTTTTTTTTTTTTAATTTTTTTTTTTTTTATTAATGTGAAGAAGCAAGCACCATTTTTCCTTTCAGCATGTGTCAGTTCAGCAAATCATGGAATCATAGAATCATAAAATGGTAAGTTTGGAAGGGACCTCAAAGACCATCCAGTCCCAACCCCCTGCCATAGGCAGGGACACTTCCCACTAGTACAGGTCTCTCAAGGCCTCATCCAACCTGGCGTTGAACCCCTCCAGGGAGGGAGCAGCCACAACCTCCCTGGGCAACCTGTGCCAGTGTCTCACCACCCTCACTGCAAACAACTTCCTCCTAACATCCATTCTAAATCTTCCCTCTGCCAGTTCAACCCCATTGTCCCTTGTCCTGTCATTTCAAGACCTTGTCAATAGTCCCTCCCCAGCCTTCCTGTAGCCCTCTTCAGATCCTGCAAGGCTACTCTAAGGTGTCCTGGAAGCCTTCTCTTCTCCAGGCTGCAGAGCCCCAACTCTTATAGTCTGTCCTCATAGCAGAGCTGCTGCAGCCCTCTGAACATCTTCATGACCTTCTCTGGACTGGCTCCAACAGTTCCATGTCCTTGTGCTGGAGCTCCAGAACTGTACACAGGACTGCAGATGGAGTGAGATATGCTCAGTTTCATAGAACTTGATAGCAAACCCTACACAGTTTCAAAATCTCTGGTGAATCAATGCTTTACTGCCCAAGAGATGAGTCAAGAACTTGAGCTTCAAGGGTGTGACTTTCTTTAGCAACTCTAAAGAAGGTTTTGGGAGCTGGGGATACCATCCTTTTCCTACAGAGATCTGAAATAGTTGTGCTTTATTCCAAGTGTGGGGTACAAGAAATGAAAAAATCTCTTCAGAAAAGGAATTTTCTTTCTCTATACAGATGTATGTTGGGGTTTGTATCAGCTGTGGTGACTGAGGTGTTTTGAATATGACAGACTATTCCTGAAGTGCTAGCTCACAGAACTAATTCAAACTTGTGAATCCTTTTAGGGGCATGGAGAGACTGGAAACATAAGCAGCGAAAAAAACCCCAAAGCCACTAAATTTGTCAGGCAAGATCTGCCCTTGGTGCAGCCATTGCTGGGTACCACCAATCACCTCTGCTTTGTTTTCCATTTGCCTTAGCAGAGCTTTCAGGAGGATCTGCTCCATGATCTTGCCAGGCACATAACTTCCTTTTGTTCTCCTCAGTGAACAGAAGATTTTAAACTTTAACTGTTAAGACCAAACTTTTTAAATTCAAGTTTTCAAAGCTCCTTTACTGTACCTGAATAAACAGTTCTCTGGCACCCTCCTTATTGGAAAAGCCTCTTAACCTATTAACCAGTTTCTTTCCCTTGAGCCTAAGTAAATCTTGTAACAGTCACACATTAGGATCCAAATAGTCTCTAGAATTGCTGTAATATCACCAAATTCCCATCTCAAATTGTCAGTTTTTTAGACAATCTTGAAGTACTATAATTTTTATAAGAAATGCAGCTCACATTGAACTGTCAAAGCTTAAACAATCTTGATGAGTAGACACGGGGATGGCTTTGTACTTTCATAAAGTTTCATTTTTCTAACAGGTTAATCATCCCTGTGGACTCAAATGCACTTAATCTTTTCAGATGTATAGTGGAGGACATTCATTTTCAGAAGGCAAGGTTGCCTTCAGAGAAGAGTTGCTCAGGAAGCTCCTGGGCTGGATCAGGAGCAGTGTGGCCAGCAGGGCAAGGAAGGTTATACTGTCCCTGTACTCAGCACTGCTCAGGCCACACCTTGAGTGCTGTGTCCAGTTCTGGGCTCCTCAATTCAAGAGAGATGTTGAGGTGCTGGAAGGTGTCCAGAGAAGGGCAGCAAGGCTGGGGAGGGGACTGGAGCAAAGCCCTGTGAGGAGAGCCTGAGGGAGCTGGGGGTGTGCAGCCTGCAGAAGAGGAGGCTCAGGGTAGACCTCATTGCTGCCTGCAGCTGCCTGAAAGGAGCTTGTAGCCAGGTGGAGTTTGTCTCTTCTGCCAGGCACCCAGCAACAGAACAAGGGGACACAGTCTCAAGTTGCACCAGGGGAGGTCTGGGCTGGATGTTAGGAGGAAGTTCTTGCCAGAGAGAGTGATTGACATTGGAATGGGCTGCCCAGGGAGGTGGTGGAATTGCTGTGCCTGGAGGTGTTGAAGCAAAGCCTGACTGGGGCACTTAGTGCCATGGTCTGGTTGATTGGCTAGGGCTGGGTGCTAGGTTGGACTGGATGAGCTTGGAGGTCTCTTCCAATCTGCTTGATTCTATGATACTTTGATTCTATGATTCTATTATTCCATGATCTTTGTGGATATCTGCTAGTCAAAAACTCTTGTGAGAGTTATGATTTCATTAAGGTTTGGGACTACAGACAACCTGTGTTCAGTTCAAAATCTACTCCACCTACTAGTGTGTTCTGGGCCATCAAATTCAATTCAGTCTTCCTCATCTAGAAAATGGCTTTTTTGTTACTTTTAATAGAAGGTCCATACTCATCCCTGGGGAGCTACCCAATGCACAGGTCAGGGACTACCCTGATGCCTCTTGGCCCTTCTGTTCCTGGGCTGGGGCAGTGGGATGGGAGCACTCTGCATTTCTGATGGGTCCCCTTACTACTTACAACCTTCAGGAAGCCCCTGCCCCCTGATACTATATTTTGGGAGAGACAAATATCTTTGGCAAAAAAAACAAACCAAAAAACAACCCATGTGCACAAGTATATCATTATTATTTGACCCTAACCTTTATTTTATAGAAATAAAAATAAATACAAAATAGAGAATGAATGAGAAACTCACCTACTTTGTAGATTTGAAACTCACCTACTTTGTAGATTTCAAACTCACCTAATTTGTAGATTTGATTTCTAGGTGCTTTGTTTTATATATGATTCTGTTTTGTTGTGTTTTTTTTTTTTTTTTCTGATTACTTTCCCAAATATTTCAAAAGATTAGTCTGTGTAACTTGAGATACCCCAGCCTGGGAATATTTTAACACACATTTCATGTTTTCAAGTAGGGTTGTTTATTTTTCTGGCCTTTTAATTTCAGTGCAGGTAGTTAAAGTGATGGTGCTGATGCTTCAGCTGACAGATGTTCCTCAGTGCATGCTGCAGTGATTTCAAAAAACTGTTCCAGATTTCTCAGAAGAGTGAATGGGGGATTCATTCCACTGCTATTAGCAGGCAGAGGGTTTGTGTTTCTACAACAGCACAAAAGTACTAAAAGTGATTGGTCTTTTTACTGCTCCCCAAATCTGGCATTTGAGCCCCTTTTATTGTTTTTTTTTTCTTTCCCCAAACAGTCTTCAAGTTTAAAATATTGTATCAGACAGTGTTAGCTGAAATGATAAAAAGGTGAAAAATTACTGTCTCCACTTGTTACCCTATAAGATCTAATGCCACAGCTAAAGTACAATCACTGGAACATATGTGTGTAACTCAAGCTGAGAAATCCTGCAGCCTTTTGGGCAGGCTGAAGGCTCATGGTGCTGTTGTTCCTGTATGAACTGTGTGCCTGATATCAACTAAGGAACAATTTAATTCAATCAGCTGATTTTTATGTTGTGTGTTTCTTTTTAATTGAAAGTTTGTATTTAGAGGCTTATTTCTTGGAGGTGACCACTTACTTCCATGTTTGTTTGGTTTTTTTTTTTTTTTTCTGAAGCTTTGTAAATGTTGCTATAAATTATAACTGTCAAGAGCTTAGCTGAAAGCAAGTGGTTAACAGATTTAAAATGTTCTCAAAATCAAATATGCATTTAAAGGTAAAACACAATCCAGTAGCCTAGAGAACTCAGCTGACTCTCCATTTATACAGGAATTAAGACCCTTTCTGTACAAAATAGAGATGGATTTAATGCATATGAGTGGGTCCAAAATTGCCTACTTCTGGAGCTAACCATGCCCTTGAAGATAATAAGATACCATCCTAGATAACAAAATGAGCCATCAATTCTTCACTGAAATTTTGAATATTTCTACTCAAAAGGTTTGTAATGCCCTGGGGAAAAGT
>VWZE01025704.1:726369-741020 GCA_013396675.1 Eubucco bourcierii | reverse complement strand
AAAAAAAAAAAAAAACCCCCCCCCCCCCCCCCCCCCATTCCACATGTCAGTGTAGCATCCTTCTGTAAGACACATTTCATAAATATAAAAAGTTTTGATCAGAGGGAAGTGAAGGAGATCAGTCTCATAGGACAGAATAACTTCTGGAGAGAGATAGCATAGGAGGAATAATAATATTTTTATCTTCTTATGTGCAGGCTTTGTGCTGAGCTGAGAAATGAATCTCACTTTATCCATATCCATTTGGATAAGCATAGCTGTATTCACCAGATGATCTGACAAATACAAACACACTGAATAATTGTACTTCTCCAACTTAACAGAGAAGAGACAGTCATACAAGGATTAATTATTTAATGTTTATACCCAACTTGAAAACCTAAAGCCTTGTTCCTTTATCGTTGTTAGCTACTCCAGATACTCAGAAGATTTCCTTCAGAACAGGCTGGGGTGAGGAGGAAAGCAAAAGGAAATAAATAATTCAGCAAATATGATTGTGGCATAATTATTTTCTTTTTGTAGTATTTCTCTATGTTTTATTATAGCTAAAAAATCTAAATTAAGCTATGGTGCCAGTATTAAGAAGTATGGAATTTTAACATTTAGCTAAAAGCATAGCACAAGTTTGATACCAATACCTTTAGCATTGGTATTTAGTTACAGTACCACAGTATCACCAAGGTTGGAAGAGACCTCAAAGATCACCAAGTCCAACCCATTACCACAGAACTCAAGACCAGACCATGGCACCAAGTGCCATGTCCAAACCTGCCTTGAACACCTCCAGGGACGCTGACTCCACCACCTCCCTGGGCAGCCCATTCCAGCAGTCAATGACTCTCTCAGGCAACAACTTTCTCCTCACCTCCAGCCTAAACTTCCCCTGCCACAGCTTGAGACTGTGTCCTCTTGTTCTGGTGCTGCTTGACTGAGAGAAGAAAGCAACCTCCTCCTGGCTACAAGCACCCTTCAGGTAGCTGGAGACAGCAAGAAGGTCTCCCCTGAGCCTCCTCTTCTCCAGGCTAACCAATCCCAGCTCCCTCAGCCTCTCTCCATAGGGCTGTGCTCCAGGCCTCTCCCCAGCCTCGTTGCCCTTCTCTGGACATGCTCAAGCACCTCAGTGTCCTTCTTCAATTGAGGGGCCCAGAACTGGACACAGGACTCAAGGTGTGGCCTAAGCAGTGCAGAGTCCAGGGGGAGAATGAGCTCCCTGCTCCTGCTGGCCACACTATTGCTGATGCAGGCCAGGATACCATTGGCCTTCTTGGCCACCTGGGCACACTGCTGGCTCATGTTCAGGTGGGTGTCAATCAGCACCCCCAGATCCCTTTCTGTTTGGCTGCTCTCCAGCCACTCCCACCCCAGCCTGTAGCTCTGCATGGGGTTGTTGTGGCCAAAGTGCAGCACCTGGCGCTTGGATTCCTTGCCTCCATCCCTAAACAGACAGAAGGAATATAAGGAGAATTATATTTTAAAATACTTAAATCCCTTCAGACCAGGCAGTTTCATATTTTTTTTTAATTTTTTTTTCTTTCCCTAAAGGTGAGCATAGGTTTCTTTGTACTTTATTCAACTGGATTCTGAAATTTGTTTTGTGATCAGTTTATATTTTATTTTTCCATCTTTTCACAGAAATGCACTGATATGTCTTGGCTATATGCTGTCTAGTCCTACAAACTATACCTGTTTCTAATTTGTATCAGCATAAAAAGTTGTATGCAAATATGTTACCACAATACAGGCTATTTAATTGGGGCACACTATGTCACTATATCTGCTTTATTAAGATGTCTCTAGGGAAACTGATTTAGCCTCCTGGTAGTGAATGGCAATATGGTAATAACCACTCCCTAATCAGGACAGTAATTGGCATCAATTCTGTTTAATTGAACTAAATTTAACTGGAGCCAAGAAGTAAAGTACTGATTAACCTCCAAACTATTGATCAGTGCTTACTGATTCTCCAAAGACACAGAATAATTATATCAATGAATGGCAGAAATGTTTAACTTGACAAATCAAACAGTATCTGGAAATAGAGCACTGCATAAATAGAATCCCTGCACAGGCAAACCCAGTCTGAATACATTACCCCTGTAGTCAGGATTCTTTTTCAAATTTAAATTGTTCAACTAAAATTTACATAGCTGATGATGCTTAACTGATTCTCACTACTATCTGCAGTGGTTTTTTTTTTTCAGTAGCTGTACATGAGACATCACTCAGTTCCACACCTTTGGGTGCCTGCTGAACTGGAGAATTGTGACAGAGATTTTACAGTGTCTGAGAGTAATGATACACAGGACAGAAAACTGCTTGACACTTGATCTCTTACTGTTCACATCCCTATAGATGTGGATATGTGCCAGAGACAAAGGGTTTTATTCCTTCCTCATGAGGTCTTATTGTAGTATATTCTTGTCTTCAAACATTGCAGATTCTCTCAAGAGTAGCACTTGAGAGTTACAACTCCCATCATGATTAGCATCCCTGGTGATTGTGTCATTCAGTATCTGGCTCAGAGAGCTCAGGGTACTGCAGTGCATCTTCCTGCTAGGCTGTGAACAGATTTTGTTGGGTTTTATTTTCTGTACTTACACATACTATTAGGCTTGATTACTATGTTTGTGTTCTCATCCTGAAACTCCTGTGCAATATCCACTCTGGGCTACACCAAGAAGGGTTGGCTACTCTTTCCCTCTAATAATGGTAACGTTGTTTTGATGAGCTACTGTCTCTGTTTTACATTAGATTTCTCCTTCAAAACACTTAGAGAGGGTCAGTGGAATTGACAATCTTGTCTTATACCTACCCTCGGGTGAAACCATTGCTCATGTATTTTTATGAGAACTTCCACAGAGATTGTGGTATCAGTCTGAGGATATTTTCAGCAGCTCCATCCAGCTGCAGTTTTCAAAGGGGACAAGATGATAACAAATGTGTTAAGTGCAATCCATGACAAAACAACTTTCCTTCCTTCTGCACTTCAGTAATTTCATAGGCAGGGTGGATATCTAACAGTACATCCATTGCCTGCCTATATGGAAATCCTGCAGCAGTTTTCATAAACAGTTACTTCTTCAGTGATTTCCTAAAGTGATAAGGCTCCTTATTTACAAATAAGGATAGGAAAAAAATCACATTTAACTTTTCAATCTTTTTCTGCTAGCTAGGACACATGCATGTAGTTTACGCAGAAACTGGTGTTGACACATTCTTCATTAATTCCTATTTTATATGAGACATGTCAACATGAACCTGCAGTGTGAGTGCAGCCCAGACAGCAACCGAGTCCTGGGCTGCAGCAAGAGCAGTGTGGGCAGCAGGGCAGGGGAGGGGATTCTGCCCCTTTACTCTGCTCTCCTCAGACCCCACCTGCAGTCCTGTGTGCAGATCTGGAGCCTCCAGCACAGGAAGGACATGGAAGTGTTGGAGTGGGTCCAGAGGAGGCCACAAAGACGCACAGAGGGCTGCAGCAGCTCTGCTGTGAGGGCAGGCTGCAAGAGTTAGGTAGGGCTCTTCAGCCTGGAGAAAAGAAGGCTTCCAGGAGACATTGGAGTGCCCTTCCCATGTCTGAAGGGGGCTACAGGAGGGCTGGGGAGGGACTATTGACAAGGTTTTGTCATGACAGGATGAGGAGAAGTGGGTTTAAGCTGTCAGAGGGGAGATTGAAACTGGATGTCAGGAAGAAATTGTTTCCGGTAAGGGTGGTGAGACACTGGCACAGGTTGCCCAGGGAGGTTGTGGAGCACAGCATCACAGAATGTGATCTCTGATCTCTGATTACATTCTCTGATGCTGTGCTCCACAACCTCCCTGAAGGTGTTCAAGACCATGTTGGATGAGGCCTTGAGTGATCTGTTCTAGTTCCAGTGTTCCTGCCTAAGGTGGGGGGTTGGAACTGGATGAGCTTTGAGGTCCCTTCCAACCTAAATCATTCTATGATTCTACGATTCTATGATTCTATGATTCTATGATTCTATGATTCTTTGATTCTCTGAATCTATGATTCTATGACTCTATGATTTCTATGATTCCATGATTCTATGATTCTTTGATTCTATGATTCTATGATTCTGTCAGGAACTTTTTTATTCTCTATTGTATAAATTTTGATTTCTTGGTTCAGCTACTGGAAGAAATTCCTTTTAACAAATGTAGCTTCTCATATCAGCATGTATGCATGAAGCTTCTCCTTCACTTCCAGCAGTGGATTCATTCAGCTGGTGTTTTACAGTTCCTGCAAAGAGATCCTTTTTTATTTTCCTATTCGAACAACCTTTTGAAAATCCTGACAAAAGCCTTAAGAATTAGTTGGTTACTTGCTAGCCTTTTCTAAAAGTGTTTGCTGCTCATTCTTTGCCTTTCCAACTCTTCTTCCACTTGGAAGGTATCTCATTTCTTCTTATTTCCCGTCCCTTTCAGCCTCTGAATATTTCTCTGAATAAGGAATCTTCCATGCTGAATCTCAGACACTTCCTCAACAAGCACGAACAACAAACCTAGAACTGCAAAGGTGAGAAATATGTTTAAATGGATTTCTTCCCAAACCTTACTCTGGTGCTAACTGAAAATTTTAGCTTGAAATTAACTTCTAAAATGTCACTTAAATGTGAAAATTTTCATCTAACATGTTCTCTGCAGAATGTGGTATTTATGTCTGAAAAAAAAAAATCACTGTTACTCTTACTCATACTTCTTACCATATTTCACTGCATATGAGCCTTTCAGATACGAATATTGTCTGGATAGAAGCCTTCAACTTACAGTAATTTGCACACAGACAAAATAAAGAATTTTTTTTCCCTTCTCAGTATTCTGAGTGCCAGTCCATACATCTTTGAAGCATTCAATGTATGAATTGTAAATGCCTACATTTACATAGTTTTAAAATAAAGTTGTTGGTTTTTTTGGGTATACTTGAAACTTTCCTCACTTTGTGTCAAACTGAAGGTATTTTTTTGAGTCATAGAATCATAGAATGGTAAGGTTTGAAGGGACCTCAAGGATCATCGAGTTCCAACCCCCTGCCATAGGCAGGGACACCTCCCACTAGTACAGGTCACTTAAGCCCTCATCCAACCTGGCCTTGAACCCCTCCGGGGAGGGAGCAGCCACAACCTCCATGGGCAACCTGTGCCAGTGTCTCACCACCCTCACTGGAAACAACTTCCTCCTAACATCCAGTCTAAATCTCCCCTCTGTCAGTTCAAACCCATTACCCCTTGTCATGGCATTGCAAGACCTTGTCAATAGTCCCTCCCCAGCCTTCCTGTAGGCCCCTTCAGACATGGGAAGGGCACTCCAATGTCTCCTTGAAGCCTTCTCTTCTCCAGGCTGCAGAGCCCCAACTCTCTCTGTCTGTCCTCACAGCAGAGCTGCTGCAGCCCTCCTAGCATCTTTGTGGCCTCCTCTGGACCCACTGCAACACTTCCATGTCCTTGCTGTGCTGAGGGCTCTTCATGAATACCTGAAGATGGATAAATAGCTCAAGAAGAGAGGAAAAAAAAAAAAAGAAAAAGGAAATAAGTAATGCACACAACCCCCTTTGGTTTTGGTATTCAAACCTCTAGAATTAAAAAACTACCACTGGATTTTTTTTTTTTTTTTTTTGTGGTTTGCTTACCCTATGCAAACTACATGGAAAGCTCCCAAATGGCAGTATTTGAACACTTATTCTACTCTGGCCATCTAGCTTAACACTCTGTCATATCAGCAGAGGCTGCTGCAAAAGGAAAATTTCTGGTCTGGCAAAAAGAAATTACTTTGGGTTGTTGTTTTATTTTTTTTTCTGATTTGTTTTTAATTATTCTTTTTTTCAGATGAGAAGTAAAAATTGAAATGTGCTTCCATACAGCTAAATTTAGAGAACTCCTACATCAAGAGGTGGGAATAGTTTCTAGATTGGTCCTGGCTACACTCATATTTAGGCTCTGTCTCTGGGAAACTCTGCAGTCTGTAGAGACAGCAGTCTTGCGGGAGTCAGGGAATAAATGGTAGGAACCACAGGGATTCCTCAGAGTCATTAAATGATTTCAAACCAGAAATCTCTGACACAATATTGCTCCTGTGATAAATTTGCATTCCGCTGCCAGAAAGAAGCTTTAGAGGACATCAGATATTCAAATGCAATATTTACAATTAAAAACAACTGAGCATATTATGGGAAAGACAGTGTTAATAATCCCAGGATGAAGAGGTACAGTCCCACCAGAGTGGTTAGAGATGTCTTTAAGAGCTACAGCTGAGTGTTTATTAATGGATTGTAGAAGAGATGTTTCATTTTTCTTCAGGATTGCTTTTCATGTGCAACTAATATGTGAATAAACACCCAGGTTTATGCTGCTTTCTCTGTCTTTGTGTGAACACTTTAAAGAGTGACCTTTGCAAACAGTGCCTCAGAATATAAATGGATACTGACTTTCAAAGCTTCTGACAAAGTTAGCACATAGAGAATATGCTGCTATGAAATTAACAGTTCTGCCAGATGGTTTGTACCTGCAAGCTCTGCAATAATTACAATAACCTCATCATATTCTTGGTCTTTCATCACCTTGAATGTTTTTATTGCAATTGTGCAGACATCTTTAAACATTTCACCTCAAAGAGTGAAACTTTCATTTAGGTGAGAAATTCCATCATAAACCTGCAAATTAAGGAAATGAATAATCTCATATTAATTCTAAGGTATTTTAGGCTCCTTACTAGGGAGATTGGTAACGTGCTTAGTGCCTCAAAAGAAATTCTGAGGTGCCTTGAACATGGAACTTTCATCAAGCACACCAAACATTAGGACTTTCAGAAGCTATCAATTCTCTCATTACAGTTGACACCAAGAAAATCCCAGCCCTCTAATGGAAACATGACCATGTTTTTCCTCTTTATAACATATTTCATTACCCTGTAGTGGTGGAAAGGCAAAGGAGATAACTCCTTGTCATCCTCCATCAGTGCTGCTCAGATTAGGAGAACTGTTACAAGTCTCAAAGTTCTGTCCCAAATGCATTTATAATCAAGTTTGTCTAAAGGAGTTCTCACTGGGGGACCATTTTAATGCAGACTGTGCAGTGAACATCTGCATAAGTGTGACATTAACTAGACAGCCACCCTACCTGCAAACAACACTCATTCAATTTGTGAATGCTACAAAACAAAGCATGTGCCTGGAAGAGGATTCATCCTCATCTACTGCTGCAGTTTCCTAGAGGTTAACTTGCAGGCAGCATCACTGGCTGCTGGTGACCAACGTCTGCCTGAAGTACATTCCAGAGCATCCTGCTTTGGATCAAATCTATAACAGTCCTGTGAGGTGCTGCAGAGTATTAAGAAGATTTCCTGAGCTCATCTTCCAGACAATTCCTGAAAGAATTCAGTTCAGACCTCTCCATAAAGCACAGCAGGGGAGGGCAAGTGCTAGAGGTACACTCAGAGATGATGGATCTACACACCCGCAGAGCTAGGCAGCACAAGCAGACACGCAAGTGATGGTTGGCATTGCACACAGACTCAGGGTAGCTCTGGGTTCCCATCCCAAATAATCCCAAATAATTTCACTGGACTCAGGTCAGCATCTCAGATTGCATCTAGTAACTCTCCACTTACAGTGTAGGCTTGTCTTTGCATAAAAAGATAGTCACCTGGCAAGGAGAGTTCTGGCATCGATGGAGTGGCTACTGACCTGGAACAAGAGTGAAACTGTGAACCCTGCTTAAGGTCAGTGGAGATACAGTCTCCAGCTTTGTGTACATCTTTGGAGGAAGGAGGTTTGATCCAAGTTTCTCTGTTCTGCAACATGTCCTAACATTGAGGAGCAGATGACTTACTTTTTTTGGTGTCACATTTCGCTGCTTATTAAATGAATAAAACATTTTTTTTTTCCTGAGCACAGTGGTTTTTAAGACTAAACAAAGGCTGTGAAGTACTCACGCACTACTCCTTTTAATCTCCTCCGTTGCTAACTACTCCTAGCTCTTGATTGTCAGAAGAATAGGTAGAAAAAAGTCTCAAGAAGAAGTGTGATTATATGGATTGTAAGTGGATTATATCCTTTTAAATATCAATACATCATATGTGCTCACCCACTGAATAAGGCTTGCCAGCCAGCTGCCAAGTTGTTTAAAGTCATGTTAACAACCCATCAATTAACAAGTAGAATTGCTGCCTTCTGGTGCAGAATATTGTGTCTCACTCCCACCTGAATTCCCTCCACATCAGATCATTTCAGCCTAGTTGTAATTTGCTAGATGGCAAAGTAATATCCATCGTATTGATTTGATTTAATACATCAGTCTCAATAAGTCCTATGGGGAAAGTTTAAGTCAGCCCATACTAACTGTCAAATCTGAGGATCCAGAGCTCTCTGTTCCTTACAGAAACCTATAGAGATTCTTTCTTATTGAATAATATTGGAAAAGAGGTTTCCACCACTGTTTGAGCAGCTCGCAGGGGTGGCCAGAGGAGAGACACAAGATAATGCAGAGCGACAATATTAGAGATAATTAGTTAAAAGACAGACAGGAACTTCTCAGAGGTTTCTGGTTGCATTTATGTTATCTGTGGCAGCTCTGCTGCAGGATGCAGTTGAACTCTTCCTTGTCAGGAAAGGTGAACAACAAAAGCTTAACGTTTGCCATGGCAGAGGATAGAATTCACTCAAGAGGAATCATGTGAGCAGTTGAATCTCTGCAGTCTACTAATGCTGGGAACACCACTGTGAAAGGACCTGCAGCTCTGCAGGGTGCAGGGCTCATGAAAAGCTGGTGCTGACCTTCCTCCACATTAACATTACAGGACTCTGTGCATACAGCAGGTATAATCTCTCGTCGCATCCTTCAAAGGAAGCAAGTGTGAGCATATGCTCGGCTGTCTGTTTGAAGAAGCAAATAGAACAGAGTCTGCCTCTTTTTCTCCCCATTTTGTAAAGACCTTTATGCAAACTGTGATAAAATGCTTAACGGGAAGAGAGGTAGAATAAAGGGAAGATGTTTTATAGAGCTAGCACAGCCACTCTCATACAGATAGTTATGGGAAAATGACATGCTTGTGTGATGTAGGAAAGTAAAGGAACAAGCACACTGAAACTCTGAAGCTCTGAGATCCAAGTGTTCTCCTTCAGCACAGAATGGAAGAGAGTACAAAATGAAGGTGTGCTGTGTTGTGCTGTGCTGTGCTGTGCTGTGCTGAGCTGCGTTGTGCTGTGCTGTGCTGAGCTGTACTGAGCTGTGCTGTGCTGTGCTGAGCTGTGCTGTGCTGTGCTGAGTTGTGCTGAGTTGTGCTGAGCTGTGCTCTGCTGTGCTGAGTTGTGCTGAGCTGTGCTCTGCTGTGCTGTGCTGCGTTGTCCTGTGCTGAGCTGTGCTGAGCTGCATTGTGCTATGCTGAGCTGTGCTGTGCTGAGCTGTGCTGTGCTGTGCTGAGTAGTGCTGAGCTGTGCTCTGCTGTGCTGTGTTGCGTTGTGCTATGCTGAGCTGTGCTGTGCTGTGCTGTGCTGCACTGTGCTGTGTTGTGCTGTTCTGAGCAGAGGGAGGATCCTGCAGGATGAAGCAAGAAAGGAGAGTTAGGAGGTGAAACACAAAGAGAGGAAATAACTCAGTAGAAGGGCAATTTCTGGAGCATGGAGCAAGTGAAAGATGTCCTCCTCCTGCTGAGATTTCCAGAGAAATTTCCAGGTTTGTTTACAAGAGATCTAACACCAGAAAACTGATCTCAATATTACTGGTTAGGCTCAGTCATTTTGCCTATCTGCTTGTAAATGGAAGTAAGAAAGCACTCTGTTAATTACCCTTGTGTCAGACCAGTTGAGTGCCACAAGAACTACTTTCAGTGGCTCCTAAGTCAAAACTAAAGAGTTATTAGTTATTCCTGGGAGATTTTTGCCTACAACAGCAAACAGTTCTAGGAGTTGTGCGTAAGGTTACTGACATCTTTAAGATAGATCAGCACCTTCAAGAGCAAGCAGGGGTGTAGATTTTCATGGCTATATCCAAGCTTGCCATCAGCTTCTGGGCTTTTAAGGGGACAGTGAACTGCACTGGTCTCAGATCAATTTATCTGCCTGGATATTATCTTGAATTTAAGTGCCTGGACTGATCTTTGTGCTATAGCAGCGACATTTGAGCTTACAGTGTTAGACATGGGTGGTGTCCATCCATTGAAGTGAACCTTAGCATCAAGGTACAGATGCACCAAAACCAACAGAGAGGTGACTGCATCAGGGCCATTAGGATGATTAAGGGAATGGAACATCTCTCTTATGAGGAAAGACTGAGAGACTTTGGACTGTTTAGTCTGGAGAAGAGAAGGTTGAGAGGGGATCTGATCAATGTTAACAAATACCTTAAGGGTGGGTGTGAAGAAAACGGAACTGGAGGTCTTTCCACTGGTGCCCAGGGATAGGGCAAAGAGCAATGTATACAAACTGGAACACAAAAAGTTCTACCTCAACATAAGAAAAAGCTTCTTTATGCTGAGGGTGCTGGAGCAGTGGAATAGGCTGCCCAGAGAGGTGGTGGAGTCTCCTCTGGAGACTTTCAACAGCCATCTGGATGCATTCCTGCAAGACCTGCCCCAGGTGAGCCTAATTTGGCAGGGGGGTTGGACTCCATAATCTCTGTAAGTCCTTTTCAAACAATGCCAGTTCATGATTCAGCAGTTCAATGCAAGAATCAAGAACAGATTTTGACATAGAGAATCTTTCAAATCTCAAAAGAGAATCAAAGAATGCTAGGGATTGGAAAGGACCTCCAGAGCTCATCAAGTATGAATTCAAGATTCTTCCTTCTGAAGTGTACAATATGGAGGATGTTTATACAACCAAAAATATTTCAGCTCCCAGAATTATTTATTTTTCAATGTATTTACATATTTACACTGATTTTAATTAGTGTCTGGGTCAAGATGTTAATGGCTCTTCAGGAAGAACATGGTTGTTTCCTGAAAGTTAATGATATCTGTGTATCTGGAGTCCTGTGTGCAGTTCTGGAGCCCCCAGCACAGGAAGGATATGGAAGTGTTGGAGTGGGTCCAGAGGAGGCCACCAAGATGCTCAGAGGGCTGCAGCAGCTCTGCTATGACAGGCTACAAGAGTTTGGACTCTTCAGCGTGGAGAAGAGAAGGCTTCCAGGAGACCTAATAGTAGCCTTCCAGGATCTAAAGGGGGCTACAGGAAGGCTGGGGAGGGACTATTGACAAGGTCTGGCAATGCCAGGACAAGGGACAATGGGTGTGAAGTGGCAGAGGGGAGATTGAAAGTGGATGTTAGGAGGAAGTTGTTTGCAGTGAGGGTGGTGAGACACTGGCACAGGTTGCCCAGGGAGGTTGTGGAGCACAGAATCACCCAATGTGATCACAATGATCACACTGTGCTCCACAACCTCCCTGGAGGTCTTCAAGGGAAGGTTGGATGAGTCCTTGAGCAACCTGTTCTAGTGGGAAGTGTCCCTGCCTATGGCAGGGGGTTGGGACTGGATGGTCTTTGAGGTCACTTCAAACCTTACCATTCTATGATTCTATCTAGATTTTGGTTGCAATGAAATGAAGTGGAAAAACTATGGGTGCTTGTGCTTATGTGACTTTCAGAAGTCATAACCTTTGTGTAGACTTCCAGAGCATTTGTTGACAGAATGAAGATGTATGTATTCAAGTTTATTGAGGAAGAAAAAGTGATTGCAATGCAAATGTGTAACCTCTGCTTTATTTGCTGTTATGGGAAGAGAGTGGTGACATTTCCTGACACAAAGCACAGGGATAGGGAAGAAGGGAAAAAAAAAAAAAAAAAAAGAAAAAAAAAGAAAAACCTTTTCAAGGATTTCTTCACACTGTGATAAAAGTCTGATTTGCCCATGACAAGAGCATTTCTCCCCCCAGTATCATGAACTTGCTTTGATGGATACTATTTGGTGACAGACCATTTGGTTCACTGTGATATGTGGATTTATATCCCCCTTCAAATGTGCCCTTTTGTCCTTTGCTATTATTTATTTATCTCAGCAGTAATCCTGCAAGATACAACTTCCTCCAAAGTGAGACTGACGAAATTATTTCCTATATTTTATATCTTGGTTTTGGTTTGTTTGTTTTTTTTTTCCCTTTGTCAAATCATTTGCAAACAGATTTCTGTCAGGTGATTACCCTTTTGCAGATGCTGAGACCTATCCAAATGAATTATCTCAGGCTGTAATGGGGCTTCCTGTGTATGTGAGCAGGGAATATACAAACTGACCTTGTGACTGCATTTATTTGTCAGGTTGCATAAATCCAATTTCTGCAGAGATTTTTGCAAGAGTGCCCCTTTTACTATCTGCCATCTGTGGTATTTTGTGATCATAACTACTGAGTTTTAAATAGCAAATGCATTATAGGTTTTAAAATGCACAGGAACCTTTGTGTCTGTGAGACAGCAAGAGAAAAGCAAATTAAATCTTTCTTGTGACACTGAAAGTTTGCACAGGATTAAAAAAAATATATGATCATTTTTCTCCCTTCTTTGACAGGAGGTCACTGGCAAGCAGGATAATGTGGCTCACATCTTCACCCCTGCTATTATAAAACTGGAAAACCTTGGCTGGCTCTAATAAAAAAATTGAAACTGGGAATTTGCCATCAATGTTGGATAGTAGATTTGCACACTTGTTTTTCCTCTTCTCCAGATTGTGTTCAAGACTTGGGAAATCAGATATATATTAAAGTTCAGCTATTAGTTTAAAATATGCAAACTCCTGTGGCAGTGCTGCATTTAGTTGAATGTTTCTCACTTTGATGCACCCTCCAGCTCTTCTTGTCTCAGAATAAGTATTAAGCCAGAGGAATTGTTGAACAAAATGACTGCAGCTGGATATTTTGGAATGTAGGTTAGCCTTCAAAGAACAAATTATTTTTGACCACTGACTACTATTACAAATTACACCTGTCACTTTAAACTGTGCACCACTCTAGCTTCATTATTTATTCCAGAGTGTTCTAATCTGATGCAGTGTGAAAGTAGAATTATACCTGAATCAGGCTTGATATCAAAAGTAGGTCTCTGGGATTTCTCCTGTCCTATTTACCTCCAATGAAACCTCTGTTTTCCTCACAATCTTGACATGAACTAAAAAAAAAAAAATCTCTTAAACAAGAGGAGACAAAATCCAAGCTAAGATGTAAAAAAGAAAATAACCTATAGGGCAAGTTTACATGCTTCCATCTCAGAGCCTGAGTTCTGTTAAGCACTCTAAATTATCAAACCTTGTTCATACTTTTGTGTTCCCAAGACAAACTGTATTGAGTATTTTGAACATTGGGAAGAAGTTCTTTACTATGAGGGTGGCAGAACACTGGAACAAGTTGCCCAGGGAGGTTGTGGAAGTCCCATCCCTGGAGACACTCAGTGTCAGGGTTGATGGGGTTCTGACCAACATAGTCAGAATCAGAATCAGAATCAATTAGGTTGGAAAAGACCTTCAAGATCATCAAGTCCAATGCAACATCTTCCAATTAACTAAACCATAGCACTAACTGCCTCACCCAGACTCCTTTTAAACACCTCCATGGATGGTGACTCCACTGCCTCCCTGGGCAGCCCATTCCAATGCCAATCACTCTCTCTGGCAAGAATTTCTTCTTAACATCCAGCCTAAACCTACACTGGCACAGCTTGAGACTGCGTCCCCTTGTTCTCTTGCTGGGTGCCTGGCAGAAGAGACAAACCCCACCTGATTACAACCTCCCTTCAGGCAGCTGTAGGCAGCAATGAGGTCTGCCCTGAGCGTCCTCTTGTGCAGGCTGCACACCCCCAGCTCCCTCAGCCTCTCCTCACAGGGTTGTGCTCCAGGCCCCTCCCCAGCCTTGTTGCCCTTCTCTGGGCACTTTCCAGCACCTCAACATCTCTCTTGAATTGAGGGCCCCAGAACTGGGTTATCTATTTGGGGATGTCACTGCTTACTGCAGGGGGGCTTGGACTAGATGATCTTTAAATGTCTTTCCCAATCCTGTGCATTCTGTGATTCTAAGCAAAAAAGAGCTAGGTGCTGTCAGTAGATGGACCACAGAGGCTGAGCTGACGTAAAGCTCATGTACAGTATGTGTTACACTCTCCCAGTAAAGCCAGAGCTTGCTTTATGTCTGATATTTCCAAGTATTTGGCCAAATAACAGGAACTAAGACCCTGGAAAGAGGAAGCTGTTGCTCTGTTGGTGGCATAAGCACGTCGAAGCCGCTTAACTAATTACAGGGAGATTTTGCAGCAAAGCAGAATCCCTCTGCTTATTGTGCACCATCCATGCATGCACATGCCATGGAGGGTATGGAGGCAGCACACTGCAGGGGGTAAATAGCAGCCATTATGTAAACCTGTCTCCTTTCATCAGCTATTTCACAAGTACTACTTCAGCAGTAATAGTGTGGTTATCTGATACCAATCATAACTTCTACTCAGCCACTTCATATCTAAGAGCTAAGCACAGTGGAAACCATATCTAGCATCTCACTGGGAACTTTCCTTTCCCTTTGAGATAAAGTATGGACACAAGGAGCAGGCAGAACCATTAGTGCAAACGATGGACATCTTTAAATGCTTCATTATTTCCTAACATCAAAATAGTTACGTGGAGTGGATGCCACTTTAGCTGACATTTTTAATTTGCTCAAAAAATGGGAAGGGGAAAGGGAAGGGGAAA
>VWZE01025704.1:698962-719077 GCA_013396675.1 Eubucco bourcierii | reverse complement strand
TTTTTAACAAGAGAGCTAATGTTAGCTGGTAATGTCAGTGCTAAGTAGGCAGATCTTTAATCAACTCAAGTTCATATCTAGTGACACATTAACAAAAGGGGTTTCAACCTCCTGAACCTACAGTGCAAATCAGAATTTGAAAAGGGTGCATATAAAAATCTGTAGTGAGGCCCTGAAGCTCTAATTTGTGAGCTTTTCCAGGTTTGTTTTTCTGGGTTTTTACCTGGCACAACTGAAACTAGGTATTAAACTCGGTATTGAAGAGCAACTGTTTTGCATAAAAGTGATTGAAAACAACTCTGGTGGGCGTAGAGAAGTCTTTGTCTTAACAAACCTAACTTCAGACAGCCAGGAGCCAAAATAAAAAAAAAAAAAAAGAAGTTGTATTTTAATCAGTAAGTGCTACAAATGGGCTAATTAAAAGGTGGACCAAGAATGTTTGTGGTGATTTATAGGCAATTTGTGTCTCCAAAAGCCTTTGACTGGGACAGATAATTGCTGCAGAAAGCCAAAGCCAGTGCAGTTCATGGCATAGTTTTAAATTTCCTTAAAAGTAATTATGTCACGTCATATACAAGACAATTTGATTGTCCTATGAATTACTTAAGGCTTCAAGGAGCCTCTGAGCCTGGGAAAATACAACTTTAGCATTTTAAATTAGATTCCAAGCCTTCAAGGCTTGCTGGGAACAAAGAAAGAAATCCTGAATGGCTTTTAACAGGTTTAGAAAGAAGCTTCTAGCTATTGAAACAAAGTTTTTTAATAGCTTTAAAAGATCTTCCTGATTTTTTTTTTTTTCTTGCCACATAAGCTTCAAGATGCCTTTTTAAGACCTGTGCTCTAAATCTCCCACTCTTAACAGTTTTGTTCTTTTCAGAAAGACAAATGGGACAATTGACAGAAAAGTTTTTGTGCTGTGTATCACCAAGCCTGTCCCTTGGCATCACTATACAAATAATGAAATATTAGCTGCTTTCTTAATTGAAAGTTTCGAGATGCTTTTAATCAGTAGCTAGGAAACTTGGCATCAATTACATTTTTAGCAAAGTCAGCAGGAAGTTATTCTCACTGCCTTGTGAAGTACAGTGTGTGTGTGTTCTGGTCTTTTATCTTTCTCAAGTGTTATTGATACTTATTTCTTCTTCTTCTCCTCCTCTTTCTCTTCCTCCTTCTCCTTCTCTTTCTCCTCCTCCTCCTTCTCCTTCTCCTTCTCCTTCTCCTTCTCCTTCTCCTTCTCCTTCTCCTTCTCCTTCTCCTTCTCCTTCTCCTTCTCCTTCTCCTTCTCCTTCTCCTTCTCCTTCTCCTTCTCCTTCTCCTTCTCCTTCTCCNTCTCCTTTTCTCACCTGGAGTGCTGTGTCCAGTTCTGGAGCTCCTATTACAAGAAGGATATGAATGTGCAGGAAGGTGTCCAGAGAAGGGTCAGGATCAGAGGGCTGGATCTGCTCTGCTATGAAGAGAGTTGGAGCTGTTCAGGCTGGAGAGGAGAAGGCTCCAAGGTGACCTTATTGTGGCCTTTCAGTATCTTAAGTGGGCTACAAGAAAGCTGGGGAGGGACTTTTTAAGCTGTCAGGTAGGGATAGGACTGGGGGGAATGGAACAAAGCTGGAAATGGGGAGATTCAGATTGAATGTTAGGAAGGAGTTCTTCAGCATGAGGGTGGTGAGAGCCTTGAATGGGTTGCCCAGGGAGGTGGTGGAAGCCTCATCCCTGGAGGTGTTTAAGGCCAGGCTGGATGAGGCTGTGGCCAGCCTGATCTAGTGTGAGGTGTCCCTGCCCTTGACAGGGGAGTTGAAACCAGATGATCGTTGTGGTCCCTTCCAACTCTAACTGGTTTTTCTCCTTCAGTGTAAAATGATTTTATGTGACCTTTCTACTTATGCAACAGTGTAATTGTACTTTTGTAGTGGTTATTTGCATTTTGTTTTCCATGTCTCTGCACATCGATGCAAACTGAAGTGCTACACACAGCAGCCAAGGACATCATAAGCAAATAGTCTACATTAGGAGCATATCCCATAATGTCAGTCTCAGTCCCTGTGATTTAGACTTGATTTTGTGGGAATGCAGGCAGATTCTCACCTGTCATGAGAATTGTAAATGTATCATGGCATTCGTCCTCTGGTCACACATCACACAGAACACAGAGTGGTAGGGGTCAGAAGGGACCTCTGGAGATCATCGAGTCCAACCAGCCTGGCAAAGCAGGATAACCTAGGGGAGGTCACACAGGAGCCTGCCCAAACTGGTATTGAAAGCAGCCAGAGATGGAGACTCAACAACTTCCCTGGGCAGCCTGATTCTGGGTTCTGCCACTCTAACAGTAAAGCAGTTTTTTTCTTCATGTTGAGGTGAAACTGTGTCCCAGTTTGTACCCACTGCCACTTGTCCTATCACTGAGCACCATCTTGCCGCTAACTCTTAAGGTGTTTGTAAACATTGATCAGATCAGATCCCCTTTCAGCCTTCTCTTCTACAGCTTTAACAGCCCCAGGTCTCTCAGCCTTTTCCTCGTGTGAGGGAGAAGTTCTGTTCTCTTAATCATTCTTGTAGCCCTACCTGTGACTCTCTGAAGTAGTTCCCTGTCTTCAACTGGGGAGCCCAGAATGGGACAGAGCACTCCAGATGAGGTCTCACTAGGGCTGAGCAGAGGGTCAGGAGAACCTCCACTGATCTCCTGGCCACGTTCTTCTTAACACACTCCAATGGTCCCACACTTGATTAGCAAGGGTTTAACTAAGAGGCTGTTTGTAATGAGTACTCATCTGACCTTGCAACACTTCAAGGCAGTACCATAAAAGCTGTTGTTTAAGAATACAAGACTATAAGGCCTTTTAAAGTCTTTACTATTGGGATATATGCTCTGTAGCATTTCCAGGATCCCATAGCAGTGATTCATATCCTCTTCAGGGACTCATTATTTGGTTTCTCCTTTGCCAACTGCTGCTCAGAGCTTTCACAGCACTTCCAAAGCGGTGGCCAAGTCTGTGAGTTTTGACCTCTGGAACAAAAAGCTCTTCCCCTTTATAACCCCAGAGTGGTGTCATTCAAATTAGAACAGGAAATAAAGGTCAATGTCTCATCAGTAATCAAATGAACCACACATTTATTAAAATTTAAAGGTACAGGTCCCTAAGTCCTCAACCTTTGACTTGGTGGGGATGCATATATATTCTCCAAGGTTCAGTACTGCCTGCCATGAGAATTGTAAATGCATTGCAGCATTTACATAAGGTAGCCCTCAGAGGGCTGTAGAAAGAAATAGCATCCCTCTTTTTTTTTTTTTTTTTTTGTTCTCTCTTCCCTGTGCACAGTACTTAGCTGTCAGACTTTCTGAAAGTATCTAGAAATATGGATCCAGAGTTTTGCAGTGGATTTGTCCATGGCCTTTGGCCCAAAAAGAATATTCAAATTAGATCATAAATTTTTACAGGCACCTAAAGCTTAATAATTAAAAATTTCTCACTCCTATGCTTCACTTGAAATTTTTTTTTTTTTTTTTTTTTTTTGTCAGAAGAAAACATTTTTCATGGTAAGCTCCTAATAAATCATATTTTGTTTAATCTTGGTCTCTGGTAGCATTATTTTAGAGAACTGTGAAATCAAAAGAATTATAACTTTGTTTATGATCCTCTGCTGCTTATATTTAAAGAAAAACCTGTCAAAAAAAACCTCTTTCCCTTTTCTGCTACAATCTGCAGACTCAGCTGAATTTTACCAGAGGCTGAGAATGCTTAAAAGGAGAAAACACTCAATATAAAATCAGGCTCTGGGTATGTATACTTAAGTTCTTAATGCACTTCTGTGAAAATCAGTGTTTTTCCCTTTCTATTTCTTTCTCAAAAGATTTTCTCCTCGCCATTCACCGGGGCTGGATTATGTGCTGGCAATGGCAGCATAATCAAAAGGGTTCTGAAGAAAGAGAGGAGCCCCTTCTGAACTGTCATTGTTCCTGACAATGGGGTACTCAGACTGCAAAAGGTGCATTGCAGCACTTCGAAATGATCACCTGCTCCTTTCCAAAAGCAGAGGAGAGAGGAAACCATGGAACAAGCACATGTAAATGTGAGAGTGGTGGTGAATGGTGCCACATGCAGCTGGAGGCTGGGCACTAGCGGTGTCGCCCAGGGATCAGTGCTGGGCCCCATCCTCTTTAACATCTTCAGTGATGATCTGGACAAGGGCATCGAGTCAGTCAGCAGCAAGTTTGCAGCCGACACCAAGCTGGGGGCTGATGTTGCTGGGTTGGAGGGTAGAAGGGCTCTGCAGCAGGACCTCGACAGATGGGCAGAGTCCAAGCGGATGGAGCTCAACAAATCCAAGTGCCAGGTGCTGCGCTTTGGCCACAACAACCCCATGCAGAGCTACAGGCTGGGGTGGGAGTGGTTGGAGAGCAGCCAAACAGAAAGGGATCTGGGGGTGTTGATTGACACCTACCTGAACATGAGCCAGCAGTGTGCCCAGGTGGCCAAGAAGGCAAATGGTATCCTGGCCTGCATNGCACAGCCCTATGGAGGGAGGCTGAGGGAGCTGGGATTGGTTAGCCTGGAGAAGAGGAGGCTCAGGGGAGACCTTCTTGCTGTCTACAACTACCTGAAGGGTGGTTGTAGCCAGGAGGAGGTTGCTTTCTTCTCTCAGGCAACCAGCACCAGAACAAGAGGACACAGTCTCAAGCTGTGCCAGGGCAAGTTTAGGCTGGAGGTGAGGAGAAAGTTGTTGCCTGAGAGAGTCCTTGACTGCTGGAATGGGCTGCCCAGGGAGGTGGTGGAGTCAGCATCCCTGGAGGTGTTCAAGGCAGGTTTGGACATGGCACTTGGTGCCATGGTCTGGTCTTGAGGTCTGTGGTGATGGGTTGGACTTGGTGATCTTTGAGATCTCTTCCAACCCTGGTGGTACTGTGACACTGTGATACTGTAAATGTAGGTTTTGAAGAACCTGAAGCGTGAGAGAGTTCGTGTGTAAAGTTAGGGATCAAACTTACAGAAAGTGGAACTGGTTCCAGAATTCACTGACTCCAGGTGGCACCTCCCAGGGATATTTAGATACTTCTAAAGTTTAATCTTGGTATCAGGCTGACACTACTCTAAGACTGATAAAATGTTAATTTAATGCTGCATTTCTTTCCCAGCTGAAAATAGAAACTTACTTAAAAGATAAATAATACTAATACTAATAATAATAAATAAAAATAAATCAGTCAGATCCCCCCCAATATAAACTAAATTCCTGTTTAAATGAAAAAAAAAAATTACAAATGAGGCATATTAGGAAACTCTCAGAATACTTTAAAGTTACTGTACTCTCTGTCTGTATTCACAGGATTTTGTAGATGGTTCTTACAGTTCTAAGGTTTCTTTGAACAGAACACTGGACCAGGCTGCCCAGAGGGGTTGTGCAGTCTCCTACTCTAAAAGACTCAAACCCAACCTGGACACATTTCTGTGCAACTTGACCTAGGGGAACCTGCTGATAAAGGTAGTTGGACTTGATGATCTTCACAGGTCCCTTCCAAGCCCTGCCATTCTATGATCCCCACACAACTCCATTTCATGGAGCAAATGATAAAGGGGATTTAGTGGCTGTCTACATGCAACAATAGTTAGGGAGCAATGACCTTCTGGGCTTCTCTTCATCCTGATGGCATTTCCTGTTGTGTCAAGAGAGGTTTTCATTGGATGGTATAAAAAAACTTCTTCATCAAAAGTGTTGTAGAGCATTGGAACAGGCTGCTCAGGGAAGTATTTAAAAGACTTGTGGCACTTTTAGGACAGGGTCTAATGGAGGACTTAGTAGTGTAACATTTATGGTAGGATTCAATAGGTTAGATGATGATGTTAAAGTTTTTTTCCAATCTAAATCTGTGATTCTCACAAAGGTTTGTTAGTTGGTTTTTTTTTTTTTGTCCCAATCTAAAGCAGTCTGTGATTCTCTTAAAGGTTTTTTTCCCCAATTTAAAATCAGTCTGTGATTCTCTTAACTACAGAGAAGTGTAACCACCTCATAGAATCATAGAATCATAGAATGGTAATGTTGGAAGGGACCTCAAAGATCAGCCAGTTCCAACCCCCTGCCATAGGCAGGGACACCTCCCACTAGCACAGGTCACTCAAGGCCTCCTCCAACCTGGCCTTGAACAACCTCCCTGGGCAACCTGTTCCAGTGTCTCACCACTCTCACTGCAAAGAACTTCCTCCTAACATCCAGTCTAAATCTCCCCTCTGCCAGTTTAAACCTATTGCCCTTTGTCCTGTCATTGCAAGACCTTGTCAATAGTCCCTCCCCAGCCTTTCTGCAGGTCCCCTTCAGTTACTGGAAGGCTACTATCAGGTCCCCTCGAAGCCTTCTCTTCTCCAGGCTCCATTCTTATCTCTCATTGAGAGATAAGAATGGAGGTTTTGTATTCTACATGGCTGATATGTGGCTTAAAAGGCTAAACTCTAACTCCAGCTCCAGCAAGTGATTTGGTTGGTTTATATTTTATTTTGGTTGCTGTTGGTTGTGTTTTTGTGAGGTTTTGTTGTTGAATTGGGAGTTTTTAAACCATGGAAGAGTGCTGCCAACACAGTGTGTGGTTAATGTAAGAGAAATAACTGGTTCTCTTTGGAGCTTGATGTTATCCAATACCTTTCACTGGGACTTTGAAAAGTATCAAGGAATATAAAAATGACACCAGAGTCTTTTACAACCCAACTGCAAATTACTTCTTCATGGAATTATGAAAGATGAATCAATCAGTCTGATATAAAAACAGTGCTCATCTGTGGACTGACGCTGCCACTGCAAGTAGTTTCTGCAAAATTCTTAGCAGCAGCAGCAGCAGCACAGCAATTTTATTAAGTTGATTGCAGAACAATTTGTACATGATAGAGAGCTCATGGGTTTTTTTTTTTGCAACTTGTTTGTCAGATGACATGTCAATCATAGCATGCTAGTCTGCTCAGGAGGAGAAACTCAGCCTTCATATCTTAAAATACCACAAAGGAAGAATAAAGGAGGATGGATGGGGAAAAATAAAAGGATAAGAATAAAATTACACAATGAGTTTTTTGGGGGTTTTTTTTGCTTCATTTTGTCTCCTTTGTTTCTTCTTTTTTTTTCCATACTCCTTCCTTTGTCCCTTGAATTTTTTCCTTCATCTTGCTGTGGTGGTTTTTTTTTTTTTTTATTAATAGCATATTATTATTCCTGAATCTTTCCAAGCTCTTTCTGAGGGATGTTTCTCACAGCAAATAAAAGATAAAAGCTACCTCCATTGCACATTTCTTCTCTGATTTCTTTCATGTTTGGACTTCCTTTAGAAAATATTAATAATAATGCTAGACTAACATCTCCATCTTGCCTGTTCTTTGTGTCTTTTGTCATCCTTTTCTTCTCTGACTTCAGAGGTGCAGAAGTCCAAACTGATAATCTTGGCTTTTTCAAAGTGCATTTGGTTCTCTGGCCATGAATCAATTTGGAATGAAAACAATGGCTGTTGTACTATTGCTTTCAACTGTAAAACACTGAAAGACTTTAAAGATGCAGAGCGGTAAAATGTGACCCCATGGAGCACAGGTCCTCATCTATTGCATGTTAAACAGAGTTCTCTGGAAATGTCACATAGTACCAAATCATTATCACAGACCCTGATGGTAATACTGAAACCAATTAGGAGGAAAGAAATGAGAGTTTCTGAGATTGAAGTCTCTGACTTGAGTTTTAAAGGGAAAGTCAGTGTTGGGGCCTGGATGATTTTAGAAGAAAACTGAACAGTATGTGTGATGGGAAAGTTGGCTGTTCTGATACAGACTACTGTTAGTTCTTTGTTCTAAGCCTAGTCTGCATCTGTGCAGATGTAACACAAGGCCAGCATATCAGTCTACTATGTTTGATCTCACTGTTCCAAGGTTATATACAGGGATGTGCCCAGCTTAATTGGCTTTCTCCTTGGTTACCACTAGCTCCCCTCTTAGGTTCCCATGAAGAAGGATACATCTTTGAGAGGGTCTTGCTTGGATAGCAGAGTGCTTACATGGATGATATGAGCACTGGATCAGCCAATCAGCATAGCTAACCACACGTATTAGTGGCATGTACTTGAGAGCTGTAACCCTATAAAAGAGCTGTAACTTCACAATAAATCAAATTGTATCTGCATCCTGTTGATGTGTGGTGTACTCTTCCGTCTCGCCACGGGTGGACTGTGGCAAGTCAGTAAGTTAGGTATAAAGTCACAGACACGAAAACAATTTGCACCGACGAGAACAATCTGAGACACACACTCTGCACCCAGGATTTGTGACTGCAGACAGATAAAATGGCTAAGGTGGTTTTACAGAGGAACAAAACTAAGTGGCTGAGGGGATGATGTGCTCAACATGAGCAGGGCAAGGGAGGTGATTCTGCCACTTTACTCTGCTCTTGTCAGACCCCACCTGGAGTACTGTGTGCAGTTCTGGAGCCCTCAGCACAGGAAGGACATGGAAGTGTTGGAGTGGGTCCAGAGGAGGGCCACAAAGATGATCAGAGGGTTGGAGCAGCTCTCCTATGAGGACAGGCTGAGGGAGTTGGGGTTCTTCAGCCTGGAGAAGAGGAGGCTTCGAGGGGACCTGATAGTAGCCTTCCAGTATCTGAAAGGGGCCTACAGAAAGGCTGGGGAAGGATTATTTACAAGGTCCTGCAACAATAGGACAAGGGGCAATGGGTTTAGACTGGTAGACGGAGATTTAGACTGGATGTCAGGAGGAAGTTCTTTCCAGTGAGGGTGGTGAGACACTGGCACAGGTTGCCCAGGTAGGTTGTGGCTGCTCCCTGCCTGGAGATGTTCAAGGTCAGATTGGATGAGGTCTTGAGTAACCTGTACTAGTGGGAGGTGTCCCTGCCTATGGCAGGGTGTTGGAACTGGATGATCCTTGAGGTCCCTTCCAACCTTCCCATTCTATGATTCTATGATTCTATGATAGATCAATTTCTATTTAACACACATCTGAATAATGCATATTAATATATAGAATATTTATAGAATACCTGATGAAGTTCACTAAGGACAAGGACAGGGTCCTCCATCTGGGGAGGAATAGCAACAGGCACCAGCACAGGCTGGGGCTGCCCTGCTAGAAGACAGCTCTTTGGGGAAAGATCTTGGAGCACTGGTGGGCAGCAAGTTCTGCATGGGCCAGCAATGTGCTCTTGTGCCAAGAGAGCCAATGACACCCTGGGGGGCATCAGGAAAAGTGTGTCCAGCAGGGCTAGGGAGGTTCTTCTTCCCCTCTACTCTGCTCTGGTGAGACCACACTTGCAATACTGTGTCCAGTTTTGGGTTCTCCAGTTCAGGAGAGACAGAGACCTGCTGGAGAAAGCTGAGCAGAGAACCACGAGGATGAGTGAGGGACTTGAGCATCTCCCCTATTAAGAGATACTGAAAGCCCTGGGGCTGGTTAGTGTGGAGAAGAGAGGACTGAGAGGAGATTTGAGCAATGTGCATAAATATCTGAGGGGTGGGTGTCAAGTGCCTTGGGCCAAGCTCTTTTTGGTGGTCAGCAGCAATAAGCCAAGGAGCAACAGCTACAAACTGGAACAGAGAAGGTTTCACCTCAACATGAGGAGAAACTTCTTCACAGTGAGGGTGCCAGAGCCCAGGAGCAGGCTGCCCATAGAGGTTGTG
Organism: Eubucco bourcierii; assembly: GCA_013396675.1. Lineage (NCBI taxonomy): Eukaryota > Metazoa > Chordata > Aves > Piciformes > Ramphastidae > Eubucco > Eubucco bourcierii. Next base: position 709,437 of record VWZE01025704.1, on the reverse strand, counting down.
GAGTCTCCTTCTCTTGAGAGTTTGATGCTTTCCTGTGCAAACTACCCTAGAGGATCCTGTCTTGGCAGGAGGATTGGACTTGACCTTTGGAGGTCCCTTCCAACCTCTAAAGTTCTGTGATTTCTGTTCTGTCCTTGATGTACCCAGAAAGGCTTCAAGGCAGATTTCCATTTTACTATCGCCTCTCCATAGTTAATCACTTTATGTAACTGGAAAGCAGAAATTCTCTTGAATGCTTGGAGTGTAAAGAACACAGACTGTGAGAAGACATTCTGACATGGATTTAATGCACACTTCTATATGCACACAGTACTCCAGGTGGGGTCTGAGAAGAACAGAGTAAAGTGGCAGAATCCCCTCCCTTGCCCTGCTGGCCACGCTTCTCTTGATGCAGTCAGGACGCAATTGCTCTCTGGGCTGCACTCACACTGCAGGCTCAGGTTGAGCTTTTCATCAGCTCAGAGCTTGGAGCCTCCACAATTTCTCTGGGAAACCTGTTCCAGTGCTGCATTACCCCCACAGGAAGCATTTCCTCCTAATATCTAAACTAAATTGATCTTCTTCCAGTGTGAAGCCATTAGCCTTTGTCCTGTCACCACCTGTCACTCTCCAGCTCTACTGTATATATACTCTGGTAAAACATACAGCAATGCTCTTTTGATTGCTTAAGCCCAGGTTCACAGACCTCCCTGTGTCTAAAGGCACATTTGTTTTCCTCCTTTGAGCTTTTGTTTCCCAGTTTCTATCCTATACCTCTGTCACTCCCAGCTCTGTTAACTCTGAAATCTCTGAAAACCTTTCTGACATTTTGGAAATAAGTCATCACTAAATATGTCACATTCTGTACTACTTTAAACATTCTTAATGTCTTTTTTTGGTCCTTAAATTTTTTTTTTCTCTCCCTTTTTTTTTAGATCTGGCCCAGTATTTCATAAAATGTTTTTCTTTTTTTTTAATTTATTATTTTATTTTTGATGACTTCCTTTTCTCCCTTCCTCTTGTAAATGCATCAGAGCAAGTAGAAGCAGCTAATTCAGACAGTCACAGCACTGTACAAGCTATATAATTATGAGTTTCTAAGCTGGGATGATAAACCAGACAACAGTCATCTGGTCTTAGTATATCACTACATTGTTCCAGGTGCAAGCATGATTGTTCTGCCTTGTTTTAAAGCAGAACTTTCTAACTTTCTAACACCCACTGCTTTACAGCACCAATTGTGTTAGTAACTGCTGGAGGTTTTTTTTCCAGAGCTGTGCTGTAAACATTCTTGTTTTTTCAGTCGTTTTTATGTCATCTTCTGAGATCTCAAACCCACTCACCTACTGCAACACACAACAGCAGTTGCTCCTGATACTTCTCCTCCAGAAGGTCTGAAGTCTCCGTGTCAGGAACTAAAACACTCATACCCAAGCACAAATACAGGTTGGGTAGGGAATGGTTGAGAGCAGTCCTAAGGAAAAGGCCCTGGGGGTCTGGGGTGATGAAAAGCTCAACATGAGGCTGCAGTGTGAGTGCAGCCCAGACAGCAACTGAGTCCTGGGCTGCATCAAGAGCAGTATGGGCAGCAGGGCAAGGGAGGGGATTGTGCCCCTTTACTCCGTTCTTGTCAGACCCCATCTGGAGTCCTGTGTGCAGTTCTGGAGCCCCCAGCACAGGAAGGACATGGAAGTGTTGGAGCGGGTCTAGAGGAGGCCACGAAAATGCTCAGAGGGCTGCAGCAGCTCTGCTGTGAGGACAGACTGAAAGAGTTGGGGCTTTGCAGCCTGGAGAGAAGGCTTCCAGGAGACCTTGGAGTGGCCTTGCAGTATCTGAATGGGGCTACAACAGGGCTGGGTAGGTACTATGGACAAGGTCTTGCAATGACAGGATGAGGAGTAATGGGTTTGAACTGGCAGAGGAGAGATTTAAATCGGATGTTAGGAAGAAGTTGTTTGCAGTGAGGGTGGTGAGACACTGGCGCAGGTTGTCCAAGGAGGTGTTCAAGGCCAGGTTGAGGCATTGAGTGACCTGTTCTAGTGGGAGGTGTTGCTGCCTGCGGCACAGAGGAGTTGGAATTGGATGATCTTTGGGGTCCCTTCCAACCTAAACCATTCCATGATTCTATCATTTCTACTTCCTTCCTTTCTTTAGCCGGGAACCTGTTGCAGCCTCTCTTGATGAAGCTGGCTTCCTCCCTCCCACTACTGTGCTATGCTCTCCACTGTTAGTGCCTCCATTGTATGTATTATTGTCCTCATTCAAAGACAACAACCCCCCACTTTGCTAATATTCAAACCTAGAAGATTTTGGTTTTGTCCTTTCACCAATGCTACACCATCCATTACATGAGTTTGCTGGCATCAGCAAAGGTCTCCATGTCAATGAGATCTGGAGAGAAATGTGCACCTTTCTTTGCAGCAAGTGACAAATAATTATTTTTCTGCAACACTTCAGTCACTCAAAGTAAGATTCACAGTCTCTGTGCACAGGTAAAGAAAACATTCATAAAGCTAAAAGCCTCACTTCTCCATGGAGGTAGATACCTCCTAATTGGTGCTCTGAGATGCCCTTTAGAGATGCTTACTTTTATTCTGTGGCTATATAATGAGCCTAGGCAATTAACTGAAGCTCCCAAATTAAGTGTCTAATGTAGACACCATGGGGAAAAAAAAAAAGTCCTCTTCCCCCAGTTACAACAGAAGTTTATGCATTGCAATCTGTAGGGCTAACAAAAGTCTTTGGAAGAAGCCTAAGCTGGAAAGAAAAACAACATCTTTAAACAACTTCAATTTCATATTCATTCAGCATTTTTTTTTTTAAATCTTTTTCTCCCCTCTTTCTTAAAAATATATCAGGCAGTGAATTTCCAGCTAATTTGGAATTCTGCATAGCTGACTACCTATGACTCACTAGTATATACATATTCTATAAGGTACCACTTATGCCTGTACAGAAATTCATCCTTTTGAAGGTCGTCTATTCTTCTTTTCTGATCCACTAAATGATTCCTATTTCCATGTTAAAAGGTCCTTATATTTGTGTCTGGGGGCTAAATTATGCTTAATATGCTTATTCTATCTCGACCTAGATTTAGACAAAGAGAAACCCCAAAGAATCTTTTCACATTAACAATGACAACTGTGGAACAATCCTATTATAATGCGGCACGAAGCACTGCAAGTTGAGTTGGGTTTTTTTTTTGTATATGGCCTCTGTAATTCATGCATCTTCCATACATTCATGCATGGCAAAGGCATAGACTGCTGCAATCCACACAAGGCTCAGCATGTTGCTGTGTGGAGGATGCTGGAGGTCAGGGATTCACTGGTTCAGAGGGCAGGCATTCGTTATGATCATCACTGCTGCCACCTTCTCGCCACGTCTTAGATGCATAATAGACACAGTTTCTTTCTGAGTTTCATCACCATGCTTTAAAGGCTGGGAACAGATTTCTTCTAGCTTGTTTTAAATCATGAGCAAGAAGCAGAGATAAGGATTTGTCAGACCCCACCTGGAGTACTGTGTGCAGTTCTGGAACCCTCAGCACAGGAAGGACATGGAAATGTTGGAGCGGGTCCAGAGGAGGGCCACAAAGATGATCAGAGGGCTGGAGCAGCTCTCCTATCAGCACAGGCTGAGAGAATTGGAGCTCTGCATCCTGCAGAAGAGAAGGCTTCCAGGAGACCTTAGAGTAGCCTTCCAGTATCTGAAGGAGTCTAGAGGAAGGCTGGGGAGGGACTACTGACAAGGTCTTGCAATGACAGGACAAGGGGAATGGGTTTGAACTGGCAGAGGGGAGATTTAGACTGGATATTAGGAAGAAGTTGTTTGCATTGAGGGTGGTGAGACACTGGCACAGGTTGTCCAGGGAGGTTGTGGCTGCTCCCTCCCTGGAGGTGTTCAAGGCCAGGTTGGATGAGGCCTTGAGTAACCTGTGCTAGTGGGAGGTGTCCCTGCCTATGGCAGGGAATTGGAACTAGATGATCCTTGAGGTCCCTTCCAACCTTACCATTCTATGATTCTATGATTCTATGATTTTAGAGATGGGAAATAAAGAGTAATGAAAGGAATTTAGCGTAATAAGAGATCCAAATCAAGCTATGATTTGCTTCTATTTGCCAAGCCAGAGAGGGAAACTCCACAACCTCCCTGGGCAGCCTGTTCCAGTGCTCTTTCACCCTCACAGGGGAAAAATTCTTCCTCAGGTTCAAGATCCTTGGTTCATAAAAAGAAAACAGCTTCAAAATCTGTGAATTTCTGTATTGAACAAGTAAGTTTGTTTACTGGTTTGGTTTTGGTTTTGTTGTTGTTGAGGTTTTTCCCCCTAAAATGAGATAAAATCATATGTCAAATAGAAGTAAGAGGTCCTAATGGAGTAAATGAGCTTTCAGAGGAACAATAGACAAGGGGCAACAGGTGGAAGTTGAGGCATTCAACTGGAGATATTCAAGAACCATCTGACTGTGTTCCAGTGTGATCTGCTCTAGGTGATGTTGCTCTGGCAGGGGGGCTGGACCAGGTGATCTTTTGAAGTCCCTCCCAGCCCTTGACATTCTGTGATTCTATGATTTATTTTTATTTGTATCAAATACTAATAAACTGTAAATATGGTCCTTAGAATCATAGACCAATTAAGGTTGCAAAAGATCTTTTAAGATCTCCAAGTCCAACCATCACCCCACTAAACCATGTCCCAGATTTCCATGTCCACACATTTTTTTAACACCTCCAGGGATGATGACCTCATCACCTCCCTGGGCAGCCTCATCACTCTTTCAGCAAAGGAATTTTTCCTAACATCCACCCTAAATATACATTTTTGTTATGTATCCAATCTTCACACATATGCCTGTTGAAAACTTTGCAATATCATGCCACCATAGTCAGCTTTCCACACTGTCTATATTTAAGCCAAGTAAAACACCTGCTTTGCTAATTAATTAATGCTCTTACAAACATCTCTTGGCCTTTTAAGTCACTTCTTAAACAGAGAAAAAGAAGCTGGGATTATATTGTTTTGCTTCTACTCAGTGTTTTGCCTGTCATAGTAAGTAAATTTAATCTGCATTATTAGTAACTGTCAACAGCACACTCTGAGCAGAAGGCAAATACAGCAGGTGGTGAAAAAAAAAATAAAAAGAGGGATGGCTGAAAGTAGAAAAACAAAACAAATGATTGCCAGCAACTTGCTAATGTAGTTATGCATAAATTTAAACAAATTAAAATGCATGCAAAGCTCTTGCTGAAGGTGAACACTTGACAGAAAAGGAGATAAACTGACCAATTGTTGTTTTAAGATCATTTTTCAGAAGGCTCAAGTACTAAAAATCCTTTAGAATCCTCCAACTGCTTCAAAGCAACTCCTATAAACTTAACCTGTCAGGTATTTTGAACCTGCTAAGTGACAACTCCTTAGAAAAGGATCTCATGCCAGAGAGGACTGTTGGTTTGTTTAAAGCAGGTGAACCAGGGGATCCTGTCACTTTATTATACTTTCAAGTGGTCACCATTTAATCTTTTGAAATGTTGGGGTTTTTTTTTGCTGGTGATTAGCATCCACGTGATATTTCTTGTTATAGTTCAAGCTGTTAGAGAAAACACCCTCAAAAGGTTTCCAAAGAGTAATAAAAGTCATGCTATTATGGATTTTATAATCATCTGGGTTTTAATAATATACTTAAAAGGATATGTGGACAATTAAGCTTTGCCAAAGCAGCAACCTGTCAGCTTCTGATACTTCTTTGCTTGCTTGCTTGCTTCTGATGCGTGCAGGATGGGAGAAGTTTGCTCAACCCTTCAATGGTTCCCCAAAGCCTGGAGGGCAGTCTGCCTGGAGCTCAATCCAGCATTTCACTTCTCCCAGATCTCACTGGTTGCTCATGCCAGATATCCAAAGTCTGGCATGCAACAGAAACGGCTTCAAAATAATTGGCTGTAGTGGGAGTTGAAGAGCGCTTGACCTGAACGCGTTGGGAGGCTGCTGCTAAGGAGATCTTAAAATTCCTCTACTCCCAGTGGAGGTTCTCAACATCCCTCATAAACTTCTGGAATGGCTTGGCTCAACTTTGTTAAAAAGTCCAAACACAACAACAACTACATTTTTTTTTCTTGGCTCAAAATTCAAACATGTGCCAACAGAAGCTGAATAAGGAATCCCCAAAGTTCTCTTGGATGGTGGTGAGACACTGGCACAGGTTGCCCAGGGAGGTTGTGGCTGCTCCCTCCCTAGAGGTGTTCAAGGTCACGTTGGATGGGGCCTTGAGTGACCTGTTCTAGTGGGAGGTGTCCTTGCCTATGGCAGGGAGTTGGAACTGGCTGAGCTTTGAGGTCCCTTCCAACCTTACCATTCTATGATTCTATGATTCTATGCATATCTTACCTACTTAGCAACAGGGAAAGAAGTGTCCCCTTGAGGCTCAGTGACACCTGGATTCCCTACAGGATGACTTCTCTGTCCTGTCCATTCGACATGTATCCCCCTTGCTCACTTACTTCTTTCCTGAAGTCTTCATTGGTGCAAGACATGAAAACAACAGAGGAAAAGGGGTTTGGACAAGCAGGAACACCAAGCCGCCCACAATGCAGCAGGCTGCACACAGATAAAGTGGCTCCTGGGAGGAAATTCTACCTCCAAAGACTTTACATTACAGGCCAAAACTGGTACTTTTTGCTTTCACCTGACACATCTGATAAGGCTGTCAAGTGGGCTTTGGCAATTCAGGGCAGAGAGCCTGACTTCAGAAAGGCTGCAGCTGCATTGGGTCTCCAGCACCAGGGTCTCAGCCTGCCACTGGTGCCAGCGGGAGCCAGGGCAGCCATTAGCAGCGTGGCAGAGATAACGCCAGGATCCTTTGGAGCTGCTGAGCTTCTAAGAAGAGCAGTTATAGAAGAACTCCACAGGAGCTCTGTAGCATGCAGAGAAGTTAGTGTTCTGATTCTGCAGCGTAATTAAGGCAACTGGGGCACAGTGTTTCACGTTGTTTAGAACAAAACTCTGGATAAAGACAGTCTTTGGTGAAGCTTTGCATAGAAGTTTTTTTTTCCCTTTTGACAGTTCTCCAGGCCAGATGGTCTCAGAGCTCTGTCAGCACTACACAGAGCTCTGTGGAGGACTCTTTTCAGTTGTGATGTATCAGTTGCTTCTTTCTGCATGTCAATGTTACAATTAATAATTGTCTAAGTAAGCTGAGTAGCTTTGAGGGCTGAAACACAAAAGCTTCCATCCCACTAGACTTCTAAAATCAACTCAGAAGTTTGCCATCAAGAGTTTTCATTATGTTGAAGGGGTTGCTACCTGCTGCCTTTCTACCAAGAATTTTGCTGTATTTCTTGTGAGAAAGTGCTTTACACTTTGCTGATGTAAACTATTCATGAATGCAGAGGTGAATGTGGGGATAGACCACAGTCATAGGAGACATCTCTCCGTTCTCAGCTGCATCTGAGTCACAAGCAAGAAAATCCTACTCTTGTTAATATGCTCCTCCATATTTTAAAGTCTAATTATATGAGATCTGTAAAAATGGTTAAAAAAACCCCCCCACCTAAATAAAATCATTCTCTGACACTGTCAGTCCTGTTAGGGCTGTTGTGCCTTGCAGCACAGATTTTATGAGGTACTATCAATCTCTTGTATTAAAGAACAACAAAAAGGAACACTCCTTTCCTGCAATTTAAAGCTAGAGAACTTGAAAGGAGAATAAAGAGAAATAAACTGCCACATTTCTTTTTTGTTTTCATTAATAAAAGAGTACTTCTGTTTGTTGACCTAGATTTGTATGCATTTCCCAATGCAGTCTGCTGTTAAATTCTGAGATTCTCAACCATTATGGACATTGAAGGATAAAAAAGGGCTTGAATTGCCAATTAACAGGATTAACAGTTTTATTAGTAGTTCTTTTGTCTTGTTAAAAAAAAAAAAAAAAGCCTGATAAAACAGAATCTAACCTCACAGTTTAGTGTAAATTCTCCTTCTTGCTCTAAAGAATAGCTCTAATGCAAAGATGTCTGATAATAATTATCCATGATAATGTATAATGGAATGGATTCTCTTGGATCAAGAGAAGCGTGGCCAGCAGGGCAAGGGAGGTGATTCTGCCACTTTACTCTGCTCTTGTCAGACCCCACCTGGAGTCTTGTGTGCAGTTCTGCAGCCCTCAGCACAGGAAGGACATAGAAGTGTTGGAGCGGGTCCAGAGGAGGTCACAAAGATGATCAGAGGGCTGGAGCAGCTCTCCTATCAGCACAGGCTGAGAGAATTGGAGCTCTGCAGCCTGGAGAAGAGAAGGCTTCCAGGAGACCTNNNNGGTGAGACACTGGCACAGGTTGCCCAGGGAGGTTGTGGCTTCTCCCTCCCTGGAGGTGTTCAAGGCCAGATTGGATGAGGGCTTGAGTGACCTGTGCTAGTGGGAGGTGTCCCTGCCTATGGTGGGGGGTTGGACCTAGATGATCCTTGAGGTCCTTTCCAACCTTACCATTCTATGATTCTATGATTCTATGGGAAGGATTACTTTTGCTTTAAAACAGCAGGTATATCTTCTTCCTTTTCATAGTATCAAACCCAGATGGAGAGAGTGATCAAACATGGTGTGACCACTTCCTCAACATCTCCCTGTGGGAGCTATTAAAATTCAAGCTGTACACACACACACACACACACACACAAACCCAAAAACCCCAAATGACCCTCCCCTCTCCCCCAACCCTCCCAAGGAACCAAAAAAGTCTTGAATGCCTAGCCTAACAAAAAATCTATATCAGCATCTAGGAAATATGGGATTAGATTTTGCCCAAAAACATGAAAAATATATTTCCTAGGCCATCCTACTTTTTTTTGTTTTTTCTTTACTGAATTATATTTTTTTGGTCAACATCTTTCCATTAGGTAGTTAAAAGTAATAGGTAAATCAGCTTTCCAGGGTCTCAGCCTGGAGCTTCCTCTGTTCCAGCATCCTATAGACATGCTCATTTCTAAAACCATCAAGGCCAGTTTGTTTCCAGAGAGCACAAGACAAAGATGAGTGAGTGACTAAAAGCATGACATTGTCCAGGACCCATAAAAGTTGCAAAAGACTCTTTCCAGCAGTTCTATGTCCCCCTTGCATTGGGGGTCCCTGAACTGGACACAGTACTCCAGATGCAACCTCAGCAGGGCAGAGCAGAGGGGTAGGATAACCTCTCTCGACCTACTAACCACAGCCCCTCTAATCCACCCCAGAATGGCATTGGCCTTCCTGGCCACCAGAGCATATTGCTGGCTCATGGTCAACCTCTCATCAAACCCCCTGAGGCTCAGGTGGGACCTTGTTGCGGTCTACAACTACCTGAAGGGTGGTTGTAGCCAGGAGGAGGTTGCTTTCTTCTCTCAGGTAAGCAGCACCAGAACAAGAGGACACAGTCTCAAGCTGTGCCAGGGCAAGTTTAGGCTGGAGGTGAGGAGAAAGTTGTTGCCTGAGAGAGTCCTTGACTGCTGGAATGGGCTGCCCAGGGAGGTGGTGGAGTCAGCGTCCCTGGAGGTGTTCAAGGCAGGTTTGGACGTGGCACTTGGTGCCATGGTCTGGTCTTGAGGGCTGTGGTGACGGGTTGGACTTGATGAGCTTTGAGGTCTCTTCCAACCCTGGTGATACTGTGAGACTGTGATTTCACTTCATGCATTTTATTTTTGCATTTACCCTGATTGAGAAGAATGCTTCATGGCATCAGCGTGGTTTAATGAAGTGACAGCTGCCTGTGAGCAGCATGGCACTTTTCAAGCAAGAAGTGATTCCAGGATCATCATATATTTGTTTTAATGTAAATAAAGCAATCAATTTTGGATGTTTGCTTGTTAGCTTAGTGGAATATAGACACACAAACATTAAAATGCAAAACAGTACTTGACACTTTGATCCTGAATGGGGCACCCCACCGGAGTGAAACATGTCTGTCAACATTTTTAAAGAGAGATATTTAGTGTCTGCTATTTTTCACTGTGGTCTGTTTTCTCTGTGTCTTTGCAATCCTGGAAAACATTTAGAAGTGTTGGATTTAGTTTAATTTTGTCATTGTAGGTTATTTTGGTTTGGGGTCTTTTTTCTTGTCTGTTTGGGGTCTTTTTGGTTTGTTTGTTTTTGTAGATACATTTTTAAAGTGGGTTGTCTTGGTTGGTTAGGTTTTTTGTTTAGTGGTTTGGTTTTGTTTTGGTTTTTTTCTTTTAAACTTTTCCTTTTCTTTTATTCTAATGAATTCAATTGTAAATTTGATATGACAATATTTTACCTTGGAATTTCATTCCTTTTAATTAAGCTGTATCAGGGCTGCAGCAAGAGCAGCATGGCCAGCAGGGCAAGGGAGGGGATTCTGCCCCTTTGCTCTGTTCCCCTCAGTCCCCACCTGGAGTACTGTGTGCAGTTCTGGGGCCTCAGGACAGGAAGGACATAGCAGTGTTGGAGCAGGTCCAGAGGAGGCCATGAAGATGCTGAGAGGGCTGCAGCAGGTCTGCTGTGAGGACAGGCTGA
>VWZE01025704.1:674103-694171 GCA_013396675.1 Eubucco bourcierii | reverse complement strand
CCCCCCCCCCCCCCCCCCCCCCCCTTCTTTTCTCAAACCACAGTGTTTAAGAAAGCACAGAGAAGTAGTTTTAAGTGACAAGTAGGGTGTTTCATTTTCTCCAGCAAATTGTACTTCTGGGTTTTTTTCTCCTCCTCATCTATTCTAGTACCTGCTCTTAGGGAAGAAGTAAACAGATAAATTCAGGTGCAATCCAAAGGGAATTGCAGGAGGAGCAATTTTGTTTTGTCTGTACAGTTCTGTTAGCTTTGTGTTGTTTATTATTGCCTTGATGTTGTTCATTACTTGCATTCTCCTGGCTCTTATCTTCTAATAACCATCAAGACCTCTGCATACAGCCTCTGAAAGTTTATTAGAATATTAGATCAACAAAAGGGATTTATATACATGGATTTCAGACGTAACCTTTCATCATACTCTAAGAAAAATTAAAGTACTTTTGTTATTTAATTATGAAATCTGTAACCTCATTTTAGCCTTCTGTAGTGTGAAACCATTGAGCCTGACACTTCAATTACATTTACCCACGAGCTAAGGAGCTCTGAGAGTTAAGCTCAGACAAGCATCAAAGTGTAGGCATCTTCCCTGGTCTTCATAACTAATTGCTACAAGTAGGAAGCTTCCTCCAGAGAGGGACAAGTTTCATTCTGTTATCTGACAGGTAGAAATTAGTTGCCTAATGGAAAGGAGTAGTTCAGCAAACTGAAGAAATTAAGTAAGGTTTTTTGGTTTGTTTGTTTGTTTTTTAATTTAGATGCCTTTGAAATCAGATTATTTGGATTCAAATATGAAGTTGGTGGCATAAGGTAGTTTATGCTGGATAATTTCCATCAGCATCATTATTGCCTTTGGCTGATACATTATGTGTTACCTTTTGGTTAGTAGGTTTACAAACACTGTGGCTGATGAAGTGTTCAGCTGTGTATGACACTGGAGTCAGCACTGCTGAAGTGACAAAACCACCAGAGATGCAGAAGAAGAAGAAAGAAAGAAAGCCTAACTCTTCCTATTTCTATGAGCTTTATTTTGGAAGGTTATAGTAAGACAAAACCTAAACGTGTGCAATATGATCATCTGAAAAATAAAGTCCTGTACAAGCAATGCCATTACTGGTACCCTTTGGCTTTGAGGCAGGTCTTTGAGATACATATTACACTAAAGAAGATCATGGCTGAGATCTCTTTAAAAGAAGATGTTGAAACATAACTGGTAGTAATTCCATTTCAAAGACTTTATTATTGTTTATGATTTACTCTCCTCAATTATTTTTATTTTCTTTCTCATCTCCCAAGGAACAAGTGATAGGACAGGAGGAAATCTCCTCAAGTTGCACCAGGGGGGATTTAGATGGACATGAGAAACAATTCCACCCCCAAAAGGGTCATCAAGCCCTGGAACAGTCTGTCCAGGGCCGTGGTGGAGTCCCTATCCCTAGAGGGATTTAAAAGCTGTGTAGATTTTTGTGCTGCTGGACATGGTTTAGTGGTGAGTGCTGGGTTAATGGTTGGACTTGGTTCTCTGGAGGTGTTCAAAAGGAGGCTGGATGAGGTACTTAGTGCCACAGGTTAGTTAATGAGAAGGTGCTGGGTGATAGATTGGACTCCATTACCTCAAAGGTCTTTTCCAACCTGGTTGATTCTGTGCTTCTGTGATCTTAAAGGTCTCTTCCAACCAAAATGCTTCTGTGATTTTCCTATTTATCTTTCCTGATGAATTAAGTTCCTGGATTTATTCCAGTGTTTTTACTTTAGTATGTTAGCTTCTGACAATAAACCTTTAAAAGAAGAACCTGCATGGTATCTTAAAGCTTTCTTTTGGACATATATTCTCACAGCTACAGGAACAATGTTTAAGTATTCAATTCTCTCTATTCAATGCTGGCTACATTCATTTGTGCTTTCTTGTTCCATTATGGTCTCTTCCAGGGAGGTTTCTCCACCTCATGTAACTTTTCTGACCTTACCAGTACAGGTAAAGAAACTGTTCTCACCTATGAGATACGAACAATTCAAGGAGATAGTAGTGCACCCAGGAGGGGTAGAGAAAGATCTTCTGTGGTATTTTGTGGAGATGCTCAACCAAATGGGTTGGCAATATTTAGGGAATTAACAAACCAACCAACCAAACAAAAAAGAAAGGTCCTTAAATCACAGTCTCACAGTATCACCAAGGTTGGAAGAGACCTCAAAGATCATCAAGCCCAACCCATCACCACAGACCTCAAGACCAGACCATGGCACCAAGTGCCACATCCAAACCTACCTTGAACACCTCCAGGGACACTGACTCCACCACCTCCCTGGGCAGCCCATTCCAGCAGTCAATGACTCTCTCAGGCAAGAACTTTCTCCTCACCTCCAGCCTAAACTTGCCCTGGCACAGCTTGAGACTGTGTCTTCTAAAACAACTATTTAACTTGGTTACAATAAAAAACTTACTGTTTGCTGCATCGGTAAGCCAGCAGAGACTCCACAATAAAAGTAATTTCTGATAGAATAAAGCCCTTGGATTTCTCCTAACACAGTTCTGATGATCAGAATACAGAGGAAAAACAACCATCTTCAGATTACTAAAAGCATCTGACCAACTTTACCTTTCTTTCAGTCTAAGCTGTCATTTCATAAAAATTCAGTCTGAAAAAAAAATAAATATGCTTATATTTGCTGGGTTTGTTTTCACAGACACTACAGAGCCAGCAAATGAAGTGAGCAGGGTGATTGCATTTGCATGCAGGCTCCCAGTGGTCATTCAAACACTCTAATGTCACCAGATAGCCCAGGAAATGTTTGGAATGCACAGGTATCACTATCTGTGGTTTTCTGTTTATAGCTCTGCATTGTTGGACACAGAGCACAACAGGAAAAGTCGAAAGAAAACTTCCAAACCTCCAAAATTTTAACTGTTAAATAAGGCTCTTCCTGGATGGTCCTCATTTCCAGAATCTTCTTTTGTGAACTAGCCTGCTAAAGAAGTGGAGAGCACAGGAATATATCTGCCTGTGTTACTCTGAGAATGCAGGAGACTCTTGAGAGCAAAAAAGTGAAAACTAAAAAAGGAAATAAAACAGCATAAAAAATTAGATCTGCTGGAATATTTTCAGACACGTCATCTAATATGAATTTGTGCCAAGACTGATAGACTGCATGTCCTTGAGACAAGGAAAAGAAAAATTTTGGGTTTTCCAAACATCATAAAGCAAACAACCAACCAACAACAACAACAACAAGAAGATTCTTCAGAATCCTTAATGAGAAAAATTTAACCAGCTTAAATGCTGGAAGAGAACAAAGTAACCTACAATTATTTTGCAAAGAAACAAATAAATGTTTAGCTGCGATGGCTCCTGATGGTGGGGGAAGAGGAAGCACATGCTCTGTGAAAGAGAAGCTCTAGGTATGAGTTAAGCAGGCAGAACTAGAGGAGGAGTGTGTGAAAAAAACCTCCTTATCTAAAGCCATAAGGTTAAAACACTTAAGGGGAAGCAAAAGAATGAAATAACACCCCCTAAGGATGTTTACACTTAGAGGAGGGGGGAAAAAAAAAGCCTTTTGCGAAACAAGAAAATGAAGAGAGGAAATGGGATACAAGATCTAATGGTTCATGATTTAAAGTCTACTGACATGAGAGGGACATTGGCATCAGAAGATGGTTTAATTCCATCTCAACACCAGAGACAAAATACTTCTCCAAAGACCTCACAAATCCCTTAATAACTTATTGGCAGGTCTATAATTCACTGTGCATCAAATGCAATATATAATCCTCCCTGCTAACTGGGGGCTGCCTAAAACAGGGAACCAGGTGAATCATCTGTCACCCAGCACAGCCATCACCTAGTCCTTCAGCTTCCCTCTAGACTGAGAGAAGTCTAACAGCTTTTAGAAAAGAAAGCTAAGAATAGAGATTTTATTTTATTTTATTTTATTATTTCTTTTTTGCCAGAGGGTAAACAGGAGACTGACCTTGGAGTGATAAAGTGCAAAGAGATTTAACCCAGACATCTTTTCTTACCTAGAACTTGAATTTCTTTTCAATAGATGCAACCCTGCACTCTAGCAGGGCTGTTAATTTATTTAATGGTAGGCTTCTGTGTACATAGGTGATATTTAAAGGGTTTGTGATTTTCTTCTAAAAAGCTGAGCTCAGATGACAGCCTTTCACTGTGTACTTACTATTAATGTTGTTTCAATAAGGCACTTGGAATAATCAAAAAGAGAGACAGCCTTGTTGCTCCAGACCTTCTGCTGGGAAAGCACAGCACAGCTTGTCACAGAAATTATGACATCAAAGTGTTCCAGAGTCACTGAANATTTTATTTATTTTTTTCTCAGCAAGATCTTTGCCAACAAACTGCCATAACAAAACAAAATTGTACAGGCTGAAATACAGAAGCCTCCAACTGCTTCCAGTTTTCATATCTGTGCTACAGATGTTGAGGTTTGTGTGGAGAGGAGAGAAAGCAAGCACCCAAAGACGTGTGAATCATCCTCTCGAGGCGTTGCTATCTTCGAGAGCTATCAAAGGCAGTGATGGGCTTTGTCTATTAGAATCATAGAATTGGTTTGGTTGGCAAAGACCTCCAAGATCATCGAGCCCATTTGCCAACCTGACCCCACTATGACCATTAAGCTGTGTTCTGAAGAGTTATGTTCACACATTTTTTGAACACCTCCAGGGATGGTGACTCCAGCACCTCCCTGGGCAGTCTAGGCCAATGCCTGACCTCTCCTTCCAGCAAGGATTTTTTCTCTAGTATCTAACTTAAAGCTCCCCTGACACAATTTCAGGCCATTTACCCTCCTTTTATCACCTGATACTAGGGAGAAGAGGCTGAACTTTACCTCACTATTGTATCCTTTCAGGAAACTCTAGAGAATAATGAGATCTCCCCTCAGCCTCCTCCAGATTAAACAACCCAAGTCTCCTCAGCCACTCATAGAATCATAGAATGGTAAGGTAGAAAGTGACCTCAAAAATCATCTAGTTCCAACCCCCCTGCCACAGGCAGGGACACCTCCCACTAGCTCCTTACAGCACCTATTCTCTAGACCCTCCATCAGCTTAGTCGTCCTCCTCTGATCACACTCCAGCACCTCAGTGTAGTAAGAAGCCCAAAACTGAACCAAATAATCAAGGTGTAACCTCAGCAGTGCTGAGGACAGCGACATAATCACTTCCCTGGGCTTCCAGCCACACTGGTCCTGATACAGCCCAGGATGCTGTTGGCTTTCTTGGGCACTGAGACTTACTTACACACTGCACTACCCTGCACACAATTACAGCAAATTCCTTTCTGAGCTAATAGCTTGGAGTCTTCACCACTTGGGCCATGCCTAGAAGGGTCTGGGTTGCTTCCTTTTAATACCATTTCCCCAGTTGATCTCGCACAAATTTCAGCTCAACAAAGAACACAGAAAACAAACATCGATTCCATCCTAATGGAGCAATGGATTCAGTGTTCTGAGACCTCAAATGGCTCTGTAGTTCCCTGGAGAAGCAGTACAGAGAACTTCCATTTCCAGTCTTGTTTAGCCTCAAGGGTACTGTACCTGAATCAGGTCAGCACCTGTCTGTCTCTAGGTTTCCCCAGGACAATGATAAAGCTGAGATAATGTTTCTGCCTTTTTATTTCTTTCCCCTCCCCTGCCTTTGTAACTATCAGGCATCCAATTCATATTACTGTTTCTCCTCAGTTTCCTTTTAATGCTCTTAGATCTTCCAAGGGAGACTTCCCAGAGCAGGAATAGTACTTCACATCTTTTAACTCATAAAAGAGCAAAACGCAGAGCAAATGACACTCTCATAAAAGCATATCATGGATTTGATTTTTTTGTGGTGAAGGAGGGGAGATATTGGGGTAGGTTTCCCAGAGATTTGTGAATGCCTCTACACTGAAAATTCTCGAGGTTGGGTTGGAGAGAGCTTTGAGCAAACCCAGAGAGTGAAAGCTGTGACTTTCTATGGCAGGAGGGTTGGAGTAGACATCTTTGAAGGTCTCTTCCAACCCAATCTATGATTCCATGTTTAGTTATATCCTGCTAAGAAAATCCATGTTCAATGAGACCTGTTTAATATAAACCTGATCCAACAGCCAGCTGTTAACACACTTTCAATTCAGAAACCACATTACAGAAAAGCTGTGCCTAGAGCCATGCATTTCAATGGCTCTCAAATAATCCACAGCTAGATTGAAATGTTCATTTTGTTAACACAGAGAATAATATTGCTGTGCATTATTATTGTCTGGTACTAAGAACACAATATTGTCTCAAACCCAAAGCATTCAGAGCAGTTGTAATTCAATTATTCATCAATCAATTATTCAATCATTATTATGTCATCTCATACAATATGGTTTTTTTTTTTTTCCCAGAGGATTTCCAAAACACAGCTTCAAGCTGTGCCAGGGCAGGTTCAGGCTGGATGCTAGGAAGAAGTTGTTCAGAACAAGAGTGATTGTCATTGGAATGGGCTGCCCAAGGAGGTGGTGGATTTGCTTTCCCTGGAGGTGTTTAAAAGGAGACAGGATGAGACACTTAGTGCCATGGGTTAGTTAGTTAGAAGGGTTAGATGATAGGTTGGACTCAATAATCTCAGAGGTCTTCTCCAGCCTGGTTAATTCTGTGATTAGAAGACTTAGGTGATAGGTTGGACTCAATGATCTCAGAGGTCTTTTCCAACCTGGTTAATTCTGTGGTTAGAAGGTTTAGGTGATAGGTTGGACTCAATGATCTCAGAGTTCTTTTCCAACCTGGTTAATTCTGTTATTCTGCCATTTGTATGCCATTTCTTCCCAGTTTTGAATAGTTACTTTGCCCTATCCCTTTTTAATCTACTCATTAATTAATGATATACTACTCCTCCCTTGAAGCCCTGAGAGATGCTAAACAATGGTGAGTTTGGATCTATTTAAAACAGTCAAACTTCAGCCTCTTTACCACAGGAAACCATTGAATTACTTTTCCCATTGAATGGAGACTTGTATGTTGTGACCTCTAAGTGACAGTCACTGGAGAGATGTTCCATTGATGGGTTTTGCAAGGTGTGGTCAGGAATCGGCCTCAAGAAAAAAAAACCCAGTCTAAAACAGTCTCTTATTTCCAGGTTACACCAGGACACTAGAGAGTGATGAGGTACTTGAAAATGAGATTCAAAAGGGAAAGGAAAAAAAAAAAAGGAAGAAAAAAGAAAAAAATATGCAAAATCCCTTACTGAAAGGGAAAAATGCTTTTATGTGCTTCTGAGACAGAAAAGTTTCTTGTCTGTGCTGGTGCTAGTGTGAAGAACACAAAACTGTATAATGTAAGAAAGGCAAAGGACAGCACAGGTTGGATCTAAAAATCCAACCTTTTCTAGACAGCTTTTCTTATCCATTTATTCAAAGCATTCTCAGTTCTTTTGAGCATTATTGCACCTGGCTGAATAGCTTTAGACACATGGCCTGAAATAACTGCCTTTCATTTTATTTAGTTGTCTGTACTTCCTTCATCCTATGGAGCTGGAGACCTTGAATGTCCTTCTGGCAACACTTGTGCATGACAAACACAGGAGTACAAATGAAGCCGCAGAGGTCTTGGCCTTGGTAGAGTTCATCCTCCCAATATCAAAGAGGTTTAAAAAAGTATTAAAAGAAATGATTAATGCATGATCCAGTGTCAGATTCTTCATCACCAGTGGATGTCTATCAATGAGCTATTTTTAGGTGCAAAGTTGTCCTGAGCTGTGTGCTTCTAGAGGTTTTAGTGTAAACTAAGGAAAAAAAAATCCTTTCATTTGCTGATGTTATGAACTCTTCCTCACAGAAAAAGCAAAACTCTCAAATCAGTGAAATAATTATCCACATAATTTGCAGTCTGGTTGTTTTACTAAGATTTAAAATGTCCTGTTGCATGCTCTTAAAGTAATTTCCTTTGGAAGTATTTATGTATTGGCAGGTAAATACACAGTGCTAAATGTCTAAGATGTCGTTTCAGTGTACTTCTGGTGTCATCACAGCCTTCTCTGCAACTTGCTTAAGCACTGAGAATCTGCTTTGCTTATTGAAACTAATATAGCATCCATATAGAACACAGAAAAATATCTGAGTGACTGAGATTCAGATGTTTGTTTTTTCTTTCTTTTAACTTTAATAGTAGAAGCAAATAACACATTTAAAATAAAGTAGTCTGAAATCTTATAATTTAAAACCTAAATTTAAATTTTAAAACCAGAGTAAATAGTAATTCTTTTTAGTAAAAACCAAAACTACATTCTTGGGTAAGATCTCTTCCTCACAAGGATTAAAATGGAAATTTAAGATTAAAAAATTGATTTATTGTTGGAATTTAAACTCTACCAATTAGGGTTTAGCTTAGTAGACAGAAGTGAAGTTCCTGTTGACTGGAGGAGGGCAAACATGAGACCCATCTTCAAGAAGGGTAAAAAGAATGACCCTGGAAACTACAGACCAGTCAGCCTCACCTCTGTGCCTGGCAAGATCATGGAGCAGATCCTGCTGAAAGTCCTGCTAAGGCAAATGGAAAACAAAGCAGAGGTGATTGGTGGGAACCAGCATGGCTTCACCAAGGGCAGATCTTGCCTGACAAATTTAGTGGCTTTGTATGATGAAGTCACAGCGACAGTGGACAAGGGAAGGGCAACTGATGTCATCTACCTGGACCTGAGTAAGGCATTTGACTCTGTCCCACATGACATCCTGGTCACCAAACTGGAAAAATATGGACTTGATGGATGGACCACTCGCTGGATAAGGAATTGGCTGGATGGTCGAACCCAGAGAGTGGCGATCAACGGCACAATGTCCACCTGGAGACCAGTGCCAAGTGGTGTCCCTCAGGGGTCAGTGCTGGGACCAGTGCTGTTTAACATCTTTGTCAGTGACATGGACAGAGGAATGGAGTGCACCCTCAGCAAGTTTGCAGATGACACCAAGCTGTGTGGCACAGTCGACTTGCTAGAGGGCAGGGATGCCATCCAGAGGGACCTGGACAGGCTGGAGAGGTGGGCCCAGGCCAACCTCATGAAATTCAATAAGGCCAAGTGTAAGGTCCTGCACCTGGGTAGGCACAATCCCAAGCACAAATACAGGCTGGGTGGTGAATGGCTGGAGAGCAGCCCTGAGGAAAAGGACCTTGGAGTCTGGGTTGATGAAAAGCTCAACATGAGCCTGCAGTGTGCACATGCAGCCCAGACAGCCAACCGAGTCCTAGGCTGCATCAAGAGAAGCGTGGCCAGCAGGGCAAGGGAGGTGATTCTGCCCCTTTACTCTGCTCTCGTCAGACCCCACCTGGAGTACTGTGTGCAGTTCTGGAACCCTCAGCACAGGAAGGACATGGAAGTGTTGGAGCGGGTCCAGAGGAGGGCCACAAAGATGATCAGAGGGCTGGAGCAGCTCTCCTATGAGGACAGGCTGAGGGAGTTGGGGCTCTTCAGCCTGGAGAAGAGAAGGCTTCGAGGGGACCTGATAGTAGCCTTCCAGTATCTGAAGGGGGCCTACAGGAAGGCTGGGGAAGGATTATTTACAAGGTCCTGCAATGACAGGACAAGGGGCAATGGGCTTAAACTGGCAGAGGGGAGATTTAGACTAGATGTTAGGAGGAAGTTCTTTACAGTAAGGGTGGTGAGGCACTGGAACAGGTTGCCCAGGGAGGTTGTGGATGCTCCCTCCCTGGATGTGTTCAAGGCCAGATTGGATGAGGCCTTGAGTAACCTGTACTAGTGGGAGGTGTCCCTGCCTATGGCAGGGGGTTGGAACTGAATGATCCTTGAGGTCCCTTCCAACCTTACCATTCTATGATTCTATGATTCTATGATTCTAAGTAAATTTAGAGTTTCATCTGAAGTATGGGCTTAAACATATCAAGAAAATCTGATCAAGCCTGATTATTTTACATATAGCATCTGAATCATAGAATCATAGAATGGTAAGATTGGAAGGGACCTCAAGGATCATGTAGTTCCAACCCTTTGCCATAGGCAGGGACACCTCCCACTGGTACAGGTATCCATCCTTACTCCCACTAGTACAGGAATCCATCCTTATTCCAAATAAAAAGTTGTTTCATTCCAAGGGATGAGAAATCAGCAATTTTAAAAACACTTGAAATAAAAATGAGAACAGAATATAACAGTCACATGGAAAAATTAACTGGACTCTTTTAGCACCTACCATGGACTTAGCTTAAATACAAAGAAACAGGGCAAGTGTCACCTGAATCAGTTCATATTCAGTATATCTAAATGTTTTAGCCAAGTCAAATATTTAAATACTTACCAAAATGAATGCAATTGTTTCATTTTCTGGCACTTGAATTATTTTTCCTCATCCTCGTTTGCTTGAGAATGTCTGAGTCAAAGCAAAATAATGTTCCATGGAAAGGTTGGGGAGCTGTGCAAATTTTCAAAGCTATCTTGAAAATCTAACTTTCAAGTTAGCCTCGAGCACAGCCCTATGAAGAGAGGCTGAGGGAGCTGGGATTGTTTAGCCTGGAGAAGAGGAGGCTCAGGGGACACCTTCTTGCTGTCTCCAACTACCAGAAGGGTGGTTGTAGTCAGGAGGTTGCTTTCTTCTCTCAGGCAAGCAGCACCAGAACAAGAGGATACAGTCTCAAGCTGTGCCAGGGGAAGTTTAGGCTGGAGGTGAGGAGAAAGTTCTTGCCTGAGAGAGTCATTGCCTGCTGGAATGGGCTGCCCAGGGAGGTGGTGGAGTCAGCATCCCTGGAGGTGTTCAAGGCGGGTTTGGATGTAACACTTGGTGCCGTGGTTTAGTCTTGAGGTCTGTGGTATCGGGTTGGACTTGATGAGCTTTGAGGTCTCTTCCAGCCTTGGTGATACTGTGAGACTGTGAAGTGCCCCTAGTAGACTGCATTTTAATTTCAATCACTTGAAAGTGCTTGGCCAGTGAATGTTTTCAATGCTGACACCAATTCTGCAGCAGTAAATGTAAAAATAAACAGTTCTAACAGAAGAAAAGCAGAAAAGTATGAAAGAAAAGAGTAGCTTTGAAATAGTAGCATTGACTGAGTATCAGAACACTCAACAAATTATTACAAGCCCTGATCTTCATGTGATTTCTGAAGTTAAAAGTAGGTCTTGTTGGAAAGTATTTGCAAGAAATAATTTCATCAACTGACTTTGACACTGCTAGTTTGGTTTCCTCCCAAAGTAAATTTCCATAGCTATAGTAAACACCCGAAAATGGGCAGTTTATAAAAGTTAATGTTATCTGAACTTCCACTCCTGTACTGCAAGAACCTCACTATGATGCATTTTATGGCGTTTAAGTGAAACCTGTACCGTGGCACATGGCATTAAGTCACCAAACTCCTGTTCATGGAACTACATTAAAATGATTAGACCATGCCAAAAGCATAATTCTCTGTCCTGCGAGTGAAGTTTGCTTACCTAGTGCCTTCCCACCCCACTGCAAGATGCAGGCATGCTTCTCTCCTCACATCCAGTGCATCATTCATATCAAAATTCAATCATGCTCAATTAACACTCTACATTTTCCAATAATTATGCTGAAGGCAGCATTAGCACACACAAAGCGATGAGGGAGCCAGGGACTAAGCCCTGCATAAATTCACTAATAAGAGAAAAGGTCATGAGCTGATATTACTGAAATTTGATTAGATTTCAGATACCTGTGTCAGAAATCAATGGAGGATTTTTTGGCTTCGGCATTTCTGCTCTGGAGTCAACCACTCTCTGGGGCTCTCTGTCTAATCAGAGGCTGTACCAGTGTTACATCCTCTCCCAGGCACAAAGGCAGCAAGAAAAGAGAGGCTTTACAGGTCAGAACAGACAGGCTTTGCCATTCCTGCTGCCAAGTGGTTTGGGGAGCTGAAAGGGAAAAGCTGCAGCTGCAGATGTGAAGTAACTGTCATGTTGGTCAATGCCCAGAGGAAAGGTAAAGCCAGTGCTGGGGATATTAGGGCTCTTTGATAGCTTCCAGTAGCAATCTAGTCAAATCAGGATGAGCCCACAAAGGGCTCTTCGCATAAACATTGCTGCAGAGTGGTTACAAACGTGGGAGTTACAATGTAAATTTAATCCCACAACAACAAAACCACAAAAAAGTTCCCAAAACAGGCTTCAGATATATGGTGTTCCTGTAACGTGAAAAGTGACAGATAACAGGAAACAATGAGAGCCTCCCAACTCTCTGCTGATCCATGTGCAGCTCTGGGCAGGAGTGGGTCTGTCAGCTCCCACTGCCTCACTTTTGTCTACCCCTGCATGTTCCACCAAATACATTGTCAGAGCACTGTGCACAGTCCTGGAGCACCCCAGGACAGGAAGGACACGGAACTTTTGAAGCGGGTCCAGAGAAGGGCACAATGGGCTGTAGCAGTTCTGCTGTGAGGACAGGCTGAGAGAGTTGGGGCTCTGCAGCCTGGAGAAGAGAAGGCTTCCAGGAGACCTTAGAGTAGCCTTCCAGTATCTGAAGTGGCCTACAGGAAGGCTGGGGAGGGACTACTGACAAGGTCTTGCAATGACAGGACAAGGGGCAATGGGTTTGAACGGGCAGAGGGGAGATTTAGACTTTAGATGTAGATGTCAGGGAGGAAGTTGTTCGCAGTGAGGGTGGTGAGACACTGGCACAAGTTGCCCAGGGAGGTTGTGGTTGCTCGCTCCCTGGAGATGTTCAAGGCCAGGTTGGTCAAGGCCTTGAGTGACCTGTTCTAGAGGGAGGTGTCCCTGCCTGTGGCAGGGGGTTGGAACTGGCTGATCTTTGAGATCCCTTCCAACCTTACCATTCTACGTGTGGCACCGAAATCAGAATTTTCCAGGAAGGAATAGAGCAAACTATCTGATGAACACAATCTTAACCAAAAAAAAAAAAAAAAGTTTCCAACTGGAATTTCTTCCTACCTGCACCATCTAAAGACTGCATTATTATCAATACAAGATTGATGAGGCAGAATATAGGATTTGGCCTATAAAATTCATAACAATTTGATTTGCAGAATCACAGAATTAATCAGGTTGGAAACGACCTTCAAGATGATCAAGTCCAACCTATCACCCAACACCATCTAATCAACCAAACCATGGCACCAAATGCCACATCCAGTCTCTTTTTAAATGTTTCCAGTGATGCTGATTCCACTACCTCCCTGGGCAGCCATTCCAATGCCAATCACTCTTTCTGCAAAGAACTTCCTAACATCCAACCTAAACCTCCCCTTGCACAGTTTGAGACTGTGTCCCCTTGTTCTGTCACTGGTTGCCAGCTACAAAGTGCTTCAGAACACAGATCCACAATGGATACATTCTGCAAAAAATATCCCAGGAATAAAAAGAACCCCACGAATTTTCAAGAAAAGATTAGCTTCTATAATTAGAACAAAAGTGAATGAAAGACTTTTTCTTCATAGCCAAAACATCACCTGCTTTGCCAAGTGTGCTTTACATTGAGTATCCAACTATGCTTGTTCAACAGAGTGTAAGACTCAAAGCAGAGACACTTGAAGGCAAGAGATGAACTGCACTTCCAATTCAAGGGCAGGATGTAATGCAAAATGTAATGCATCCTTCTCCAGCAGAGAAGGGGTATCAAGAAAAGGAGAGAAGATCAACATGCCAAAAAATAAAACAGATATAATGAAACAACAGCAGTGGTCTCAATGTCAGTATAATGTACATAAAGCAATATCCAGGCCAGCAAAGCTTCAGCCACCACACTAACCAAGCAAGCAGTCTTGCAGAGAGAGGCATGAGGAGCAGCATGAGGAGGAAGGTCCAGGCAGGGTGTTCTAGCAGAAAGCTCCCATTTCCTCAGCCTTCCCCTTTGTACTGTGTGTGATATTGATGATCTGGGACAAACTGTAGCCAATTCCAGTCAGCTGTGCTGGCTGACTCAGAACTGCTGATGACCTGCAGTTTGTGGCTGGTTTGGGACCCTGTCCCAGTAAAACCAGGACAGATATGAATCAAAATCCCAAAAGTTAAAATAAGTGGTCAAAGAGTATGTAATACTCCTTAGCTGAGACTTGTCTCTAGTAGGTTTGTACTGGGTCTTCTGAAGCTTCAAGTACCAGCCTATAATAAAAATCTAAAGGAAAATGTTTTCCACTCTTTCAGGATGACTCCTGTTTGTGATGGTAAATCTTTGTGGTTCAGACATGCAACCTGCATCTGCAGGCTGCCCAGAGAGGTTCTGGAGTCTCCTTCTCTGGATACATTCAAGATCTATCTTCATGCGTTCCTGTGCAACCTGAGCTAGATTCTGTGGTCCTGTTCTGGCAGGGCGTTGGACTCAATGAGGTCTCTTCCAACCCCTAACATCCTGTGATCCTGTGATCTGTGCTTGCATACACCTAAAGCAAGCAGAAGATTATAAAGTATGTTGTTACCACTCTGAAACTGTGCCTTTTCTCTTTTGTCATGATGTTTGAGTACAGGGAGCCTGTGCTGGGTCCTGTTCAAAGTGTGATGTGTGCAAATGGTTTTGCTCTGTACCGGTCCTGTTTGTGTTTGCTCCTCTGGTGTCTGCCTGCTCAGGGATCTGCAGGAGACTCCTAAAGCTCCTTGAAAAACCTTCTAGATTTATTCTCTGAACTGCTGCAGAAGACATTTCCACTCCAGGTTCCTAAGCTGATGGCAATTTAGATGTACTTTATTTCAAGGTAAACTTCACAGAGCTGATTAAAGCTTGTTATGTAGCTCCTTCTGGCCGCTAGAAAGGTATAATAAGGGTGAATATAAAAGTTTGAACACTGGTTGCTTTCTTCTTTTCAAAAACTCTTAACATCAAAGCTATTAGCAAACACTTGCTGTAATCATTTCCTTCATGTTTGTTTCCTGATAGCTTTCATGTGTTTCTAACTTTCACCAACATTTCCTTTACCAATCACTGGATGCTTTAAAAAAAGTTTTCTCAGTGCTTAAAGACAGAGAGGTGAAAAAATTACAAACCCACATATCAATGCTATTTTAAGCACCAATTAACTTTAAGGTTGTTTTTTTTCCAAGCTCAGGTTGACTTTACTCACTTGTATCCTCCTGTCAGATATGCCATTCACTTCCTTCTGTTCTGCTGTCCCTGGGTAGGCTGCATTAAAGGTTGGCATAGGGAGCAGTATAAATCAGGATTAACTGTGACCATTTTCATTGCTGAACAAACCTTCCACTGTTTATGGACCAGATGGGGATTCTACCCAGAGAATACTACCTGAAATCAGGTTGCATCCAAATGCTGTCTTTAGTACTATCCTAAGGATTGCTGGCAACCTTATACCTCTCTCTGTGAAATCACAGAACCACAGAATGCCAGGGACTGGAAGGGACTTCCAAAGCTCATCCAGTCCAATCCCCCTGTCAGAGAAGCATCACCTAAAGCAGATCATGCAAGAATGTGTCCAGGCAGGTTTTGAATATCTCCAGAGAGGGAGACTCCACAACCCACCTTGAGCAGCCTGTGCCAGGGTTTTGTCACCCTCACAGGGAAAAAAAATCCTCCTCGTGTTTAAACGAAACTTCCTATGCCTCACCTTCCACCCATTGCCTCTTGTTCTGTCATTGGGCATCGCTGAGCAGAGTCTGGCTCCAGCCTCTTGGAACTCACCCTGCACATATCGTAACCATTGCTGAGGTCACCTCTCAGTCTCCTCTTCAAGCAACACAGCCCCAGCTCCCTCAGGCTATCCTTCTAACAGAGCTATTCCATTCCCTTCAGCATCTTTATGGCTCTGCACCGGGCTCTTTCAAGCAGTTCTATGACCCTCTTGAACTAGGGGGGGGCCAGAAGGGCAGAACTGGGTACAGTACTCCAGAAGTGGTCTCATCAGGGCAGAGTAAAGGGGCAGGAGAAGTGAGTTGCAATGTACATACATAAATTAATCTTTAAACAAAATTAAAATATATTGTAGAGCTAAAGGAAAAAAACAACCAACCAAACAAAAAAACACCCAACAAATATTATGTTAATCCTTTTTGTTCCAAGTAAATCTAATGGTGTTAAGCTGAGGGTAAATTCTGTCCATTATTTTAGGCATTTTTCCTTCGTAAGTATGCAATCTAATGAAAAATCCTAGAACACCATGAAGCATTCTACATATTTTGGCATCAATTTATAACCATGTGTGCTATAGTTCTAGGTGTGGCAGCTAAAAGAAGTAGAATGGAAGTTTTGCAGGCATGGCTGTGTGAGATAGCTGTCATGTACTTGGTCATAGAAAAAGGACACTGAAAATAAACAATGAGTAGGGCAGAGCCATGTCCATGTTAATGCAGACCAGCAGCTGTTACAAATGTTGGGCAGAAAGGTTGAGAGCACAGCAAGTGGAAATCCCTAAGCTCAGTCTTTAAAGTGCATTTGTGCTGTGGGTTTGTTGAACTTGTACTTCAACCGTACTGACTCTGCACCTGTCCTCTTTCTCCTCCTTTTTTCCCTTCTGACACGTCCCTAGACCTCTGCTGGTGCTGTGGAATCACAAGATGGCACAGTGACAGATGGTGATGCTGATTTGGTTTAATCTCAACGTATAAATACGGAACTCTTAAGGAAGAACACCTTGTTATTTACAATCCAGCACTTTTCATATGCCAAGGGTAGCAACAGTTAACTCTTTCCTCTTCTGTCTGAACTGTTTGCTTCAGGGCACAGGTAGTCTCTGCAGAGAGCAGATGGTGATGCAAAGACAACATGTGATACTGCTAAGCAAGGGGGTGGGGGTGGTTTTTATTGTTGGTTTGGATGGTTTGGGTTAGTGTGGATTTCTTAGAAGTTTCAGTGATCTGCCTCCTTTCCATTTAGAAAGTTGATCTGTTTCTTTACAAGCAGCAACTTCTTGTGTCACTTTTAAAGTGGAATGGTATCATCCAGCAGCTATACAAAGCCCTTATAACATATTGTTGGTTTGTTTTGCTGTTGGTTTGGATGGTTTGGTTTAGTGTGGATTTCTTAGAAGTTTCAGTGGCCTGTCTCCTTCCTATTTAAAAAGTTGATCTGGTTCTTTACAAGCAGCAACTTCTTGCGTCACTTTTAAAGTGGAATTGTATCATCCAGCAGCTATACAAAGCCCTCATAACATATTATTGGTTTATTTTGTTGTTGGTTTGGATGGTTTGGGTTAGTGTGGCTTGCTTAGGAGTTTCAGTGGCCTGTCTCCTTCCCATTTAAAAAGTTGATCCTGTTCTTTACAGGCAGTAACTTCTTGCATCACTTTTAAAGTGGAATTGTATCATCCAGCAGCTATACAAAGCCCTCATAACATAAGTTAGCACTAGGAGGTGGTGCTGGTTTCTGTGAGCTCAGATGGGCATATTGCTGTTCACTGCAATTAAACACCACCACAACTAAACACTGCTTTTCACAGGACACACCAGCTCCCACAGCCCCCTTATCAGGTTGTCAATTACAGCAATTACAGCAGCTGGAATTGGAACAAAGTGCCTCTGTTGTATCCATAGATAAGTATCTAAATGTCAGCTATTAATTCTGTATTTTCTATCCTCTCGGTCTGAGAGGGTTGGTATGATGCTGCATTGTAACTTCAGCCACTCTGCCAAAGACCCTTGCTTGAGGTAACTTGGCTCACCTCAGCTGAAGATAATATTTCTTCCACGATTTACTGGAGGGCTTGTTCCAAAGTCACATAAATTTAAACTCTGGAGAAAATTACTGTAATATCCCAGAGGAAACCAAGAAACAGATCTCAGCTCTGGAAAGTTGTTTCAAAATAAAACGTAAAGCAATTTTGCAACTCTTTATCATTTCAGTAATATTAAAAAAGTAATAATCCCTTTGTTAGTTGTTTTCCACACAGAGGCTTCCAGCGTGCAGGTAGAGGATGGTTAGAATTGAGATGTTGGTGGGTTATAGTATATGTACTTAATGCCCGCTTGCCTAGATGTGGTAAATCTTAGCCCAAATCAGACACAGCATTACAGAGCACTTCTTCTGAACAGTTATGTAGAGGAATAATATGTTTCTAGAAATTCTGTCTTTTAAATAGCTTCATTTACCACTCCATAGCTATTTTTAGTTTGCTGAGGAAGGAGCAAATTAGGGTATTTTTACAGGCACTTTATCTAAAGATCAGCCTGAAAATACTGACACTGCAAATCATTCCAAATCTACTCTTATTTCTATTCACATTTATCTCCTGTCCTTATACTTTATTTCCCAATAGCAATACATTTTCAAGAAGCATTACTTCCTTATGTTATTTTCATTGTATGTACTGATGAATGACCAAATGTGTATTTCTTTCTCTAATTCACTTCTTTCTAAGAACAAAACTCCAGTGACGACTCTCAAGAGGAGTGTCAAACGCATTCGATAGGCCAATGGCATCCTGGGCTGCATCAAAAGATGAGTTGCCTGCAGATCCAGGGGAGAAATTCTGCCACTTTGCTCTGTTCTGGTAAGACCTCACCTGGAGTACTGTGTCCAGCTCTGGAGCCCTCAACAAGGAAGGCCATGGACCTGATGGGGCAGTTCCAGAGGAGGGCTGCAAAAATGCTCAGGGGGTCGGAACACCTCTGCTACAAAGACAGGTTGAAGGAGCTGGGGTTGTGCAGCCTGGAGAAGAGAAGGCTCTGGGAAGACCTAACAGCAGCCTTCTAGTATCTGAAGGGGGTCTACGAGAAGGAACTGTTTGTCAAGAGTTGTGGTGACAGGACTAGGGACAATGGTTTCAGACTAGAGAAGAGGAGATTTAGACTGGATGTTAGGAATAAGTTCTTTATTGTGAGGGAACAGGTTGCCCAGGGAAATAGCTGAGACTCCATCACTGGAGATATTAAAGGTGAAGCTTGACAGGGTACTGGGCAACCTGATATAGTGGAGGTTGTTCCTGCTGACTGCAGGGGAGTGTTGGACTAGATGACCTTTGGAGGTCCCTTCCAGCCCAAACCACTCTATGATTCTATGTTTGTTTGGCATTAGAGGCAATGGCTGGATGTTAAAGACCCATGATAAATATCCTCTGGTAGAAGAAAATAATACCAATGGATATGACAGAAATCAGGCAGAGCACAGACTGCAACAGTTTTTCAAATTCTGTGAGAACTAAAGTCTTGGAAGCTTGTATCAGTGAGTCATTCCTTGACAGTCAATACCCAATGGCTTGATGTGCTGGTTTGAGGCTAATTGGAATATTTTAATAGAGAAAATTATATTATAGGCTGTGAAAAGGAAACAACGGTGATGTCTACTTTACTTATTCTTAAACATCTCAGCAAGCCTATGAGTGCTCAAAACATAGATAAGTGAGTCTCTGAGACACAGTGTCTTGGTCTAGCAGCTTCTGGCTTTTTCTCCTGTCTGATGAGTAACCTCACTAACCACTTTTCTTCTAATCCCCCTGGCTGACCCTCCAAGCTCGCCTTGTGTGTAAGGCACCTTGCGGTAAGGTATAGGGGAGGGGAGAAGGTGGAAGGGTGGTTGGGAGCCCCTCTTGGGGTCACTGACTTCTGGGAGGGGTGTTGTGTATCTGAATTATCTTTAACTTGTATATTTCTGTAAATATTCCTGTATATATTTGCTTGTATATTGTGCAAAAGTGTAAATAGAGCCTCAGTCCTTAACTTTCAGCTGGCTGAGTTCTGGTCTGGGTCATTTTACACAGTGTGGGGGGGCAGGGAACTCCCAAACCATCACACTTGAGAAAGAAATGCAGATTCAAGCCACTGTTGAAAGGCAAAGCAAAAGCTTGAACCTGGATGCATTTTTCTTGTATTCTTTTGCAGTAAGAGAATAGGTCTAGCTCTCTTCTCTTTCTCTCCCTTACTATTATTTATTCATAGATAAATTCATTGAAAAACTCGGGCAAGAAACTGAGCAGGAAACGTGAACTCTGTTTCTTTCTGCCTACTGTCTTTACCATCTGCTCTTTTTTTTCTGTCTCATACCCATTCCTTGTTCAGAATGAAATTATAGAAAGGGCCTATCCTTGATCTGACAGCTTCTCCTTGAAATCAGTCTGTTTCTAGAGAAAATGATCATTAGAGCAAAGTGGTCACCTGAGAGAAGGAGGCTTCATCTCTAGTGCTAACTGAACTGTAATGAATTACTGCCGAGTGCCTCACTAAATGAAAAGTGGTGTATTTTACTGAA
>VWZE01025704.1:659481-674056 GCA_013396675.1 Eubucco bourcierii | reverse complement strand
AAAAAAAAAAAAAAGGTTTGACTTGTTTTGCTCACAGAGCTAAGAATTAATGTAGGAATTTTTAAATTTTTTTTTTTTTTTTAGCACTTACCATGCTAAATACACTCAATGTATTAAACATCTGGATCCAAGAATGTACCTGTTTGTGACTTCAAAGGCTAGCTAACTTGTTCTAAAATACCGTTTCTGAGCAGCACTTGAATCCATTATTGAAACAATCTTTTCCACTCAAAAGAGAACAGTTCCTCTGAGGATATCATTCCTATAGAAGCAAACATCTCTTCACAGTTCAAAGTCAGTTTCCAGCCACTTATGAGCTGAGATAGTGAAGAGCTTCCATTACAAAACTCCATAAGGGCACTTCTCACCCTAGGTCATTAGCATTAACAAGACACTTGCTCGCACAAACTCAGTATAATGCAAACTATGATCTTGAAGCAACCATCAGCATTTGAGAGAGAACATGTGGAAGGGTAAAGCCTTAACATTGGCACCAGCTCTATGAATGCCAGTTCAACCTGTGCATCTTCACAAAGGGAGCTCTGCTATCATTTTGCTGAAGGGATGGGATAATCCATAATTGTCCATGATTGTTTGTTGTTGGTTTTTTGTTTGTTTGTTTGTTTGTTTTTTTAAAACATAAATAACACCTTCTATGGGAAATTGGAATCATAGAATCATAGAATGGTAACGTTGGAAGTGACCTCAAAGATCCTCCAGTTCCAACTCCCTGCCATAGGCAGGGACACCTCCCACTAGAACAGGTCACTCAAGGCCTCATCGAGCCTCACCTTGAACATCTCCAGGGAGGTTGGGGAGGACGGAAGCACAGAATGTGATCAAGATGTGTTTCTGTCCTCCCCAATCTCCTTGGGAAACCTGTACCAGTGTCTCACCACCCTCATTGCAAACAACTTCCTCCTAACATCCAGTTTCAATCTCCCCTCTGCCAGCTCAAACCCATTGCCCCTTGTCTTGTCGTTACAAGACCTTGTCAATAGTCCCTCCCCAGCCTTCCTGTAGCCCTCTTCAGATACTGCAAGGTTTATATATGGTCTCTTGGAAGTCTTCTCTTCTCCAGGCTGGAGAGTCCCAACTCTCTCAGCCTGTCCTCAGGTATAATTATTGTTCACTCAATTAGTGCTTTGCCAAAGTTAATTCTGTGCAGGGAAATGGATTGGGTTTTTTGTTGGTTGTTTTTTTATTTTTATTTTTATTTTGTGGCAGGGACATCTTATTCTCTTGTTTTGTCTCAATTTAATCTTTCCATGGTAAATCCTTTTCTATTTTTGTTGAGACAGAACTTGGCTTTTTTCTTGTCAGAGTTGATCAGCACATTCTTACACCCTCTGAAATAGCCACTGCACTACTGTGTACTGACTCAAAGTCAGTCCTTAAAGCACATCTTGCCTCTGCTATGTTTTCTTCTACCTCAATCCCTCCATCTGAGTTCACAACTGCACCATGCTACAGACCTCTCTGTGAAGAGAGAAGGGATATGGGTAAACACCAAACACAATAAAATCTCATAACCAAGAAAACAAACCCCTCAAACCTGTCAGGTCTGCTTTCTTTTCAACTGTTTCCTGATAGATTTTCAAGGAGATTGTTTTCTTGTGGAATGGAAGAGGAATTCTTGTATTTTTCTGAATTGTAGGATGATTTATAGAATCATAGAATGGTAAGGTTGGAAGGGACTTCAAAGATCATCTAGTTCCAATCCCCTTTCATAGGCAGAGACACCTCCACTAGTACAGGTCACTCAAGGCCACTTAGTTCTGATTGTTTTAAAGGGAAACAATTTTTTCAGTCTGAATTTTATTTTTTTTCCCTCTTTAGTAGCTAGTGACCTAAATATTTGAAAAATTGAACAGATACTCGTATTTATTATTGCTGAAATTCAACCAAATCAGTGCATATTTTTGCAATATCAACTAGGGAATTTCATGAGAAGGATTGGGAATGCCCAAAAGTGACTTACCTTGATGCTTATGCAGAAAACAAGAAGCTAAAAGCTTTCAACTCAGTTAACTGTCAACAATTTACAAGGCAAAGGGCAGTGAAAAGGAAAATAATAAATCTTTTGGCTTCTTTTCATGCATGTTTTGTAAGCTCTAATTATTCTAATACTAGAGTTAAATCTCAAACAATACAAATATGCCCTAATGAATCAGCTAAGCTCTTAGGAACTGGCTTTTAGGGAAGCAGAGCATTGTAAAATCTCTGACATGCACCATATGCATCATAAAAATAAACCATAAAAAGCTTCTGTTTATTGCTACTAAGAGTAGCAGCCCTAAAAGGGGTGCAAATGAAATGAGGTCATGGTCTCCACTCAATAATTATCCAAAGGAGCTAGTTGTGGAGTAGCAATTAGGGGAGGGAACAGCAGGCAATACTCCCACCAGACGTTAGTATTTGTGCAGTGTTGTGCTTACCTGAGGCAGAAACCCTCCCAGAGCACCTGCTGAGTGCTACAAATCCACACCATCCCCAGCAAGGACCAGTATCTTAAAGGCTCAGTTGAGCCCTTACTGATTCCTAGAGGCACAAACATGAAAAAAAAAAAAAAAAAAAAAGTTCCAAACTTCTTTTTGTGTTGACTTACTTGAAAATGGATGTTAAAAAAAAAAAAAACAAACAAACCCCAAAACCAACTAAAACCCTAGGGAGAGGCAGGCTTCAAAGTCAGGCAACACACTTCCCAAAAAAACTGTGCTGAACAAAAACACAGCTTCTTTGGCTAGATCTCTCCATGTGCACTAGGAAAGCTGCAGATCTGTTAAATGACAAAGCCTGGTAACCTTGAGTCTTACGTGATAAGAAATAAACTATCGCAGTGACAGTCTCCAGGGAAAGGAAAGAAAAAGGGTAAAAAAAAAAAAAGAAAAGAAAGGAAAAAAGATTTTTCTGCAGACCAAAAACTACACAGAGTTCTTTTTTTTTTAACAGCTGAAGATTTAAAAAGACTTGAAGCAAACAGGTGGAGTTTTTTTTTTTCTTTGTGGAAAAGGAGTTGGCAGAAGTTGAAATGAAAAATATGAGCTCACGGTGATGATGGAATGCTGAAGACAGAGTTCTGGTTTTAATTACATAAAGGGTAGGTAATCCTTGCTTGCTGGTCCAGTTGGGAAAAATAAAGCCTGTCTCTTCATCACATATTATGAATAATTGAACAAAATCTCTTGCTACCTATTAAACTATAAAAGATCACTGGTCCTATGATTTTTTTTTTCCTAATGTGTAACACACATGAGCTATTTAACAGATGCTGAAGTTACACTTTCCTAACTCATGAATAATTTGACGGTGTTTAGAAATTCAGGTTGGGTTCTTTATGACCTGAAAACAAATCCATGGTGTATTAAATTAAAATCTTTGCATAGAAAGAAAAAAATGGAAAATGAAGAAGATAAAAGCAAACCAGCTGCCCATTCTTTGCTGAGGCCAGCCTCCTAAGTGATAACCTCAGATCTAATGTGACCTACCAGCTTTGGCTGGCTTTAGCCCTTCTTTGGATCCTGTTTCCTGTGCAGAGGGAATCATAGAATCATAGAATGTCAGGGGCTGGAAGGGACCTCAAGAGACCATCTGGTTCAGTCCCCCTGCCAGAGCAGGAGCACCCAGAGCAGATCACACAGGAATGCATCTAGATGGTTCTTGAATATCTCCAGAGAGGGAGACTCCTCAACCTGCCTGGGTAGCCTGTGCCAGTGCTCTGTCACCCTCACAGGGACAAAAAATCATCCTCAGGTTCACATGGCACCTCCTATGCCTCAACTTCCACCCATTGCCCCCTGTCCTGTCACTGGGCATCACTGAGAAGAGGCTCCAGCCTTCTGGCACTCAGCCCTAACATATTTATAAACACGAATAAGCTCACTCCTTAGTCTCCTCTCCAAGCAGCACAGCTCCAACTGCCTCAGGCTCTCCTCATAAGGAAGACATTCAATTTCCTTAATCATTATGCATGTGGGTATTGGGTCTGGGCTGAGCTGGAGTTAATTCTCCTCAAAGCATCTTTCTAGTGCTGTGCTTTGCAATGCTGTAGCTGAGTGTTGGTAAGGCAGCAGTGTTTTGGCCACAGCTAAGCTGAGCACCCAAGCTGTGCTATTGAACGTTTCCCCACTTCCACAGTCTGAGAGGACACAGCTGAGCCAGCTGACTCAAACTGCCTGAAGGGATATCCCATGCCATACAATGTCTGCTCAGGTATAAGAATGAGTGAAAGAAGGAAGTTTGGGGATATTCATCCATGGTGTCTGTCCTCCATGGGAATCATTACACATAGAGGGCTCTGCTTCCTGAGATCAATCATCATAGAATCATAGAATGGCAAGGTCGGAAGGAATCTCAAAGGTCACCTAGTTCCAACCCCTTGCCATAGGCAGGGACACCTCCCACTAGAACAGGTCACTAAAGGCCTTGTCCAACCTGGTCTCATCATGCTGCTGGGAAGGAAGTAAGGGTGACAGAACCCTGGAGCAGGCTGCCCAGAGAGGCTGTGGAGACTCAAAACCCACCTGGATGTATTCCTGAGCAAACTACCTTAGAGGATCCTGCCTTGGCAGCCAGGTTGGACCCAATGATGTCTGGAGGTCCCTTCCAACCTCTAAGGTTCTGTGATTCACATCTCTGCTTTTGCTTCCACGTGGTCCATTGCTTTGTTTATCATTATTATTAAGCTGCTTCTATCTTATAACCGGCTTATTATTATATTTTCCCCTTCTCACCTGTCCATCTAGGAGGAGGAGTGATTGAGCAGCTTTGGTGGGCATTTGGCCCCTAGCCGTTGCCCAACCACCACAAGGTGCCACTTTGTCCAGTTTTGTGCTAAACTTGGTTTTGCTTCTACCTCACCATGAGGCCAGTGCAAACCCCAGGGTCACCTCAGTACACTGAGCAGCTGGAGAACAAATAGTTGAGCTGAATCTTAAACTTGATCTTTTCACATTGGAAAAAACATTGGTCTTTCACATGGGGCAAAAGCTGGGTGGAGAATATGCTATTCTCAAGTGTGTCTGAGGCCTTTGCATGCATGTTTAGCAGGGAAAGCTTTTTTTTTTTTTTCTTTTTTTTTTTTTTCTTTTTGGTAACTGTTGGAAAAAGATATTTAATCTTAAAAACATTCAAACAGATTCTATTTTGGTTTGGTTTAGGGTTTCTCTTACGTGGCAGCAGTTTTTGGCAGCTCATTTCCTTTTACTGAGAGGCTGCAGGCTTTGAAGAAGGGGAATATCTGCACAGAGTCTCTGTGACTTCTCCATTTGTCACAAATCAAAAACTCAGGACCCAGCTAGGGAGCACCTTTATCAAACTATTTCCCCATGATGAATTCATTTGGCAAATCTCTCTAAACTGAAGTGTGTTTCTCAATTTGAATACACTTTTTCAGGAGCACTCAATTTCATGGAGACAAGAGAATGTTTACCTCTCAGCAGCATCTCATCAAGTAAACAAGACGAGACTGTTTTTTGTTCTCTTCACCCTCCCAGACAGAGGTGCAGAGGCGGTGGCTTGAGCTGAGGGACATCTGCGTTCCGTCGTTTTCCCTGACAGAGCTCCCTCCTCACCGGGCCTCCTGCTGCCGCGGCATGAAGCAGCTCTGTGCTGCGGGGCCCCTGCCCCTCTGCGGACAGACGCGGAGGAGCCCAAGCAGGGCTCAGTGCTGTTTCTTGGAGGCAATGAAGTGAAAAGCAGTGCTGTGGTGCAGTGCTCTGCTCCTCCACAAGCAGCGTTTGCCCGTCTGCTGGAGAAAACAGGCTTGAAACTTCCACCTGCCAACCGGTTGCGTTAAAGTGCAAAGATGCGAGCAGTAGGCACAACCATTCTTTGCAACAACAATCAAAGTAAACTATTTTCAAGCTTTGCCCCTTTACTCTGCTCTCGTCAGAGTACTGGAGTACTGGAGCAATTCTGGAGCTCTCAGCACAGGAAGGACGTGGAAGTGTTAGAGTGGGTCCAGAGGAGGCCACGAAGATGCTCAGAGGGCTGAAGCAGCTCTGCTCTGAGGACAGACTGAGAGAGTTGGGGCTCTTCAGGTTGGAGAAGAGAAGGTTTTGAGGGGACCTGATAGTAGCCTTCCAGTATCTGAAGGGGGCTACAGGAAGGCTGGGGAAGGACTATTGACAAGGTCTTGCAATGACAGGACAAGGGGCAATGGGTTTGAACTGGCAGAGGGAAGATTTAGACTGGATGTTAGGAGGAAGTTGTTTACAGTGAGGGTGGTGAGACACTGGCACAGGTTGCCCAGGGAGGTTGTGGCTGCTCCCTGCCTGGATGTGTTCAAGGCCAGGTTGGTCGAGGCCAGGTTGGACCTGTACTAGTGGGAGGTGTCCCTGCCTATAGCAGGGGGTTGGAACTGAATGATCCTTGAGGTCCCTTCCAACCTTACCATTCTATGATTCTATGATTCTATGATTTTTATTATTCAAACTATGCTATGTAAACCTGAAAAAGTAAGTAGCATTCTCTATGTACTGCACCCAGACCAGTTTAAATATGTTTTACCAGCCATTCAGTATTTCCCCTGCACTTTCTAATTCTGTTGCCTCTAAATCGCTCTACATCAAGCAAATAGTGCTGATTTTTAGGATCTGTCTTTATAAACAAAGTATCTTGCATTGATTTAATATTAAAACACCAATGCAATTCGGCACATGCAGCAAAAGGCAGAAGGATAAACACTAATAGAGGAGCTAAAAAAATGATGAAGTGTTAACTTCAGGAGAAAAAATGTTCCTCATAGTTATTTGGGTGTTCTTTAAAGGGATTTGATGTAGTGTCCATCTCTATTTGCTGGGAATGGACTTTCACTGAAGAGCACTGTTCTGGAAAATAAAAACAGCTCCAGGTGTCAGTGACAGAAGAAGCTGAAGATCATTCAGTCACCTCAAGATGAAAATGTATATTTTAACACTATTTCTGACTAGTGCCAGATCAGCTGTGCATTTAGCACTTCTTCCATCAGTGCAGTATTTTTGGAATGATGCTTAAATATATTTCAGAAGCTAATCACAATCTATTTTTATTACTCAGCCCACAAATATTAAATTGCCAAGTGTATGTCTCCAGCTTAGTCTTTTTTATTTTTTTTTCTCAGAAAACACTGACATAATTTATTACTTTTAAATTTTTATTTTTTTCATGAGTGGAAGAGCTAAATAGCAACAGCTCATATTGGAACAGCATTGAGAAAATAAATTTTCCTTGGGTTTCAACTACCAGCACTGACTCCCACTATATGAATCTCTTTCCAATTTTGAAGCTAGATTAACCACTTTATTTTAGCAGCTCATATCACTATGCTGCAGTACCCAACTCTATTTTAATTTAAATATATGGATCCTCTTTGTCATCTCAGTTGGGAACCTGTGGAAAAAAAAAATGACAATGTATTGCTCCACACAATCTGCACATCTTTCTTGCATTTCCTTTCTGTGCATTTTGCTTAAGTGAACTCAAAGCTAACAGAAATAAACTGAAATAAATGAATGGCTTCCCTAAATGTAACTG
The DNA here is from genome assembly GCA_013396675.1 of Eubucco bourcierii. Taxonomy (NCBI): domain Eukaryota; kingdom Metazoa; phylum Chordata; class Aves; order Piciformes; family Ramphastidae; genus Eubucco; species Eubucco bourcierii. Next base: position 666,541 of record VWZE01025704.1, on the reverse strand, counting down.
CAAGGAAGTCTGGTGGAGGCATAGCAATAATATTTCATTTTTTATTCAGAGAATACATACAAATATAAATATATAAATATACACACACACACACACACACACACACATATATATATATACACACATGTATAATATATATATATGTGATGCAAAGTGGCTGGTTATGTGTTCTTACATTGAACACAATAATTCATTTTTTATTCAGATTTATTTATTTATTTATTTATTTATTTATTTATTTATTTATTTGTATATATATGTATTTATTTATATATTTATATATACATAGATAAGGGCAATGAGGCTGATGAGAGACCTCAAGCACAACCCTATGAAGAGAGGCTGAGGGAGCTGGGATTGTTTAGCCTGGAGAAGAGGAGGCTCAGGGGAGACCTTCNGCTGCCCAGGGAGGTGGTGGAGTCATCGTCCCTGGAGGTGTTCAAGGCAGGTTTGGACGTGGCACTTGGTGCCATGGTCTGGTCTTGAGTTCTGTGGTATCTGGTTGGACTTGATGATCTTTGAGGTCTCTTCCAACCCTGGTGATACTGTGATACTGTGATATGATGCAAAGTGACTGGATATGTGTTCTTACATTTAACACAATAATTCATTTTTTATTCAGAGAATAGATACATGTATTTATATATTTTATATATATTTATTTATATCTAGATATGTGATGCAAAGTGGGTGGATATGTGTTCTTACACTTAGTACAATAATTAATTTTTTATTCAGAGAATACATATATATATATTTAATTTTATATATATATATATATATGATGCAAAGTAGCTGGACATGTGTTCTTGCACTTAACACAATGCACAACAGTTGAAATTTCTGACTTCTGCTTTCAAGCACTTCCAAATCGTTCCAAAGTCTCCCTTTCCTAATTCCCTATTCCCCCCTCCCCAGTTTGAAATGGCTTTTTAAAAACTCTATTGAAAATTTAAAAAAAAAAACCCTGAAGTATAAATTTCAAGAAGGCATACACACATTTTGTAACACTTTATTTCTTCCTTCATTAAAAAGTTTAGCACCAGAACTGTGATGGCTGGCTGCTTGAATATTCCCTTACGCAAAAGTGGTCAGTGCAATGCTTTTGGTTCCCTTTCCTCAGAACTAGCACAGACACTTAGACATGAGAAGCTCAACATGAGCCAGCAGTGTGCACTTGCAGCCCAGAAAGCCAGCCAGAGCCTGGGCTTCATCAAAAGTGTGGGCAGCAGGGCAAGGGAGGTGATTCTCCCCCTCTGCTCCACTCTGGTGAGACACTACCTGGAGTACTGCATCCAGTTCTGGAGCTCCTGGGACAAGAGGGATGTGGAGATGCTGGAGTGTGTCCAGAGAAGTGCCACGAGGATGCTCAGAGGGCTGGAGCACCTCTGCTATTAGGACAGACTGAAAGAGTTGAGGCTGTTCGGTCTGGACAAGAGGAGGCTCCCAGGTGACCTTCCTATGGCCTTCCAGGATCTGAAGGGGACCTACAAAAAAGGCTGGGAAGGGACTTTTTAGGCTGTCGGGCAGTGACAGGACTAGGGGGGCATGGAGCAAATCTGGAGGTGTGGAGATTCAGCCTGGATGTGAGGAGGAAGTTCTTCTCAGTGGTGAGAGCCTGGAATGGGTTGCCCAGGGAGGTGGTTGAGGCCCCATCCCTGGAGGTGTTTAAGGCCAGGTTGGATGAGGCTCTGGGCAGCCTGATCTAGGGTAGGGTGTCCCTGCCCATGGCAGGGGGGTTGGAACTGGGTGATCCTTGTGGTCCCTTCCAACTCTGACTGACTCTATGATTACCAGAAAACAGAACTTTTTATTTAAGAAACTTCACCAATATACATTTTTAGCATGTGGGACAAGATTTATCTCTCATTTGAGAGGCAGAAGCCAGGAAAGCCAAAGCCATTAGTTCATTTTTCTCTATAACTTTTAATCTGGACAGTAGTCCCTGTCTAGTTGTATCTGTATTTCCCACATTCAGACCTTGTGGAAGGGATATGTACACTAAGCAAGTGAAAATATCTTAGAATTTCTTATTTTCATCAATAAATTCCACTCGAAGGCAAAACATTTCTGCAGGATGATTATTTCAAGCAAGTACTTCCACAAAAGAGGTGTTCCCCAGTGAAAATGACAGCAAAGAAGGAACTTTCTTTAGCATGGGTTCCTACACTACAACAGACGATGACAGTGAAGAAACAAAACAATATTTCTTGGCAGTTTCCCTGTGGATTAACAGTTTAATTTCAGGAAAGGATTTTGAAACATTGATGGGGAACTCTCCTTCATAGAGCTGTCACCAGCAGTGCCTGCAGAATACAGAAACAGCAGGTTTGCTGAAATGGGAATAATCCTGCTCAGCTCGAAACAGGAGACAACTCTCTTCTAGCATTTCCTGCACGGCAGTTTGTAGGATGTTTGCTGCTAGAAGAGTAAAAGTCTGCACTTAAAAAATGCTGACATATCTGACACAGATTGGCTTGACATTGAAATCTATGTTTAGTAGTTCTTATATGGTGCTATTTCACATTCTTTTAAAGCAGTCATTCTCAAATCTGCAACATGCAGTAGCCAGAAAATTCTGTGGCTCACAGAACTGAATGTTTTATCTGTGTCAGTTCAGGAGAGAAAGATTTATTTATTTATTTATTTATTTTTGGTGCTGATAACCAGGTAGCTTCAGAGGCCAGGAGCAAGTGATAAGCAAAATCAACATCTGCAGTATTATTATTGGAATCAAACGTGTAGTCACAGCATAAAAATGACCTCCTGCTATTCAGGAGTTCAATTTACTTTTAATTAGTTTCAATATATGTGTAACTATTCTCCTGGGTTGGAAACTGCATACTGTCCTCTCTGTAGATGAAAACAGAGTGAGGTTATAGAAAGAGAAAAAAAATCTTGATTCTCTGCTGGGTTTCATACTGCAAATCATTGTCCAATCAAGGACTCCACTCCATTTCTTCCTTGCTTTCTCCTTGCTTGCTGCTCCTGCATTGAGGTACAAGCAAGTCTCCAGGGTTAAGCTAGAGCAGATGAACATGGTTTTCCCACCCAGCTTGCACAGAGATCAGCCCTAGGCATGTTGTAAATAATTAGTGAATAGATGATCTGATACTATAACAAACATTTAGATTAATGTGCCTTGTTTCCCGAGTGTCATTTATAAAGTCTGATGAGAATATGAATGTCAATACACAGCAAAATGGGAGAAATTCTTCCCTACAAAATGGTGATGGGAGAAGGTGTGGAATTTCACAAGCTGAACTGATCTAAGTATATCAACCAAATCTTTACAATACCATACTTGCAATATAGAATCATAGAATCATAGAATGGTAAGGTTGGAAGGGACCTCAAGGTCATGTCAGGGGGTTGGAACTAGATGATCCTTGAGGTTCCTTCCAACCTTACCATTCTATGATTCTATGATTCTGTGATCTAGTTCCAACCCCCTGCCATAGGCAGGGACACCTCCCACTAGTACAGGTTACTCAAGGCCTTGTCCAACCTGGCCTTGAACATCTCCAGGGAGGGAGCAGCTACAACTTCCCTGGGCAACCTGTGCCAGTGTCTCACCACCCTCACTGGAAAGAACTTCCAGTATAAATCTCCCCTCTGCCAGTTCAAACCCATTACCCCTTGTCCTGTCATTGCAAGATCTTGTCAATAGTCCCTCCCCAGCCTTCCTGTAGCCCCTTCAGATCCTGGAAGGCTACTCTAAGGTCTCCTGGAAGCCTTCTCTTCTCCAGGCTGAAGAGCTGCAACTCTCTCAGTCTGTCCTCATAGCAGAGCTGTTCCTGTGTATAGAGATGTATAAATTACATCCATAGGTCTTCCCTTGCCCACTGATATAGTTAACTCCATGAATGAAGGCCCTTATGCTGGTCAGGCAAGACTTGCCCTGGAGAAAACCATGCTGGACATCTCAAATCACCTCCCTGTCTTTGATGTGCCCCAGTGCAGCACCTAGGAGAACTTGTTCCATGATCTTCCCAGGCATTGATCTGCAGAAGCCCTTCTTATTATTCTTTGGATCCCTTGCCAAGTTCAACTCCAGCTGCACCATCCCACTCCTGCTGCACTTTGGCCTTCCTGACTCCATCCCTACGCAGTTGGGCAGTGTTCAAATACTTTTCCCAGAACAACTGTCCCTGCTTCCATGGTCTGTGCAGTTCCTTCTTGCTCTTTAGTTTGACCAGCAAGCCTTGACTCAGCCATGCTGTGGTCTTTTCCCTTCCTTTTCCAGAAGATGCTGGAGTGATTGCAGTCCCCCAACAAGATGAGAACCTGTGAGCTTGAAGCATCCCAGCTGGAATAAGAAGCTTTGTCAATAGGTTCCTCTTGACCAGGCAGCCTGTGATAGCTTTGGTCTCTAATTCTTACCCATGAGCTATCAACGTGTTCATGGCTATTCTTCAGGACCAGCTCTTTACAATCTATCCATTACTAGAGGGCAATACTTCCACCCCTCCTTCCTTACCTGTCTCTTCTAAAGAGCCTGTAGCTCTTCTCTTAAAAAGGAGATGTAGAAAAGAGTTTAAGCTCCGTGTTTGTTGCAAATCAAGAAATATATCTATATATCTATCTCTATCTATCTCTCTCTCTGTATGTATATATATATATAAATATATATATGTTTTGTATTAGTATTTGTTTCACTGGGCCACACTTTTTTTTTTGGTAAGCCCTATCCTTGGAAATGGATACATCCTGAGAGTGAGTTTATTCTTTTTCCAAGTTAGATAAACTTTGAAAAACCTGTTTTGAAAATAAATACCTCACAACCACCACATACATTAAACACCTTTCACTTTTGACAGTACATTAATAATTAAGGAACTCTGGAATTTCCATGGCAACAGCAGACTTAATAAGATCCCAGTTGCATGTATTAAGATGAGCTGCTCTTGCTGTCTCACACAATAACCAGTAAGAACTGGTCACCTAGATCAGAATTTCCAGTGTCATTGGTAAGACTTTTCCTGGAAGAAAGGGATACAAAGCACTTATGTTTCTAACCTCCTCTTTGCTGCATTTTACTCTCTGAAGACTGAGCACCCTCAGCAACAACACAGTCAGATTTTATCTGTTTCTTTGGATACTCTGCAACTGCATGGAGATCTCAAGGGAATAAATAGAGGGAAGACAGACATGAACCTGTTGAAACCATTCCCCTCTGCTGCAAACACACTTTTATTCTATTATGGACAATTTATAACATTAGGAATACAACTATCATCACACAACTTGAGAGAGGAAGGACCCTGGTAATTTTCAGAACAGCTGCTACCAAAAAAAACCAAAAACCAAAAAAAAACAACCCACAACAAACCCCTAACCCCAAAACATTTAGAAAGTAATAAAAAATCAGGGATTGGGAATTAGAAATAATCATGCCCTTCACATACATTGATTGGAGAAACTGGTTTCTAAAATAAGTTTAGAATGCAGGATTAAAGTACAGTCCCTTGGATTTTTATGAAACTGCTTCTTCTTTGAGTTCTCTTTCTTTGATCCTCTATCACCTTTAAGTTAAGCAACATCCTTAACAGGAGCCACAAAGTGCTCAGCTTCCTGGGCTTTGGAACACTTCAAACCTGTTCATCAGAATACCCTCAGCAGCAGATCAGACTTGTTTGAAATGGCATGACTGTCACTTGGTGGCATTTCATGCATCCCTGTGCTGTCTCCTGTAACTCCTGTTGAGCTCAAAGAAAAGTTTATTTTGCTTGTTCTGTGTTAGAAAATGAAAACCAAAGAAAGAAAGGGGGGGGAAAAAAAAACAAACCCAAAACAACCCTCAGGACAAAAATCTGTTACAGCCTCTAAATCCACTGAAACAAGCTCCTATCACAAAACCTCTAACGTTGAAATTCTTTTTAAAAGTTTAAGAATTGATGAAGCCTTAAGGAAGTCATACAGCCACATTGACTCTTTTGGGCTGTAAGACAAATAAAAGAGTTCTGGCTGAGCAGAGAGCTTTGGTTGGAACTCAGGAAGAAAGGAAGGTTCATGGCCAGTGGAAGAAGGGGCAGGCCACTCAGGGCTACAGAGATGTCATGAGGCTGTGCAGAGAGAACATCAGAAAGGCTAAATCCCAGCTAGACATTCATCTGGCTACTGCTGCAAAAGACAATAAAAAATGTTTCTGTAAACACATTAACAACAAAAAGAGGCCTATGATGAGTCTGCATTCTTTGTTGCATACAGGAGGAAACACAGTGGCCAAGGCTGAGGTACTGAATGCCTTCTGTGCCTCAGTCTTTAATGTGTTGGTTTGAGGCTAATTGGAATATTTTAATGGGGAAAATTATACTACAGGCTGAGAAAAGAAAACACTGGTGATGTCTACTTCTCTCATAGGCTTGCTGAGATGTTTAAGAACATAAACATAGATAAGACACAGAGTCTTGGGTTCTCTAGCTTCTTGCTTTCTCCTCTCTGCTGAGTAACCTCACTAACCACGTTCCTTCTAACCTCCCCTGGTCAGTCCTCCAAATTCACCTTGTGCGTAAGCCAAGCCCTGGGGTAAGGTATAGGGGTGGGGAGAAGGTGGAAGGGTGGTTGGGAGCCCCTCCTGGGGACTCTGATTTCTGGGAGGGGAGTTGTGTTTCTGTATTACCTTTCACTTGTATATCTCTGTAACTATTCCTGTCTGTTGTGTATATAGAATCATAGAATCATAGAATCATAGAATCATAGAATGGTAAGGTTGGAAGGGACCTCAAGGATCATCTAGTTCCAACCCCCTGCCATAGGCAGGGACACCTCCCACTAGTACAGGTTACTCAAGGCCTCATCCAATCTGGCCTTGAACACATCCAGGGAGGGAGCATCCACAACCTCCCTGGGCAACCTGTTCCAGTGCCTCACCACCCTCACTGTAAAGAACTTCCTCCTAACATCCAGTCTAAATCTCCCCTCTGCCAGTTTAAACCCATTGCCCCTTGTCCTGTCATTGCAGGACCTTGTAAATAATCCTTCCCCAGCCTTCCTGTAGGCCCCCTTCAGATACTGGAAGGCTACTATCAGGTCCCCTCGAAGCCTTCTCTTCTCCAGG
>VWZE01025704.1:609425-658860 GCA_013396675.1 Eubucco bourcierii | reverse complement strand
AGGGGGGGCGCGGGAAGGACAGGGAACTCCCAAACCATCACACTTAATATTAAGATCTGCTGTTCTATGAGTGCTCTACTCCTGGGGGACCTGGGGCTATTTAGTGTGGAGAAGAGAAGACTGAGAGGGGATTTAATAAATGTTTATAAATATCTGAGGGCTGGGGGTCAGGAGGGGGGGAGACAGGCTCTGCTCACTACTGCTTGGGATAGGACAAGGAGCAATGGATGGAAGCTGCAGCACAGGAGGTTCCAGCTCAACACAAGGGGGAACTTCTTGACTGGAAGGGTCCCAGAGCACTGGCACAGGCTGCCCAGAGAGGTTGTGGAGTCTCCTTCTCTGGAGCCTTTCCAGGCCTGTCTGTATGTGTTCCTGTATGCCCTGAGCTAGATTGTCTGGTCCTGCTGTGGCAGGGGATTGGACTGGATGATCTCTTTGGGTGCCTTCCAACCCCTGACATCCTGTGAGCCTGTGATCCTGTGATTCCACTGAAAAATTTTGACTTGTCCCAGCATGACCACATCAACATATTTCATTCAGTTGCCAACTGTGTTCTCAGCACTAAGAAGAAATGGGTTCATGTGAACGCAGAGCCAGTCCAAAGTCCTGCCTGTAGATAATGTTCCTAATTAGCCATTCCCAGGGGATGTGATGTGCAAAGAAGAACCAGTTTAACACTGTTAAAATGATTTCCAAAGAGTTCCCAGCATCTTTACTGAAGGAATCAATCAAAAAATGGCTTCAGAAGAAAATGTAATTGCTTTCAAGGATTAAAATTTTAATCAGACATATTCAATTAGCAGTTAATGTTGAGATCTACAGTTTAGATTTTTATGCAAATGTCTCATTCTAATATTCAGTCTTGAAGATAAAGGCAGTTCATAGCAAATGCAGTTCTATCTCTCAGCTCATCGAGTCAGTGATAATTTGCTTTGAAGAATATTTTACACTTGCTACATTTGGAAGTGTGGAAACCAGTTCACTTTTGCCCCTTCTACTGTAATTAATCTTTGCATTAGTTATGTGAGGCAGATCATAACATTTTCCTTCATGTGCATCTGGTGGTTTCAAGGAGATCTGACCAACATTAGATAAATAATATATATTAGCTGTGTAGGCAGAACTAAGATTTCTGAGAGCTTCTTCACACTTGGTGCTTTAAGGCCAACAATTCTGGAATGGTAGATCCAGAACTAAACCCTACACATTTTCTAAGAACCAGTTGTTAAGAACTAATGATTAAAATGTCAAAAGCTTTCTTTTCTTCTTTTTTTTGTTTGTTTTTTTTGTTTTGTTTTGTTTTTTCCTTCTGTTTGTTTGTTTAAACTCTTCCCTTAAAACAAGATGTGTTCCGAGAGCAGAGTTCAGTGTAGCTTGCACATAAATAGATGCAGAGATGCTCTATTGGCTATCCCAGAATTATGTCCCTCGATCAAGATCCATCTGCATGAAGCAGATTTTTAAATTCATTATTGAAGATAATCACATATTTTTAAATTAGAAACCCCAATACATTTACATTTGCTTGTTTGGAATTTGACAATATATCAACAATCAGTTAATTGAGAAGTCCCCACAGGGCATGGAAATGTGTATGACTATTTCTTAGCTTCCATAAATCTCTTTGCTTTTCTGATGTGTATCATACAATATGCTATTTTATCCCTGCAGTGTAGTCACTACATACCAGAAGCTCAGAGAAATAGTTAAATAATTCAATTTCTCCTCCAAAAATAAAAATTCAGGCAGTGACTGTTATAAATGTTATCATCTATTCTTATGTAAAGTCTGAGACAAATAGGTTTGTTCAGAGCCCTGAACAAGTGAGAATTCCACTGCAATTGAAAAGATTTAGATTTGACCCTTCTTAGCTGTCTAAATTATACTTCAGTGTTATTTATGTCATAATGTTCCCATTTACTGAGAAACCAGCCCTGAATATATGACCAAGTGCATCACTGTATACAAGTTAGCCTCAGCTGATTTTCATCTGCTGAGAATGTGACCTTACAAATCTCATTGCCTGTGAGGCCGTAACAGATCAATTTACTCCTCTAGAATTAAAATGCAACAAACAAGCAAAGAAGACATTTCCCTAACCATTACTTGAATCAAATCTCTAATTAAATACACATGAAAAGTTTTATAGAGTGATTGGCATTTTGATCACTACCTGTTTGCTAAGGAGGTAAGCGATTACAAACACTGAGGAAAGCTGATTGGGCGTGAGGCTGATCTACTCTTGGATTACTTTTGCTTCATGTAAGGCAGGGCTGATATAACCACCATCGAGGTTTGACATTGCTTTAGTTGCTGTGGTTGTTTTTCTCAGTGTGGTCTGTTGATGACACTGCTGACCACAGGCTTTTGTACCATAATTTTGGAAAGGCAAGGCCATGAATAATCTCTCTTCTGATTTCTTTATGGAAGACCTCATCAAGATCACATGAAGGTAGATCAATACACATATCTCAATGAGCACAGACTGATTCTCCAATGGAGTTAAAGATATATAATTTCATTTAATATATATAATTGCTTAGAGAAAATCTGTGTTGATTAATTTAATGTTACAAAGATGTCTTATACCTATAGTGTTAATTGAAAAATTCTAATCTGCAAATCTTTGCTGGTAAACATTTGCAAGCATTTGGTAAGTTATTTCTGTAGGCTGCGTTTTCTCTCGTTGTATTTTAAACACTACAGCCTCATGTCATAGTTTGAGGAGTTCCAGGTTATCCCAGGGAGACCTAGGACCCCTCAAACTACCACACCTATATATGCAGTTTTCATAGCTCCATGCCAGCATAGTTTCTTTTGACCTATGAAAGGAATTCAGGCATAAAAATCTGAGCTGCTTAAGAACATGATGAGGGATGTCTTCTACTTACCATTTGGTAGATCTAGGACAACATATCTTTTAGTTTACTGAGATGCATTAATAAAGGTTGATTTCAATGTGTAAGTTGATATACAGCTGAGTCTATACTGCCAACGCAAGAAAAGTATCCTCCAAGTTAAGGCTGAAGTCATAATTCAGCATTCTTCTACGTGGTACACATGTATCAAACCTATCTTATGAAATATAAATGCAGTCAGATATTTCTGTTCTATACTATTCTATTCTACTCTATTCTATTAAATTCTATTCTATTAAATTTTATTATACTCTGTTCTATTCTATTCTATTCTATTCTATTCTATTCTATTCTATTCTATTCTATTCTATTCTATTCTATTCTATTCTATTCTATTCCAGTCCATTCCAGTCCATTCCAGTCAAGTCTAGTCTTGTCTATTCCCTTCCATTCCCTGCTATTCTATTCTATTCTATTCTATTCATTCTATTCTATTCTATTCTATTCTATTCTATTCTATTCTATTCTATTCTATTCTATTCTATTCTATTCTATTCTATTCTATTCTATTCTAGTCCAGTCCATTCCAGTCCATTCCAGTCAAGTCTAGTCTTGTCTATTCCCTTCCATTCCCTGCTATTCTATTCTATTCTATTCTATTCATTCTATTCTATTCTATTCTACTCTATTCTATTCTATTCTATTCTATTCCATTCCAGTCGAGTCTAGTCTTGTCTAGTCTATTCCCTTCCATTCCCTTCCATTCGCTGCTATTCTATTCTACTCCTATTCTATTCCATTCCAGTCCATTCCAGTCAAGTCTAGTCTTGTCTAGTCTATTCCCTTACATTCCCTTACATTCCCTGCTATTCTATTCTATTCTATTCTAATCTATTCTATTCCATTCCATTCCATTCCATTCTATTCTATTCTATTCTATTCTATTCTATTCTATTCTATTCTATTCTATTCTATTCTATTCTATTCTATTCTATTCTATTCTATTCTATTCTATTCTATTCTATTCTATTCTATTCTAGTCCAGTCTATTCCCTTCCCTTCTATTCTAGATAAAACCTCTTTATAAAATACAGAATTATTTCAAACAGAATCAGTCCCCAGTGCTTAATTACGAGCCAGCTAATAGGGCTAATATATTCCAAGGTAAATAAGTATGGGAACTTGCTGCATTTGACTAAGCTATCCTCAAGGTGTCAATATAGATTCAGGATCAGTTCTATGGATAAAAACAAATAATGGACTTGTTAAAAATAGCAGTTTGGGATGACAATTTACAGGTGCTGGAGGCATCTCTCCTGTTCCAAGTTTTAAAGAAACATATTTTTTTTCCCATTTTTTTTCTTTTATTAGCTATTTAATAACTGTAGAACTTTAATATTTCTTCTCTTGAAAGCACTGAAGGGTATTTCAGAAATGCGTTTATCTACAACTAACAACCATAATTAGCTTCAGCTATGGAATGCCCCAAATAAATGAAGAGCAGTTTCTGGTTGTTCAGAACCACAGCTTGTTCTGTTGCTGTTTTGTTAAATATTTGCAGAAAACATGATTTGCATCATTTGCAAGTTACATAAACCTTTATAATTATGGCCTAAGGTATTATACAAAAGTTATTTAAGTAATTCCCAAAAATTGCTGCTCAGTGTACCAAGCATTAATCATCTGTTGTGTCTATTATAAATGCAGAAGCAATTAAGTAGATCTGTGGTGAGAACAGGTTATTGCCAGGTTTATACAGAAGCATTTTTCAGTGGTGCCATTACTGATGGCATCAAGGTCAGATTGGATGAGGCCTTGAGTAACCTGTACTAGTGGGAGGTGTCCCTGCCTATGGCAGGGGGTTGGAACTAGGTGACCCTTGAGGTCCCTTCCAACCTTACCATTCTATGATTCTATGAAGGCTACTGTGTTCCATGGTGGTTTTCTCACTTAGAGAAGAATGAAAAAATATTACTTTGTGCCAGGAATTCTTGAGGTGTTTTAAAATGTTTCCAGAAGCAGGGAAAAAAAAATAAATTAAATTTTCATTACAAAATTATCATGGATCAATGTCCTAAACTCTACACAGGATTTGTTCAGAAAGCACCCATAAAATTCAGTGCCACATGCAATTACTGTCAGAATGTTCAAACCTGCTGTCTTTGCCTTGTGGATTCACTGAAGGCAATGAAAAATCTTACTTTAGTGGAATGTAACAAAAGCTTGACTATCAGGCAAACCAAAAGCTATTACTTGAGGAACCAAAGGGAGTGGAGCAGTAGTACAGTAAGTTGCAAGCCTGCCTTCTAATGGAAGTTTTCATTTGCTGAGCTTAGCTAACCAATGATCATCTACTCCCTTTATAAAGTGTGGTTTAACTGCCACATGAGGCTTCTGGCACCTTAAAACAGGCTCAAAATGCTTTTGCTTCTATCAGCATATCCATTTTCTGGGAGTGTTTAAAAGGTTGGTGCTACAAGGGACTGAGAATCGGTCACTGAATATATTGCACAATATTCTCAAGTCTGGGAAAATCCTAAAAGATGTAATTTAAGTTGGAGTTTTCTTTTCTGTTTTATAGCTTGAGCATGCTCTGATGTGCAGTCCTAGTGGCGTAGAAAAGAGGAGACAGGGAAGGGAAGGGAAGGGAAGGGAAGGGAAGGGAAGGGAAGGGAAGGCAAGGCAAGGCAAGGCAAGGCAAGGCAAGGCAAGGCAAGGCAAGGCAAGGCAAGGCAAGGCAAGGCAAGGCAAGGCTCAGTACATTCAAGATTCAGTACCTTATTCATTGGCACCTTTCTAACTTTCTTAATGCAGCCTGCAGCAAACAAATCAATGCAAAAAAAATCAAGGTAACTTTCAGCTCAAAATGTTGGAGGAATCTCTTTCAAGATACTCAGTAAACATCAAACTGAACTCCTCACCTACATCTGTATCCTAGTTACAATTACAAAAGCAATTAGTTGCACATTCTCCTTCTTTGTTGCTTCACAAGTCTTTATTAGAATAAATATTATATAAAAGAAATCATGAAAGAAGTTTCCATTTTAAAAGTAAGCTGAAGTTTGCCCTTTTGCCCTTGTGAGCAGTGGGAATTTGCTGTATGTTCTGCCCTAAACACTGAAAAGGGAATAAATATTACTTTAAATATTTACTTTTCACAAAGTGAAAAATTCACGAAGACAGACTGCTCCCTCTGCTTCAGGTGAATAAGAGAAGATGTAAGGATTGATTGCCACATGGGATCCTCAGATTAGGAATTAGGGGAAACCTGGAAAAGTTAAAAGAGGTCTTAGAGGTCTACATGCACTCTGTCACAATAAGGTCTTGAAGAACAAGTTAAATGAGGCATCTCCTTGGAATAGCTCCAGGAAGAAGTCTCTGCAGTAGAGGCATGTTCTGGATGACCTCAGGCCCTTTCTAACTCTCTGAGTCTATGTATTGGCAGAAGCAAGTTTATTTAAAAGTACAGATTGACTATTCCTCTGTATTATAGTGCTTACAGATTGACTATTCCTCTGTATTATAGTGCATCACCTCCATGCATTGCTCTTCTTTCAGGACTGTAAGCAACAAGATCTAAGGGTAAACAGAGGTTGCTTATTTCAGGTACTTTTTTCTCCTGTCCAGCAAACACAAGAAGCAGATTATAAATCCATATCTAGAGTCTGCACACACAGAGCCCACAAAGCAATCTCAGAGGAGTGGACTGAGATCTTAAGGAGATGATATGATTTTACTTACTGTTTTTGTGACAGGAAAAAGAAAGTATCCTTGTAATAACATAGATTCAATGGATAAACACCCAGATCCCCAAATGGAAAACTATAATCAGGCAAAGAAAATAAAGGCAGCTCCAAAATCTGTGGCTCAGACCGCAGGGGCGTTGAAATAGCTTGAATTCTGTTGAAACTATGTTCAGATTTCAGAAAATTAATATTCTCTTTCAACTTTTCCATTGGAAAGCTTCCCTAGAACAAGCTGGTGTTGTTTCTTCTTTAGCAAGCAATTTCATATCAAGTGAAGTCAAAGGCTAACCAATTTATTCACTGACTACCAATGGTTGCTTGATAGCATCCCTCTTTCTTTTCTTACAGGGCAGCAATGAATTGCAGCTGATCTTACCTGAAATAAAACAAAATATTTAAAAAAAAGGCAAAAAAAAATCAAAACCAAACAACAAAAAACCAAACAACAAAAAAACCCCAACCCAACCCAACAAAAAAAAAAAAAAAACCCAAACCAAAAATACCCACAAATAAACACCAAAAAACCCAAGCCCAAACCTCAAACCTGATATCAAGCAAACATGAAGACTACCAGAAGATTCTGAAGATGAAGCACCATTGGCAGTCATAGAAAAACAAGAGAAAAGCAAAAGTAGAAAATAGAGACTAAAAGAGTGCTTTCAACAACAGCAATACCACAGAGTAGAAAATGGTTTTGTCTGTAGCTGATTACTGTGTTGTAGGATGAAAACTGCCTGCATTTCCACACATGGAAAACAGGTAAACCCATGATCTATAGGCAGGGAAGGATTAATGCCACATTACTGAGAGTTCCCAAGTGACTTGAAGGGCACCAAGGCTGGTGAGGGGCCTGGAGCATGGCTACAAAGAGAGGCTGAGGGAACTGGGGATGTGCAGCCTGCAGAAGAGGAGGTTCAGGGTAGACCTCATTGCTCTTTACAACTACCTGAAGGGAGGTTGTAGCCAAGTGGGGTTGGGATCTTCTTCCAAGAAATGACAGAACAATGAGAGAAGAAGTGGACACAGTCTCAAACTGTGCCAGGGCAGGTTCAAGCTGAATGTTAGGAAGAAGTTCTTCACAGTAAGAGTGATTGGCATTGGAATGGGGTGCTTGGGGAGGTGGTAGAGTCGCCATCCCTGGAGGTGTTTAAAAATTGACTGGATGAAGCACTTAGTGCCGTGGTTTAGTTAATTAGAAGGTGATAGGTGATAGGTTGGACTCAATGACCCTAGAGGTCTTTTCCAACCTGGTTCGTTCTGTGATTCTGTGACTGAACAACCCCATCTACCTCAGCCTGTCCCTGTAGGAAAAGGGACCTGTGAGGTTTCCCAATGTATGGAGGAGGTACTACCAAAGTGCCCAACTAGGGCACTGTTACAAACTAGGCTACAGTGCCTTTCACAGCACTGCCAGATTTTGGTCCAAGCCTCCAACTATATAATAATATTTCCTTCTTACTTGTTCTATATCTCAATGTTCTGCTAGTCTCACAGATCTGCTAATATATTTCTTCTGGTTTTTCTTTTTTCCTTAAATAGGCAACACCTAACCAAACCCACATCACAGTTTAATATTTCTTATGATTTACTCAGAGTTACCAGAAGATAATTTATGTCCTTGAACATATTCACTGGTATCCAAAGGCTGAAGGAATTCACTTTTGCTTAGACTGCTGCAACTAGTGTGCTGTCAGTAAAAATAATCTGTGGTGAGACTTCAGGGTTCTTTGTAGAATCATAGAATCACAGAATCATAGAATGGTAAGGTTGGAAGGGACCTCAAAGATCAGCCAGTTCCAACCCCCTGCCATAGGCAGGGACACCTCCCACTAGCACAGGTCACTCAAGGACTCATCCAACCTGGCCTTGAACACCTCCAGGGAGGGAGAAACCACAACCTCCATGGGCAACCTGTGCCAGTGTCTCACCACCCTCACTGCAAACAACTTCCTCGTAACATCCAGTCTAAATCTTCCCTCTGCCACTTCAAACCCATTGCCCCTTGCCCTGTCAATACAAGACCTTGTCAATAGTCCCTCCCCAGCCTTCCTGTAGCCCTCTTCAGATACTGGAAGGCTACTCTAAGGTCTCCTGGAAGCCTTCTCTTCTCCAGGCTGCAGAGCTCCAACTCTCTCAGCCTGTCGTTACCACAGTAGAACAGACTGAAGCATTTCAACATCACAAAATTCAGCAAGGAAGTATCCTGCAGTGATAGAAGTGGCTTTGAATTTTAAAGGATTTAAATATCCAAACAATAGGATTTAAATATCAAACCTGCTTCTCTTTATGACCAAAGCAGCAGTGAAAATCGCTTCGTCATTTGAAAGAGGAAGGGAAAACTTTCAAGCACAGCTGATAGCTAAAGATCTTGAAATGTCTCCCTCAACTCTTATTCCTTTAGGTAATGTCTGATGTCTCTAGGAAATTTTCAAGCTTAAAAGGGGTTTTATTTTAAAATGAATTTATATGCAGTGGGCATTGATTCTCAGCTTAGGTAAACCGGACAAATGTCAGAAAAAATCCAGACTTTTTTATAATGCAAACAAAATTTAAGTCAGTCATGATTGACAAAAAAACAGTTTTACTAAGTAATACCAACCATGAGGCTAATAATGAATGCCCTAAATGTCAGAACCCTAAAGCACTGAAATTAGCATTATTCAAAGTGGTTCTAATGTTTCAGTGCTGCCTCCTTTAAAACACATCTGAGCACTCAAAATCAAGGAATATCAGGATCAAGAAAAAACCTCCCTTTACACTGCTGTTAGGGCACAGTATTTCATTTCCTGAACACACAGCATACAACTTTCATGCAATAGTCATGCTGTTTAGCAGAGCAGTTTGATAGAACACCCTAGAAAAGTGCCTTTCTTTTTAACATTTGTTTTACTGGTGGACTGTGTGTGGTCATAGAATGGTAAGGTTGGAAGGGACCTCAAGGATCATCCAGTTCCAACCCCCTGCCATAGGCAGGGACACCTCCCACTAGCACAGGGCACTCAAAGCCTCGTCCAACCTGGCCTTGAACACCTCCAGGGAGGGAGCAGCCACAACCTCCCTGGGCAACCTGTGCCAGTGTCTCACCACATTCACTGCAAAAAAATTCCTCCTAACATTCAGTTTCAATCTCCCCTGTGCCAGTTCAAACCCATTGCCCCTTGTCCTGTCATTGCAAGACCTTGTCAATAGTCCCTCCCCTGCCTTCCTATAGGCCCCCTTCAGATCCTGGAAAGTTACTCTAAGGTCTCCTGGAAGCTCTCTCTTCTCCAGGCTGCAGAGCCCCAACTCTCTCAGCCTGTTCTCAAAGCAGAGCTGCTGCAGCCCTCTGATCATCTTCGTGGCCCCCTCTGGACCCACTCCAACAGTTCCATGTCCTTCCTGTGCTGGGGGCTCCAGAACTGTACAAGCTATGGTCCCACTATTGCTTACATTTTTAAAAACCTGCTTGGAGTCTGAGTTTTCATTTCTTATGGATGCCACTCATCTCTGGCATTATTATAATTTTTTTGAATTACTTTATCCACTGAAATGTGTATTCAGCCTAAACTCTGAAGTGAGGTGAGATTATTCCATTTCAAGATGTAGAGGGAAGACATAGAACTGTCACTATTTTTTTAAGAAGGAATTTATTGCTTTTTGTTTTCATAAGATATGCAAAGGTCTGTTTGGCATTCTCCCACTTTTTTTTTTGTTGTTGTTTTATTTTCCCTCCTACATTTCTAGACACACAGTTCCTAACTGCAATCAGTTTTCTTTGTAGTTTTCAGTGGTAGAAAAATCTGATGGCAGTGTTGTAGTGGTTCTGGGAGCTACCCACTCTCCCCCACAATAAATTCACCCAGACTAGACTCACCCAGCTGGAAGTTAAGGAATGAAGCTTTGTATTCACAGCTTAACACAATGTACAAGCAGGTATTTACAATATATTACAGATATTTACAGTTGTATACAGAAATAAATTAAAAGTAATAAACACAATACCACCTCCCAGAAGTCAGAGTGCCCAGGAGGGGCTCCCAACCACCCTTCCACCTTCTTTCCACCTCCTCTCTTATCCCAGAATCTGCCTTATGTGCAATGTGAGTTGGAAGGATTGGCAAGAGAGGTTAGAAGCAGAATGATTAGTTAGGTTACACAGGTCCAAGCTGTAGCAGTTAATATGGCTTTTATATATCTCAGAAAAGCTATAAGGGAATTAGACATCACCAGTGTTTTCATTTCACAGCCTATGAATCTAATTTTTCTCATTAAAATACTCCAATTAGCCTCAAACCAGTACACAGTGCCCACAATGTTGTTATGTACATGCAGCCCAGACAGCAACTGAGTCATGGGTTGCATCCAGAGAAGCGTGGCAAGCAGGGCAAGGGAGGTGATTCTACCCCTTTAATCTGCTCTTGTCAGACCCCACCTGGAGTCCTGTGTGCAGTTCTGGAGCCCTCAGCACAGGAAGGACATGGAAGTGTTGGAGTGGGTCCAGAGGAGGCCACGAAGATGCTGAGAGGGCTGCAGCAGCTCTGCTCTGAGGACAGACTGAGAGAGTTNCAGGTTGGACGAGGCCTTGAGCAACCTGTGCTAGTGGGAGGTGTCCCTGCCTATGGCAGGGAGTTGGAACTAGATGATCCTTGAGGTCCCTTCCAACCTTACCATTCTATGATTCTATGATTCTATGTGCGCAGTCAGCCTCGGAAGTCACAGCAATGGGTGAAAAATGGACCATAAGAAAATATCAATTCTTAAAGGACTTCCATAGACTTCATAGATTTGCAGTCACTGTGATGTAGTTCTTTGCAAAATTCATTTGTAAGCAGTAGTGTTGCAGGAATATTTTGCACTGGTGAAAATAACAGCAAAAGTGTAGGTGGAGCTCAAAGAGTCACAGAATGTTAACGGTTGTAAGGGACCTCTGAAGATCATCCAGTCCAACCTCCCCTGCCAGAACAGGATCACCCAAGGTAAACCACACAGGAACACAACCAGGTGGGATTTGAATGCCTCAAGGGACAGAGGCTCCATTACCTCTCTGGTCAGCCTGCTCCAGTGCTCTGCCACCCTCCACAGTGAATAATATTATTTTCTTTTTAATTTTTTTTTTTTTAAACATGCCTTAACCCTCTCAACAGTCTCCAGCAAGCACATCACCCAGGCCATGGAATTATGGAATTCTGTTTCTCTGGCCAAATATTTCACTTATTAACTCAACAAGATACAAGTGGTGGAGAATCTGAGGTTCTACAAAGGTTTGGGAATACTTCTTTGGGTGGAAACTTAAAAAAAAACCCAACCAAACAACAACAACAACAAAACAGTAAAATATTTTGATATTGGGTACAGGACAGAGTCTCAGCTTCAATTGTTTTCCAAATGGTTGAACTCTTTATGCTCTGAAATGTTCTGAATACAACACCGTGTAAAGTGAGACAAATTTGTAAGTGCCTGAAAATGGAGCCACTCAATCAAATCTGTGTACTGGCAATTCAGTATGAAATGCAGGTGAACAAGAGTCAACAAGAGCTCCTCTTAGATCCTGATGAGATTCCATTTTATTGGGTTTTGTAAAATTATATGCCCATTTGTTCCCAAAAGGTTACAAGTTGAAATGATAAGACAAAAGTTTGTGTAAAGGCAAGGAGCAGAGGAAAGCTTTTACGCAGAAGACTCCGTGCAAGTCAGTTTTATCTGTGGCAAAATACATGCATTTGGCAAAAGACATCTCTGTCCTTGCAGTGGAAATACCTGCTGATTTTCCTGGGCTTTTCATAGAATCATAGAATGAAGCAGGTTGGAAGAGACCTCCAAGCTCATCCAGCCCAACCTAGCAGCCAGCCCTAGCCAATCAACCAGACCATGGCACTAAGTGCCCCAGCCAGGCTTTGTTTCAACACCTCCAGGGACAACAACTCCACCACCTCCCTAGGCAGCCCATTCCAATGCCAATCACTCTCTCTGGCAAGAACTTCCTCCTAACATCCAGCCTAGACCTGTCCTGGCACAGCTTGAGACTGTGTCCCCTTGTTCTGTGTCCCCTGGTTGCCTAGGAGAAGAGCCCAACCCCAGCTGCCTACAACCTCCTTTCAGGCAGTTGTAGACAGCAATGAGCTCTGCCCTGAGCCTCCTCTTCTGCAGGCTGCACACCCCCAGCTCCCTCAACCTCTCCTCACAGGGCTGTGCTCCAGGCCCCTCCCCAGCCTTGCTGCCCTTCTCTGGACACCTTCCAGTACCTCAGCATCTCTCTTGAATTGAGGGGCCCAGAACTGGACACAGCACTCAAGGTGTGGCCTGAGCAGTGCTGAGCACAGAGGCAGAATACCCTCCCAGCTCCTGCTGGCCACACTGCTCCTGTTCCAGACCAGGATGCCATTGGCTCTCCTGCCCACCTGGGCACACTGCTTGCTCATCTTCAGCTACTCTCTACCAGCACCCCCAGGTCCCTCTCTACCTGGTTACTCTCAACCACTCTGTTCTCTGCCTGTAGCACTGCTTGGGGTTGTTGTGGCCAAAGCATAGAACCCTGCACTGAGCCTTGTTAAATCTCATCCCATTGGCCTCTGCCCAGCCATCCAGCCTGTCCAGGTCCCTCTGCAGGGCACTGCTATCCTCCAACAGCTCCACACCTTCTCCTAACTTGGTGTCATCTGCAAACTTACTGATGCTGGACTCAATCCCCTGGTCCAGATCATCATTATTGGACAGGCCTATGCCCAGCACTGATCCCTGGGGCACATCACTGGTGCCACCTGCCAGCTGGATGTGGCTCTATTCACCACCACTCTCTGGGCCCAACCCTCCAGCCAGTTCTTGACCCATACCAGAGTGAATATGTCCAAGCCAGAGCTGCCAGCTTTGCCAGGAGCTTATTGTGGCAGAGGCTGCCAAAGGCTTTGCTGCAGTACAGGCAGGCTACATCCACAGCCTGCCCTGCATTCACCAGGAGGGTAACCTGGGCATAAAAGGAGATCAGGTTGCTCAGGTAGGACCTGCCCTTCCTACACCCATGCTGGCTGGGCCTGATCCCTTGGCATCACCTAGGGCAGGCCACACGAGTGCATACCCAAGTGAGTTAAATGGCAAATGTAGGATGAGAATCTCTGTTTCTTATCCTGCTGCAGGTTGCTTTAACCTATATAAAAACACCATGCAAAAGTAAGGGAAGATTCTAGATCTTAAGAGTAGCACACTTCACCATAGAATACTTCAGTATCTGAAGGGGTCCTACAGGAAGGCTGGGGAAGGATTATTTACAAGGTCCTGCAACAACAGGACAAGGGGCAATGGGTTTGAACTGGCAGAGGGGAGATTTAGACTGGATGTTAGGAGGAAGTTCTTTCCAGTGAGGGTGGTGAGACACTGGTACAGGTTGCCCAGGGAGGTTGTGGCTGCTCCCTCCCTGGAGGTGTTCAAAGCCAGGTTGGATGAGTCCTTGAGTAACCTGCAGGGAGGTGTCCCTGCCTATGGCAGGGGGTTGGAACTAGATGATCCTTGAGGTCCCTTCCAACCTTACCATTCTATGATTCTATGATTCTAATAGCAGACATTCTTAAGTTTGATTTGAACATCAGATGAATATGTTGCATGATATAAAATTCCAGCAAATCATTTCCTTCCATCAGGACAGGCAGAATTGTGAAGTTCTCAGACTTTCTGGGAAGCAGACTTTGTGTTCAAGCAAACACAGATCAGCTCATGCCATGGAAAATAAAACAGAAGTATCACTGAGCATTTATTTTAAGGTTAAAATCTCCTTTTTGTGTGTGTCTCTAATACTGTTCTGCAGTATTTCTTGCAATTTTTAATTTTTTTTAAATATAACTTACTGGTGCATTTTATTCTTATTAGTTATTTCCTGCAGATTATGCTTTTATAATTAGCAATGGCAATATTTCTCCCTAAGATAAGTGTTTTACAGAATTATGTCTGTTGATGTCTATGCCAAAGTTAATTGCATTCTCTAAATTTAGGTAATGTTGTGGGGAATAATTTCAATTAGTTTGCTTTTCTTCATGGTTATTAAATTCATTTTTAAAAAACAGAGGGAAGGAAAAAAAAATAAATAAAACCTAAGAGGAGAGTTGTAGGAGTTTGGAAGTAATAGACTATGGCATTGCAAATCTGCTGGAAACCATTTGTGAATATAACAAAATGCTGACCTCTTGTCTCTTTCATTTAGAGGGAAAAATAAAAAGATTAACAGCCCCAGAGAGTAACCAAAAAGATTTAATCTGAATTCTCCTGAATCAAAGACAATAGGTTTAAAAAAAACCTCGCATATTTTTTCCCCTTGGTCCTCGATATAACTTTGTCTAGCAACTAATAACATTATTAGTTAAGAATAAACAATTAAAATAATTCATGTTCATCATGCTGCTATGGTTCCAACCCTGCCCCTGCAAAGATTGAGGCAAGAGCATCGGTCAATGGCATAAACAAAACAATGGTTCTGATGTCATTGACCATCTTAAGATGGTAAGCCTGGTTTTGTACCACAGAAGGTCAGTGCAGAAAGGATAAATGCAGCTGAAATGAAAAATTTAGGATGGCAAAGTGAGGAAGGAAAAGCATTTTAGATTGGCTGTCATTTAATGTAATGGGATTTGATACGTAGTGAGAATCTGTTCCACCTGGAAAAGTAATTCTGTTAAATTCTGTGCAGAAGCCTGCAAGAGCTCATCCAGCACAGATAAGGGAAGCTGTGTAAAGACTCCTAGTCACAGGTGGGGCCACCGTGTCCAGGCAGCCTTCTGACATCTCTCCTTGACATTGATTGGAGAGACATTGCTTGAACAAAGTCACTCAGCCCCTCACTCAGCCCCTCACTTGCAGACAACTTTCTACCGGTTGTGGCATGGTAACTGAGCAGGCTGTGCCATGATAATAAACTGATCAAGCTGCTGTAGGCCTGGAATATGGCCAATATCTAACACTGTAGAAGGGATGAGCTAATGCTCATTCTAGTTATGGTGCTCAAAACTCCAGAAGAAATTCTACAGGAGTTTAAGGAAGTAAAAGGAAAGCAGGGGTGAAAAGATCTTTGCAACTAAATAATTTTTTTTCTTTTTACAAGTTATATTTCTGTTAACAACTGCCATGAAGAGGATGAACCATGGATGAACAAGGCTGTCATCATATTGTGATGCCAAGGAGAACAAGAAAGTGGTACAAAAGCAGGGGAGTAATAGAAACTCAAGCACATCTAAGGAAGATTGAGGAACTGTAGAAGCTAACCTGTTATTCCATTTTTAACTGCATAATTTGTTCAAATAACAGCAGATGCTCTGGGCCTTGACTCAGGAGTTGATCAAATGCTGCAGGAACTGACAACTGAGCAGTAGGCATGGGAGTTGAACATGTTGAGGCAGTATATGATCAAACCTCACTGCTTGCTTTCTGACTCTTGCAGAGTGGGAACAGGACCAGGCACTAACACAAATCCTCCCTTCTGTTGCTGGAATAAGTCACACATGGTGAGAAAATGCCAAAATCACAGTTTCTGAATTCTGGTGGGATTCCTGACTTCTTCTGTACACTGGCTCTATAAACCAAATTCTAATTTTAGGGTGATTGATATTTGATGCACCTTTCACAGGCTCCTATCGTTGAGAAATGCTCCTAGCACTATTGTATCTTTGATATTCATGCAAATCTCTATAGAATTAAATCCCCACTCAGGCTCTGACCCCTGCCTCAGCCAAACCACAGAAATTATCAGTATTTCTGGTTCTCTAGAACAGGGACCAGACTTGAACAAATAAATTCCAGTCTGTTCTTCNTTTTTTTTTTTTTTTTTTTTTTTTTTTTTTTTTTTTTTTTTTTTTGTCCCTCACATGCCCCCAAATACAGTGGAGTTGGAAATGTGTCTACTTCTGGACTCCGCAGTTCAAAAAGAACAGGGAACTGCTTGAGGGAATGCAGACAAGGACTGCAAGATGATGCTTATGAAGAAAGACTGAGGGACTTGGGACTAGCAAAGACTGAGGGGGGATCTTTTCAATGCTTATAAATATTTAAAAGGTGGGGCCAGTCTTTTTTCAGTGGTGGCCAACAACAGGGAAAGAGGTAATGAGGATGGAAAAATACTGGAACAGGACGCCAAAGGGGTGTGGTTGAGATCCCGTCCCTGGGGGTATTCAAGATCAGACTCTGTGTGGCCCTGGGCAGCCTATTGTAGTTGGAGGTATCTCTGCTCATTGCAGGGGCAAGATGACCTTTGAGGATCTCTTCTAACCCAGTGCAATCTGTGAATATATAACAGGCATAAATTTGAACTCAGGAAGTTCCACATAAACTTATTTTCTTTGAGGGCTTAGAGCACTGGACCAGGCTGTCTGGAAAGGTTGTGGAGTCTCCATCTGGGGAGAATTTAAAACACTTGCTTGGAGCAACTTGCTCTATGTGAACCTGCTCTGCTAGAGTGTGGCTTGTGTGATCTCCCAAGGTTGTCCAGCCCCTAAACTTCTTTGATTCTGATTCTGTGGTGTAACTGCACCTTGCTCCCGGTAAGGAAGATACTGCTGCACCACATCTCTGCATAACCTGGAGCACTAAGTGGCAGTGAGCTCTTGGATCTCCAGGATAACTTCAGCTATCAGACTAGGGAGCATTATATTAGATATAGAGATCAAAATAAAATGAAATAAACCAAAATGATTTAAGATAAAATGAAATAAAATTTTAAAAAATGAAAAAAATTGAAATAAACCAAAACAAAATAAACCAAAATGAAATAAACCAAAATGAATTCAAATAAAATGAAATAAAATGAAATAAAATGAAAAAATTAAATAAACCAAAATGAATTAAAATAAAATGAAATAAATTAAAATAAAATGAAAAAAAAGAGATAAGCCAAAATGAAATAAACCAAAATGAAATAAACCAAAATGAAATAAACCAAGATGAATTAAAATAAATTGAAATAAAATAAAATAAAATGAAAAAAACCCAAAATGAAATAAACCAAGATGAATTAAAATAAAATGAAATAAAATAAAATCTAAAAAAGAAATAAACCAAAATGAAATAAACCAAGATGAATTAAAATAAAATGTAATAAAATAAAATAAAATAAAATAAAGATATAAACCAAAATGAAATAAACCAAGATGAATTAAAATAAAATGAAATAAAATGAAATTTAAAAAATGAAATAAACCAAGATGAATGAAAATAAAATGAAATAAAATAAAATGAAAAAAAAGAAATAAACCAAAATGAATTAAAATAAAATGAAATAAAATAAAATGAAAAAAAGAAATAAACAAAAATGAAATAAACTGAAATGAATTAAAATAAAATGAAATAAAATAAAATGAAAAAAAGTTGAAATAAACCAAAATGAATTAAAATAAATGAAAAAAAATTAAAGAAGCCAAAATGAAATAAATAAAACAGAATAAAATAAAATGAAATAAAAATAAAATAAAAAATAAAAAATACAATGAAATAAAGTAAAACAAAATAAAATAGGCTAAAATAAAAAATAATTAAATAAAATTAACTAAAACAAAATAGGATAAAATAAAATTAAAATAAAACAAAACAAAACAAAAAATAACATGAAATAAAAAATTTAAATGAAATAAAATAAAATAAGATAAAACAAAATAAAAATTAAAAAATATAAGCAAAATAAAATAAAAATAAAACAAAACAAAAAATAAAATAAAATAAAATCGAACAAAATTAAATAAAATGAAGTAAAATAAAATAAAATAAAATTAGATTAAATTAAATAGAATGAAATGAAATGAAATAAAATAGAATAAAGTAAAATAAACTAAAATATTTTTTCTTTTGTAAATTACGTTTGGTTAATATTAATATCATATCTGTCTGTAGCTGAGGATGATCCCTTACCAATTACAAGTGGCGTCCAGTGGAATCCTGACCGCACGATGGTCTGACTTTCAAAGAAAGTGATCTCGATCTTTACATGCGCACAAGAGAAAGGGAGAAATCGGAACTGAATTTTCTTCCAGCAGGTTTTGACTGAGGACTATTTCTAACTCGCATCAGGAGGGGGCAGTGGATATCACTGTAAAGAGCCACTGAACTAATCCCTGAGGAAGAGCTTGAGGCAAGTCTTGCACGCTCTTCTCTTACAGTTTGCATTCCCTTGCCACTTGTTTATTGCATTTGAAGCATCCACCCTCCATTAAAGAGTCACAAACAGAACGCTAGTAGCAAACAGTTTTAGTAATCAATCCGTGAAAGCATTTTCCTCTAAAAAACTTCATCACTGGCAAGATTTAATTCTGTTAATAAGGTCAGTTGAAAGAGTGCTCTTCTACACCCACATTGAACAACACAGTAAGGGCAGCTGTTCTTTATGTGGTCTAGTATCTCTCTAAACAATTTGAACTATGATTGCAGAGCTGTGAACTGCCTTTGACTCGATGTATAAATTTAATGAGAACAATACCAGGTCACAAGAAATAAAAGAAAGATTTTGGAATGACTGCTACTGCCCAAAGAACGATAAAAAGCAGACTGTTTGAGATTACTGCCTGCACTTTCTACTTTCTGATGCTAGTTTTAGAATCTACAAAGAAAATACTTTTTTTTTTTCCCTTTTTCTTTTCTCTCCTTCTTATTCTGAACTCTAATGATCAATTTCCATACATTTGCAACATCTAATTGAGACCCTCTTTTCAGGAGGAGAAGGGAAGCATGATTTTGAACTGCAGGGAACAATTTGTGGCAGTCCAGCTAAGAATCCATAGTCTCCAATTGAAAAGTTTTTCAGCAGTAGATGACACTTTTCTTTCCTGTTTAAGAAGGAGGTTTGCTTTTAAATTAATTTTCTATGGATGTCCACACTTCACTGAAGTTTCTGTTCTGCGGAAGTGCTGAATCCTGTGTTTGCTTGCTGATTTTCACTGGCAAGCAAGGGAGGATTTTGTGATCAGAGAGGCTGAGCGCTCCATGCTGCTGATACACACATCTCGTGATGGTTGATATACAGCCTCTGACAAAGGAAGAGACAACCCTGGAATCTCAAAATGTTTGCTGATCACTAGATGGATGGCTGGATTGTTATCATGCTAATCTCATTCCACAGGAGTTCAAAAACAGGAGAAAGAGTCTTCCAAACATTCACAGAAAGGGCTAATTTGGCTTACTCTCCTCCTTTCTCTTTCAATCAGTTTAATGGATTTTTAAAAGGGAGCTGAGTGGGATCAATAATGTACTTGAAACATTAAAATGGAAGAGTATTAAGTCTTATTTCCCTCGGAGTGAATAAAACAAAACAAAACAAAACATATCCAGTCAAAGAAAAAGCAAAAACAAAAAGAAATGAACACACCCCAAAAGTCGTCCTCAATTTGTAATTTCAAAATTTCATCAGTTTCCATTTTCCTTTCCTAACTTCATGACATGATTTATCTTCCCTGTGCTTTATCTCCTTTCATCTTTTTGATGACACTCACTTTTCAGGGAAACTTTGTTAAAATCAGCGAATTTCCAGTTAATTTAGTTTCATTTATTCAGCTTAAAAGCCTTGCAGGTCAGCTTTTCAAATTGAAGTAACTGTAGGTTTCCTTACGTTTTTATGCTCCAAACAAAAATACCGCACCAGAAGAGCTGACAATTTCCTATCAAACATCAAAAAGAGACCAACTTGTTTTGTAATAAATGACAAGATGGGAAGGGTGTGTCAGCTGCTTTCCCAAGCAACAGAAAATTGATATTCAGAGGTTTCAATCAGAAGTATTACCCTTGTATTTAATAATGCCTCAAGGATTAATTTTTTTTTTCCCCCTCATGATTTCTTCTATCATTTTATTTTTTTTTTTTCTCATCTACAGCTACCTGAGAGGATGCTGTGGAGAGTTTGGTGCTGGTCTCTTCTCAGAGGTAATTAGAAATAGAACAAGAGGGAATGGCCTCATGCTGTGACTGGATAGGTTTGGGAATGGCCTCAAGCTGTGACTGGATAGGTTTAGACTGGATATTAGGAAAAATATTTTCCCAGCAAGAGTGTTCAGACATTGGAATGTGCTGCCCAGAGAGGTGGTGGAGTCACCAATGCTGGATGTGTTTAAAAGTCCTTTGGATGCGGTGCTTGGGGATATGATTTTAGGGTGAACCTTGTAGTGTAGGGTTCTAGGTTGGACCTGGTGATCCTGAGAGGCTTTTCCAACCTGATTGTTTCTGTGATTCCATGATTCTGTGATCTAGGTAAACATTCATCATCATCATCAGCCTCCTGTAACAAGTTCAGACATCAGGAAATAAATCGTGATTTGCAGCTCTAAATCTCAAATCATTATCATTTTAGGGCCACAAGAAATTCAGAGAAGTGATTGAGCTATTTCCCCTTAAACCCAGGTTCTCACCTTCACTAAGCTTCTATACTTATATATGTGTGTGTGTGTGTGTGTGTGTGTATGTATATAAGTATATATACATATATATATATATACTTATAAATAAAAGTATATAAAATCTAATAGTCTGTGCAAGTTTGTAAACAGCCTTAAAAATCTTTCCAGCACACCAGGGGTTACATGCCCATATAGTAGGACCTCCCTAAATCTATCTCATGATCTTTCAATCAAGAGGTAATTTCAAAGGCAATGGAGAGGTATCTAGCACTGCTTTTTGGGTACCTGGACACAGTAGAAGGCAGAAGTCATTCTGGCATATCCCATCTCAGAAAGACTTTAATCAAGGATGGGAGAGTGAAAAGAGAACAGAGGAAAGTAAACACAAAAAGATGTCATGAAAGGACTACAGGGTTTTAAACATATTCTTTGTTCTCGAGTTCAAAATGGTTCTCAGCAGACCTTGTTGGTCTTGTGGCAAAGACTTCAGAGGAAGATGTGAGGAGGTTAGCAAGCTGTAGGCAGATATGGGACAATTCTTTCCCATGTAATGGCTTTGCCTTCAAACCCATGTCTAAATATTAGCTTATTGCCCAAATCAGGAGCTTCTACATCTCTTTCAATGCAATAACTGACATTAAATTTTACTTTTGAATAACAAAGGAATGATAACTCTTGTCCATGCGTTGATCTCTGCTTGTAAGTAAACTTTTGTCCATACATTGGTCTCTGCTTACAAGTAAACTCTTGTCCATGCATTGGTCTCTGCTCATAAGTATAGCATAACTCCTTTGGAACAGAAAAGATTTCTTCTAAAGGTTTGTGATCTGTCACTCTTTAAAACTGTAAGGCTTCAGTGTGGCCAGCAGGAGCAGGGAGCTCATTCTCCCCCTGGACTCTGCACTGCTTAGGCCACACCTTGAGTCCTGTGTCCAGTTCTGGGCACCTCAACTGAAGAAGGACATGGAGGTGCTTGAGTATGTCCAGAGAAGGGCAACGAGGCTGGGGAGAGGCCTGGAGCACAGCCCTATGGAGAGAGGCTGAGGGAGCTGGGATTGGTTAGCCTGGAGAAGAGGAGGCTCAGGGGAGACCTTCTTGCTGTCTACAGCTACCTGAAGGGTGGTTGTAGCCAGGAGGAGGTTGCTTTCTTCTCTCAGGCAAGCATCAGCAGAACAAGAGGACACAGTCTCAAGCTGTGCCAGGGGAAGTTTAGGCTGGAGGTGAGGAGAAAGTTGTTACCTGAGAGAGTCATTGACTGCTGGAATGGGCTGCCCAGGGAGGTGGTGGAGTCAGCGTCCCTGGAGGTGTTCAAGGCGGGTTTGGATGTGGCACTTGGTGCCATGGTCTGGTCTTGAGGTCTGTGGTAATGGGTTGGACTTGATGAGCTTTGAGGTCTCTTCCAACCTTGGTGATACTGTGAGACTGTGATAGTTTTATTAAGGCAGAGAAAATAAATATTTTTGAGTGCCTTTGTCCTTCTTATTCATAGGAGGCACATCGAAAGCAAGCTTAAGAAAACCAGGTAGCTCAAAACAAAAGTAATATATTCAAGGAACTGTGTAATATATTTCTAAAATTATTTTCTTACTTTTTCATCACACACGGAAGAGCTAATTATGAATTTGTTGAACATCCCACTTGCCATTTTATTTTTTTGTTGTAATTAATAGAATTTATTTCTAGTCTATTTGTCAACTTTTATTACAAGGTATTATTAGGTACATAGTTTTGCTCTTCTAAGAAAGATCTTCTGAAAACATTATCAAATTCCTGTCTTAATGTTAGGTACAAATAGTTTAAATTACTAAGGTGCTTTTCCTTGGTAGAAACCATTACTTAACAACAAAGTATAATCCCATTAAAATTCTCCCTTGGTACGTATGATATAAAAAAAACCCCAAACAACCCAAAGCAACAACAACAACAAAACTCCAAACAAAAACACCAAAACAAACCCGAAACAAAACAAACCCAACACAAACCAATCCCAAAACAAAACACACCACCAAAAAACTCAGGCTAAACCAAAGAAAAATCCAAACCAAACTAAAACAAAGAAAAAAACCAAACCAAATCAAACCAACTCCTCCCTGGAGGGTTGCTCCCTCCCTGGAAGTGTTCAAGGCCAAGTTGGACGAGGTCTTGAGTAATCTGTACTAGTGGGAGGTGTCCCTACATATGGCAGGGGGTTGCAACTAGATGATCCTTGAGGTCCCTTCCAACCTTACCATTCTATGATTCTATGATAACCCAATGTCTTTTTGTCTAATGTTTTGCATTGCATAAATTCTTGATCTGTACAAGTGTCATGTTCCACCTAGAGCAGGTAGTTTTTAAGCAGGTTTTTACTTTTGCTTTGCTTTGCTTCATTTCGTTACGTGCCAGCAACACTCAGTTCTGATCATAATTCTTAGTCTGAGAACTACAAATAAGCAACTAAATGGTCATGAGAGAAACAACCACACAAAACCTGTGAATTGTTTTGGTTGGAAAAGAGTTCTAAGATCTTTGAGTCCAGTCACTGACCTAACACCACCATGGCCATTAAACCATGTCCCGAAGTGTCATGTCCACGTATTTATTGAACACCTTCAGGGATGATGACTGCACCACCACCCTGGGCAACCTGTTCCAATGCCTGGCCTCTCTTTCAGTAAAGAAAATTTTCTTGCTATCCAATCTAAACCTCCCTGGCACATTTTCAGGCCAT
The DNA here is from genome assembly GCA_013396675.1 of Eubucco bourcierii. NCBI lineage: Eukaryota > Metazoa > Chordata > Aves > Piciformes > Ramphastidae > Eubucco > Eubucco bourcierii. Next base: position 635,222 of record VWZE01025704.1, on the reverse strand, counting down.
TTCCTCTCATGCTGTCACCTGATGTTAAAGAGACCAACCTCACCTCACTCCAACCTTCTTTCAAGTAGTTCTAGAGAGCGATGAGGTCTCCCCTCTGCTTCCAAAGTAAACAAATTCAGTTCCCTCAGCCATTCTTCTCTAGACACTTCACCAGCTTTGTTGCCCTTCTCTGGACATTCTCTAGCACCTCAATATCCTTCTTGTAGTGAGTGGTCCCAAACTGAACCCAGTATTTGAGATGTAGCCTCAGCAGTGCCAGGTACAGGGACACAACCCCTGTCCTATTCTTGGTAGCCACACAATTCCTGATACAGGCCAGGATGCTGCTGACCTTCTTGGCCACTTGAGCACATTGTTGACTCATATTCAGACAGCTGTGAACCAGTACCCCCAAGTCCTTTTCCACCAGGCAACTTTTCAGTGCCTCTGCTCTAAACCTTTAGCATTGCATGGGGTTGGTGAGATCATCAACTGATGGAAAAGAGAACAGACATTGGTGAAGACAACCAAATTTCAGTTTCAGTATCAGTAAGGTGCACTAAAAATTAGGAAGCCTTCTTTCTGCACATAAAAGAGCCAATCAGCTTACAAAGACTTGAATAAAAAGAAAAATCATAGGCCAAAGCTAATTTTCTCAGGATTCCCTGAGTCTCAAAGTCAGTCTGATTTTTATTAAGAAGTCCTGTGAGACTGTTGCTTCTGAGGTCAGGCAGACTCAGATTTAAAAGAAGAAAAAAAAAGAAAGAAAAATGGAATACATGTTTGAATAACTACAACTACCATTCCTTACTTTCATTTTTTTCTCAGTGCCTGCTTTGATTTCATAGGAAGAATAAAATCAGTTGCTATCATACATATACATGCAGACAGAGGTAGATCCTGAAAGATTCAGAAGATCTTGTCAGACCCCATCTGGAGTACTGTGTGCAGTTCTGGAGCCCCCAGCACAGGAAGGACATGGAACTGTTGGAGCGGGTCCAGAAGAGGCCACAGAGGGCTCAGAGGGCTGCAGCAGCTCTGCTCTGAGGACAGACTGAGAGAGTTGGGGGTCTGCAGCCTGGAGAAGAGAAGGCTTCCAGGAGACCATGGAGTGGCCTTCCAGGATCTGAAGGGGGCTACAGGAAGGTTGGGGAGGGATTATTTACAAGGTCCTGCAATGACAGGACAAGGGGCAATGGATTTGAACTGGCAGAGGGGAGATTTAGACTGGATGTCAGGAGGAAGTTTTTTATAGTGAGGGTGTTGAGGCAGCGGCACAGGTTGCCCGTGGAGGTTGTGGTTGCTCCCTCCCTGGAGGTGTTCAAGGCCAGATTGGATGAGGCCTTGAGTAACCTGTATTAGTGGGAGGTGTCCCTGCCTATGGCAGGGGGTTGGAACTAGATGATCCTTGAGGTCCCTTCCAACCTTACCATTCTATGATTCTATGATTCTATGAAGATTCAGAAAGCAGATAAGTTGTGTATTAATTGCAGCACACAGAAAAAGCACACCTCATCTCTGAGGATCAATGCATGCTATAAACACATTGGTTTTGCTTTCAAAATGCAACCTTAAAAATTCTTTGTGACTCTTGGATGACTATGTAAAGAATTGCTTAAAAAGGAAGCTTTGTAGAATGCATAATGAAGAAAAAATGGAGAGAAGAGGAAATATATGACCACAGTTGTCAAAAAAGTACCTTTATCTGAGCTTATAACTATCATATCCCTATATGGCTGTTGTCCAGTTGCTAAATTAACTGAACCCAAGAGTTTCTTGCTGTCTGTATTACAGTGCTTTATGCAATGATCTTATTTATTTCTGAGACAGGCACAGAGGAGAAGATGTTCATTGGTTCTAATGTTTTCATTTCAGCCTGATCATTTTTCCTTGGTTTACCTATGATTTAAAGAGAGCTCAGGATCCAGGAATAGCTACTGACTCAGTAGGCTGGTGCAGGACTTTTTTGAACCAGCATCTGTCAGCCTGATGGGGTTAAACACTGATGTCACCCATTGGGTAGCTCATTTAACCCTGAAATCTCAGTATAATGGGTCCAGGTTTTTGTCACCTTCACCTGTTCAGCTCTTCAAATAAGATGACCTAAAATGTTAACGTTGAATAATGCAGATTCTGAAGTATTAGAAAGGTTGCATAATTGCTGCCAATTATCAGGAGGCACTGGTGACCCATAATGAAAGCTGCTAGAAAAAGTAATCAGGAGAAAAAAAGCTGAGTTATCATCACAAGTGCAACCCCATTTTAGAGAAAGCTCTCTAGAGGAAGCTGCAAGCTTTCTGCTGTTACTTTGCAACAATTAACACATTAAGTAGTAAAGTGATCATTTTGCAGCCCATTGCTCTTTAGAAAGACAAAGAAGGGTACAAATCAATTATCCATTTTAAAAATCAACGTAATATCTTTTGGTACCACAGAGTTTTCCGGTGACAGCTCAGTTATTACATGATCTAGGAACAACTCTACAGAGAAATCTCTGAAATGTGTGTTTAAGTGCACTGACAAATCCAAAGGTGCTCTTATAGGTGGTGTTTATTGCTAGTTACTGGTGGCAGAAGTGATGTAGTAGGCATGGCACTTTGAGACACACTTTAATGGCCATAGTGGTGTTAGGTCCAATGCTGGACTCGGTGGTCTTAGAAGTATTTCCCAGCTGAAATGATTCTATCAATCTTTAATAGCTACCTCTAGATATTAGATAGACCAAAGCAGAGTGGACACCTCAGCCACAACAGTGTGGCTGGCCTCAACTTGTCAGAGAACCATTTAGGAAGATCTGAGACATGGAAAGAGTTTCAGATCCATGTTCTGGCCTCTGTCCAGGTTTCTTTAGCCTGGCTGCACAAGCAGGCAAGAAACAGGAGAAACTGATAAAGCATCCTTTGTGTTTCAGCACAGAGGCTTGGCACTTTTGGTCTCCAGTAACACTGTTGTGAAGGTTAACTGACCCAGAAACAGGGTGAGTTGAGTATGGATGTCATCCTGCCCATGACTTCTCTGGGTTGTGCTAGCCAGATGGACTGGCATTGTTTGCAGAGAGAACCATACATCCCAGAAGTGTTAAAATACACATTACCCTGCCATGGAGCAGCTCTTGCCATAGCTCATGCTTCTGGTCTGGGAATCAAATTCCTTCTACTCCTTCCATTTTGCCTGCAGGCTGGGAGATTAAGCCAATCTCTCTGAGGAGCTGAGGAGTCACTCCACCAGGCTCTGTTTTTCACATCAGGGGCAATGTGGATGACAATTTGGCTAACAAACACTTCTCTTTTCATGCCTTTCCTCAAGATATCAGGGAGTTGATTTTCCACTCACTCCTCCAGAGCTGAAAAGTCCTCTGAGCATCTAGAGTTACAAGAGCTCTATAAACGACAATCCCAAATGAAAGCACACCAGAAGGAGCCATTTGCCCTTACTTTGCCTATATTACAGATCATGCCTGTAAATAATCACTTCAGTAAATTGTTTTTCGGGAGGCACTGAAAAGGCACTATGAACCCCTACCCCTCAGAATAACAGGAAGAAGACACCAAACTCAAGAATTAGAATACAAATTTTCTGATTGTGCTCCTTTCTACCTCTGAATGACTTCAGATCCAGGACATCAAAAAGGAATTTGTTATTTATACAACATTTTGCAGTACTCTAAGCTTTAATGTACACAAAAACTGTCAAACATACAGCCAGGCTATTATATGTTAGAAGCTTTAATTATGGAGTGCTTCAAACGTTGCTTCTATTATGCCATCTGGTGCAGAGGACTTTAATGAATTTATAAATTTAATGGAATATGTTATGCATTTGAAATGCCCTGAATATTGGTTACTAACCAGACATAAATGACAGATTTATCAACATCTAAAAAAAAAAAAAAAAAAATTGAAGAAAAAAAGAAAAAAAAATCACAACCCTTTCAATTGGGCCATTAAATAACCAGTCAGTTGCTAAATGTTGGTGATTATTACTTAAATAATTCAGTAGTGTCATTTCTATTCATTTTGAATCTTCAACTATGTCTCAATCATAGAATCATAGAATGGTAAGGTTGGAAGGGATCTCAAAGCACAGCCAGTTCCAACTCCCTGCCATAGACAGGGACACCTCCCACTAGCACAGGTTACTCAAGGCCTCATTCAGCCTTACCTTGAACACCTCCAGGGAGGGAGCAGCCACAACGTCCCTGGGCAACCTTTGCCAGTTGCATCTCACCATCCTCACTGTAAAGAACTTCTTCCTAACATCCAGTCTAAATCTGACCTCTGCTAGTTTAAACCCATTACCCCTTGTCCTGTTATTGCAAGACCTTGTAAATAAGGTCTTCTTTAAGATACATATTGATCAACATTGAGAAGATTTCCTCTTGGTCTTCTCCAAGCTAAACAGCCCCAGGCTTCTCAGCTCTAGTCATTAGAGGGTTGTTCCTGTCCTCTCATCACCTTCATGGATCTGTGTTGGACTTTCTGCAGTAGTTCCATGTCTCTCTTGAACTGGACAACCCAAAACTGGATGCAGTACTCCAGGCATGGCCTCACAGGAGAAGAACAGAGAGAAAGGAAAACATCCCTCACCCTGCTGGCCACACTCTTAATGCACCCTAGAACACCATTGGCCTTCTTGGCCACAAGGACGTATCGCTGGCCCATCCCGTCATGTTTTTCCCTGGTGGTAACTATATAGTAATTTTTCCTACTGCACAATGTCTTCTAGGTGCTCCTGGTTGTTGCCCATGCTGCATGCATTCAGTCAAAGCAGCTCTTCACAGGATTTACTACTCTGGGTTGATGAAAAGCTCAACATGAGCCTGCAGTGTGCACATACAGCCCAGACAGCAACCGAGTCCTAGGCTGCAGCAAGAGCAGTGTGGGCAGCAGGGCAAGGGAGGGGATTCTGCCACTTTACTCTGCTCTCGTCAGACCTGGAATCCTGTGTGCAGTTCTGGAACCCTCAGCACAGGAAGGACATGGAAGTGTTGGAGTGGGTCCAGAGGAGGGCCACAAAGATGATCAGAGGGTTGCAGCAGCTCTGCTATGAGGACGGGTTGAGAGAGTTGGGGCTCTGCAGCCTGGAGAAGAGAAGGCTTCCAGGAGACCTTAGAGTAGCATTCCAGTATCTGAAAGGGGCCTACAGGAAGGCTTGGGAGGGACTATTGACAAGGTCTTGCAATGACAGGACAAGGGGCAATGGGTTTGAACTTGCAGAGGGGAGATTTAGACTGGATGTTAGGAGGAAGTTGTTTGCAGTGAGGGTGGTGAGACACTGGCACAGGTTGCCCAGGGAGGTTGTGGCTGCTCCCTCCCTGGAGGTGTTCAAGGCCAGGTTGGATGAGGCCTTGAGTGACCTGTGCTAGTGGGAGGTGTCCCTGCCTATGGCAGGGGGTTGGAACTAGCTGCTCCTTGAGGTCCCTTCCAACCTTACCATTCTATGATTCTATGATACTACAGTTGTTATTTTTCTTATAAACAGCAATACCTTTCCTAAGTCTGCAAACAACAGATTGTGAGAGAGATTCTCAGAGGTGGCTTCAAGTTTTGCAGGGTCTGTTTTGGGTGGACAAGTGATTCTGTTACAGCTTTCACTGAGTTTCTCACTGAAACATTCGGGGATTGCTGCTTCCCGTGTCCATTAATTCCCCACTGGGTTCCAACTTCAGATGATTTTTCTTCTCTTCTGTGGTAATCCTTGCTTCGGTTTTCCTTCTGAAAAAATATTTCATCTTTCATGGGCTTTTTAGTCATCACATACATTTAGCCCCCCTCTAGGATTAGAAGAGGAAGAAAAGGTTCCAACACAATTCACATAAAAATACTTCAGTCCTCATCCAAATCACTGAAGCTTCCTACTCTCCACCTGAAGCACTGTGTTTGCCTCCCCAAGATAAAGAGCTGTTCTCCCAAATCACAGCAGGCCTTATTATTGCTGTTACAGCTGTCAACCTCTTTCAGCATTTTCACTTCAAACCAATCTCACATTCTCTTCATTTGGCAGCTTTAGGACACATTCATTCAAAAGTTACTTTGAAATAATTCAAAAGTACTTGGCTTTCCTAGAAGTAATTTTTTCCCTCTTCTTCTTTGGGTTGAAAGTACCAACAAAGATGCTCTGCCAGCCTCTCTGGAAAGAGGAAACAAACAATTTCACAGAAGTGAAATAACACCTTTGCACTCAAATGCTCACAGCTGCTTTATTCACCAGGACCGTTCTGCATGCACAGTCTGCTCCTGACCAGGTCGCTGGGAAGTTTCTCTCATTTCCTAGGAAAAATTCTTACCAGTTCAACTCAACTCAAACCAGTTCAACCCACTTCAACTCTCTTCTGCCTTCAACTCAAAACCAGCTTAACTCAACCAAAGCTTAGGATCCTCTGTACTAGTGGGAGGTGTCCCTGCCTATGGCAGAGGGCTGGAACTAGATGATCCTTGAGGACCCTTTCAACCTTACCATTCTATGACCCCACACTGATGCAAGACTTTTATAGTCCTATGATCACAAAGCTTCTAATGTCCATCACACTTATGCTCTAATTCCCTAACTGCCTTTTACTTGCAGTCTGGCATTAAAGAGTCAATATCCATGCAGTAAGTAGAAAATCTTAGAATTGCAGAATGATCTGGGTTGGAAGTGACCTCCAAAGATCATCTGGTCCAACTCTCTCTGCTGTAAGCAGGGGCATCCTCAACTAGAACAGGTTGCCCACAGCCCTGCCAAGCCTCAACTTGAGTATCTCCAGGGATGGGGCCCCAACCATCTCCCTGAGCAACCTGTTCAATGTCCCACTAGCATAACAAAAAGGAGTGTCTCTTAGGCCTTCAGTTTTGCAGAACCTTACTCATATTACCAGCTTTCTTGAGGTACATCATAGACTGTATGTCTATATCATCATTTTATATGTTTTTTTTTAAAAAGTGTTTGGGGATTTTGATACTTTATTCTAGCTGCCCTCCTTGAGTCCTGTGTCCAGTTCTGGGTCCCTCAATTCAAGAGAGATGTTGAGGTGCTGGAAGGTGTCCAGAGAAGGGCAGCAAGGTTGGTGAGGGGCCTGGAGCACAGCCCTGTGAGGAGAGGCTGAGGGAGCTGGGGGTGTGCAGCCTGCAGAAGAGGAGGCTCAGAGCAGACCTCATTGCTCTCTGCAGCTACCTGAAAGGAGGTTGTAGCCAGCTGGGGTTGGGCTCTTCTCTCAGGCAACCAGCAACAGAATGAGGGGACACAGTCTCAAGTTGTACCAGGGCAGGTCTAGGCTGGATGTTAGGAGGAAGTTCTTGCCAGAGAGAGTGATTGGCATTGGAATGGGCTACCCAGGGAGGTGCTGGAGTCACTGTCCCTGGAAGTGTTCAAGAAAGCCTGGATTGGGCACTTAGTGCCATGGTCTGGTTGATTGGCGAGGGTTAGGTGCTAGGTTGGGCTGGATGAGTTTGGAGGTCTCTTCCAACCTGGTTGAATCTGTGATTCTATGATAATTTGTGACAATGAATGCTACTTCTAATGCCAGGTGAATAAAACAAGGTGGGCTCTTTTCTTTCACATGAAGTTTCCTTTCGTAGCCCATAGATCCATGCCTATCAGTCCCTCATCCCTATCAGTCCCCCATCCATTCACGCTGCTCTCTCACAGCTGCTTTTTCCAACATTGGCAACAGATCCTTAACCACAAACAGGGATCTGTAAATTCTTTCAGTCTGTTAATTAATTTTGCTCCTGAAACCCTCCATTATTCCAATCTTTCAGCTCTCATATTAACATTCTCCTTGCAGACCTACCTAAGGCATCACAGGGACATGTTCCGAAGGCGATTGTGAGGTTATCAGAATCCATCTCATGATTTTGCTTAATATTATCATCTTAAAAAATAAACAAAATTAAAAAGAAAAGTTTATAATTTGGTACTTTATTAATCAGAATATTTTATGAAAATTCACCTCTGAGCTCAGAAAGCAAAAAATCTGTTGGGTTTATTTTCTTTAGATGGCAGAGACAATGCTTTGCTGACTGCAGAGCAGTTGCTGTGAATGATACCAGGTTGGGTAATGCAGCAAGCTGAACTCCCCTTTCTCCTCTTGAAACATATTATTTTTACATTCCCAAGGAGTAATCTTGTTATGGGTTAGCAGAACCAGAATCTTACATTTTACTTTTGCAGTTTTCTGTCATTTCTGTTAAACATCTCTTGAGCCAGAAAAAAGAGACAGATAGTGTAGCTTGGTGGACAGGTAGTAGACAGATAGAGTGGGGTACTTAATTTGGATGTGAGAACTGAAGATTCCCTACACCAGTGAGTACTCATTTATTAAAAAAGAAAAACTCTGACAGGAGACATTCAGAGAAAAGCTGTCAAACTAGGACTTCTCTATGAGGCAGGGTTGGTGAAATCAAGCCTTCTGCCTGGATTAGGTAAATAAAAGCTTACATCTGTAATCCCTCTTCTTCAAGATGTGCTTCATCTGGTAGTTGGATCTTACAAAGAAAAGGCTGAGAGAGTTGGGGGTCTGCAGCCTGCAGAAGAGAAGGTTTCCAGGAGACCTTAGAGTAACCTTCCAGGATCTGAAGGGGGCTACAGGAAGGCTGGGGAGGGACTACTGACAAGGTCTTGTCATGCCAGGCCAAGGGGCAATGGGTTTGAAGTGGCAGAGGGGAGATTTAGACTGGATGTTAGGAGGAAGTTGTTTGCAGTGAGGGTGGTGAGACACTGGCACAGGTTGCCCAGGGAGGCTGTGGCTGCTCCCTCCCTGGAGGTGTTCAAGGCCAGGTTGGAGGAGTCCTTGAGTAATCTGTACTAGTGGGAGGTGTCCTTGCCTATTGTAGGGGGTTGGAACTGGCTGTGCTTTGAGGTCCCTTCCAACCTAAACCATTCTATGATTCTATGATTCAGAAGCAGCAGCTATTATTGTCTTTTAGCACTGTGAGAAATGCTATTAAACTGATGCTGCTTTTCTATAAATCTGTATAGAGATGAAGTAAAAAGAAACCTTAAATATGTGTCTTAATATTTTACATTNGGGAAGAAGAGAAAGGAAGGAGAAAGAAAAAAGAGAAAGGAAAGAAAAAGGCAAAGGAAAAATAAGGGAAAAAATGGAAAATAAGAAAAAATAAAAGAAGAACAAAGGGAAAAAAGGTAAAAAGGAAAAAAAATTTAAAAGGTAAAAAGAGAAGGAAAAAAAGGTAGAAAAAGGGGGAAGAAAGGAAAACATGGCAAAAAGGGGGAGAAAGGGGAATAGAGAAAAGAGAAAGAAAAGGGGGAAAGGAGAAGGAAGGAGAAGGAAAAGAATAAAAAAATAAAAAAGGGGAAACAAGGCAAAAAAAAAAGGAAAAATGAAGGAGAAAAGAAAGAAAGGGAAAATAAAGGGGGGTAAAAGGAAAAAAGGAAAAGAAAGGAAAAAGGAAAAAAGGGGTGAAAGGGAAAAAAGGAAAAACAGGGAAAAAAGGGGAAAGAGAAAAAAGAGGAAAAAAGGAAAAGGGGAGGAAAAGGGGGGAAATAAAGAGAAAAAACAAGGGAAAAAAGGGTAAAGTAGGGGGAAAAAAGAAAAAAACTGGAAAAAAAGCAAATACAGTTTTTTCAGCTGCTGCTGATCAGTGGCTGGTGCTTTATTATTCAGTTCAGCAGTTTGCCAGGCACAGGTTTCTGGTTTTAAGGTAAGAGAAAGGAACTTTTTTTTTTTTTTTAATACAAAGTTGTAATGTACTCAAACCATCTGCAAGAGTTCATTAGTCACATATGGTGATATTAGCATGAGACCTGGCAAGTGCAGAACTTAATCCAAGGATTTCCACATTTGCACCCCTCAGGTGATTTTGATCTTCTATGCAGAACCCAGTGTGTGCCTTTCAAATGGATGGTTCACCCTTGGTAAGACCTTTCAAAAGAACAGGGAAAAGCTGGGGATTGAAGAACTTTGCTAAGATGCTGCAGCAGTCACTGGAACACTGTACAAAACTTGACTTTTCTCTTTAAGAAGGAAAGGAGAGAAAAAAGATATTCCCTTGGGCTCTTCCCTCCTACTAAGTGTGGCCGTTTGAGTTAAGAGTAATACCTCAGACATTAAAAAAAAAAAAAGAAATCAAACCAGAGAAACTTAGAGGTGGAAGCTCTAAGGTGAACATTCTAGGGCTAGGCCATATAGTGGCCACAATGGATAAGCTAATATAAATTCATTGGAGCATCAAGAGCTTTATGTCTGGAAGCACAGATTGGACCTTCTCCTTGCTGCTTCTGCTGCTTCTCCTGTGCCTGCTGCTCTCTTCCCCTGCTCCTGTTTTGGCTGCTGCTCTTTTTGCTGCTTTCTCCGCCGCTTGACCCCTTCCTCATCTTCCCTCAGGTTATTATATTCCTGTAGTAGTTGTGTTTTTCCCTATACTGTTATACTTAGTTTAAACTATAAAAAATATAATTTTTTTTTTCCTGACTTCACAAAACCAATCCCTGTTGTGGTGAGTTTATTCTACCAGGGGAGGGATCCACCCTAACCTTGTACACTAAGTAACTTTTTCCTCATCTGGCTGGCAAATGGCAGAAAACATCCTCGACTCTCCCTGTAGACATGGAGAGCCAAGGAAAGCATTGTGCACTTTTGTTACTGTGTCTGAGTTGAGGATATTGGATGGCATAGCCATTAATCAGATATACTCTGAGGCTCAGGCACAAGAATGGGTATGAAAAATTCTCTTTTCTCTTATTAAACTGCTGAGAAAACAGCCTGAATGTATTCGACCTACCATATATCTGCACATTGCCCTGGTGAAGTCAGGGAATTGTCTCCTAGAAGCACATATGGGACCATTGAGTCTAAATGGCATTACAATGGCAGTGCAAAATTGAATTCTTGCAGAGTGAGCGTTCCGGCATGACTCCAGGGCAGTCACCCAGGCTCCATCTCCTAGCAGGAGACATATGCTAGGTTTGAACTAACTAGGTTGGGTATCGCTATCAGTGTAGCCATAGCAACGCAGAGCTTAGCCTGCGCTCATCTCTGATGTGCTAGCAGCCAGAGCATGTGCTGGTTAGCCTAAAAGTGGCTTGGATATGCCTATTTGATCTGAAGGTGCTGCTACTCTCTTACAAGGAGAGACTGAGGGAGCTGGGTTCTGCTGCTTGGGAAAGAGGAGACTGAGAGGTGACCTCATCAATGTTTATAAATATGTAAAGGATGAGTGGCAGGAGGCTGGAGCCAGGCTCCCTGTCATCACAGGACAAGGGGCAATGGGTGGAAGCTGAGGCATAGGAAGTTTCATTTAAACATGAGGAGGAATTTTTTCCCTGTGAGGGTGACAGAAGACTGGAACAGGCTGCCCAGGGTGGGTGTGGAGTCTGCCTCTCTAGAGATATTCAAAACCTTCCTGGACATGTTCCTATGTGACCTACTCTAGCTGATCCTGCTGTGGCAGGGGGTTTGGACTAGATGAGCTTTCGAGGTCACTTCCAGCCCCTGACATTCTGTGATTCTGTGTGATCTGCAATACTAAACACCTCCTCTGTGACTTCTAGGAGACAGAAAATTCCAGTTTGACAATCTTTTTTTGAGGCCTTGAGTGACCTGTACTAGTGGGAAGTGTCCCTGCCTATGGCAGGGGGTTGGAACTAGATGATCCTTGAGGTCACTTCAAACCTTACCATTCTATGTATACTGGTTATCTGCTGGAAGAGTGGTCCCTCAGATTGGGCAGCACTAGAAAGAGAAAAGTTTAAATTGTTTAGTATGGAGAAGACAAGGCTGAGAAGAGACTTTGTTGTCCACAACTACCTGAAAGGAGGTTGCAGTGAGGTGGGTGCTAGCCTCTTGTCCCTAGTATCAAGTGACAGAATGAGAAGAAATAGGCTCAAGTTGTACCAGGGGAAGTTTAGCCTAGACAGCAGGAACAATTTCTTTACTGTGAGAGGTGTCAGGCATTGGAATAGGCTGCCCAGGGAGATGGCAGAGTCACTGTCCCTGGAGATGTTCAAAAACCATGACACTTTGAGACATGGTTTAATTGGCATGATGGTGTTAGGTTGGTGGTTGGACTCAGTGATCTTAGAGATGTTTTCCAATTTTAATGATTCCATGATTCTATGAAAACCAAGAAGCTCCAGTTATGTGAAAGCTATGGTGAGAGCTTCCCTAGAGTTGGACTCTTTGAACATTATTACATTGTCACTGCTGTTAGTTGGTGTTGCTTTTGATGTTGGTGGATACAGAAGAACTTTAACTTATAGAATCATAGAATCAGTCAAGGTCAGAACAAGGATCATCTAGTTCCAACCCCCCCCTACCATGGGAACTTTGATTACTCTTTTCCAGATACACAAACACACATCTATCTATAAACATCAACAAATAAAAGTATGCCCAAAGGAATATAGAATTTGAAAGTCAAATCAAAACACCTTAGAGCTTCACAGAAGTTTCCTGATGGTAATGTATTTGTGGATTTGAAAGTGTTAAATACTAGAATACAAAAGGCCTCACAATTACCCCAAAAATATGTAATGGATGCAGGGAAGGTCTCTATGTAAGGGAACTGAAACGGATGTGGGGAGGGTCTATATGTAAGGGAACTGAAATGGTTGTGGGGAAAGTCTCTATGTAAGGAAACTGAAATGGATGTGGGGAGGGTCTATATGTAAGGGAACTGAAATGGTTGTGGGGAAGGTCTCTGTGTATGAGGGAAATGAAATGGATATGGTCTACATGTAAGGAAACAAATGGATGTATGTCTATATGTAAGGAAACTAAAATGGATGTGGGAAAGGTCTCTATGTAAGGAAGCTGAAATGGATGTGGGAAAGGTCTCTATGTAAGGAAACTGAAATGGATGTGGGAAAGGTCTCTATGTAAGGAAACTGAAATGGATGTGGGAAAGGTCTCTATGTAAGGAAACTGAAATGGATGTGGGGAAGGTCTCTATGTAAGGAAGCTGAAATGGATGTGGGAAAGGTCTCTATGTAAGGAAACTGAAATGGATGTGGGGAAGGTCTCTATGTAAGGAAGCTGAAATGGATGTGGGAAAAGTCTCTATGTAAGGAAACTGCAAAAAAGAAGACATTGTGGTTTCTAGTTGTTTCACCTCCCAATTTAATGTCTATTCCGTTTCCTGGAGAATTAATGAAAGATAAATAAAACATTGTTTTGATGGAACAAATTGCTTGCTTTCCTTTTGTTTGGAGTTCTTCACAAGCAGGAAACATCTCCATTGGGGATGGAGTTCATAATTGAATACAACTGAAATGAGTTTTAAGGTAGGATTTTTGAGGCTGTTGCAAAGTGTTGCCTGCCTGTCATTTTCTTTCATTACACATCAGTCTCTCTGGATATGGTCAGAATTTTTCCACTGGATCATTTATTGACAAAAAAATATTTAGCTCAGAGTGAGATACTTGTGAAAATGTGCTGGGTTATGCAAACTGCATGAAAAAATTATGAAAAGAAAGCATTTGGTGACTGATGAAATATTCTGCTTGACATTTTGGGAACAAATATTTTCATTTATTAAAAAAATTTCGGTCTTAAAATATTAATACTAAGGCTTCTTACCTAAAAGAATATTTTCTGGTTTCATCAACATGAAACAAGAAGGTGCAACTCGATGATTTCTTTTTTCTTTTCCTTTCATTTAGTAAGAAATAACTTTTTGTCTTTTTGTTGGTTTTTTTTTTTTTGGGGGGGTTTATTTTTTGGGGGAAGGAGTTTGCTTTTTATTTTTTTTTTGTTTTTGTTTTGTTTTGGTTTTGGTTTTGTTTTGTTTTGTTTTTTTCCTTTGGAATAGAGAAAGCAAAAACGATGGAAAATGAAATCATCTACAATTTTTTTTCCCTCCACACTTAAATATATTTGTTTTCATAAGAAGAAGAATTTATCCTTCTCCATTAACATATCATTTTATATTATTTTGGTGGTATATGTAGCAGAAGCCTTATTCTCAAGTGTAGAATATAATAGCAGAATGCTTTTAAGCAAGAATGATTGTGAGAAGGCAATACCAGCTTTAAGTAGGAATATTCCTCTCATCATTTTTTATTTTTTTTAGTGCTTTTGAATTTTTAGACATGGAAAACCTTCTCCAAAAGGAACGGAAGCTTCCTTAGTCCAGGGTGATTGAACTGCCAAGATGAAAACCTTGACAAGTACATTCCAGTTAGAGATTTATGTTTGTGGGTTTGTTTTTGGTTTTTTTTTTTTTTTGAATGTATAGATTTTGAGGGTAAACATGGGTCATGTTTTCAAGTTTCTCTATCCAAGCCCTTATTGCAGAGGTTTCCAAATTCCATATAACTCCCACAGGTGTTAATCCTGGAAGCTATGGATAAGAGTAGTGAACTTGACAGAAATTCAATAGTTTCTATACATACTTAGACTTATGAAGTAAAGCTTGAAACCCAAGCCTGGGTCTTGCACTGCACTTCCCTATTCAAGAGAGTCCTGCCTGTTTCTTTTTATCTTTCTGATTAACTCCTGTTCACCACTATATTTTTCAGCAAATCACTACATTTTTTTTCAGCTAGAAAACAACCATAATCATTCCGTGAGCAGTGAGATAAGCTCAAAAGCATTGATTCCTGCTGTGAAAACACTGAAAAAGAGAGACAGTATCCAGGGAGAAGTGGCTGGCTAAGGTCCCCTGCAAAGTCTTAAAATTAACCTTATCTCTCTCCCAACAGCTTTCATTTCGGGGCAGCGTTGAGCTGTACTGTGACTTAGCAAATAAAGGTGGGGAGATCCCTGCTCCTGCACACCAACAATTGTGCTGTGAAGGAAATGGCATCCAGAAATGTCACTGGTTAATTGTAAGACTTGAATCAAAATGGGAAGTGACTTGTAACAAGCTTTTTTTTTGGTAGTTGTTCATTTGTTGGAGCTGTTCATTCAGGAATTATTTCCATTCATAAAGACAAACCCATTTTTTGATGGGGTCTATCGTATTATATTGTACATGTATATTGTATCTATATTACATATAGATTACATACAAGATAGATCTGGGTTTTAGTAATAATAATAATAATAATAATAATAATAATAATAATAATAATAATAATAATCTGAGTATTAGTAATAATAATAATAATAATAATAATAATAATAATAATAATAATAATAATAATAATAATAATAATAATAATAATAATAATAATAACATTAACAATAACAATGACAATAATAATATAATTATTATAATGATAACAATAATGATAACAACAACAACAAATAGTAATAATAATAATGATAATAATGATGCTGATAATAATAATTGTTTATTAAAATAATATTCTAAATAATAACATTAATAATAACAATGACAATAACAAAATTATTATAACGATAACGATAATGATAACAACAAATAATACAAATAAGCAATAATAACAATGATAATAATTATGATAATGATAATAATAATTTATTAAAATAATAGTTTAATAATAACATTAACAATAACAATGACAATAATGATGTAATTATTATAATGATAACGATAATGATAACAGCAACAACAAATAGTAATAATGATAATAATGGTAATAATAATAAATGTTTATTAAAATAATATTCTAAATAATAACATAAACAATAGCAAAGACAATAATAATATAATGATTATAATGATAACGATAATGATAACAACGAATAGTAATAATGATGATGATAATAATTATAGTAATGATAATAATGATAGTAATGATAGTAATGATGATGATGATGATGATGATGATGATGATAATAAGAATAAGAATAAGAATAAGAATAAGAATAAGAATAAGAATAAGAATAAGAATACAGCTGCCAGTAATGCTATTATGTTTTAAAGTTTGTAGTACTCTGAAAAGCAGAGATCATTCGTTTGCATGTTAAGCCTTTAATTTCACTGCATGGCTTAAGCAGCCATGAGAAAAGTTGTTTGCAATCATGTTCAGTTCTGTGAAAAGTTTTTTTCCCAGTGTATAAATTCCATGTGAAATGGTTGCCATAGCCTTTGCTTCAGAGCCAGGATGTGTTTATTTAAAACACTGTCTGTGAGGTTCTGTCATAGAATCATAGAATGGTAAGGTTGGAAGGGACCTCAAGGATCATCTAGTTCCAACCCCCTGCCATAGGCAGGGACACCTCACACTAGTACAGGTTACTCAAGGCCTCAGTGAAAGTAATTGAAAAAATACTGCTGAGCTTAGGTATCAGGTCTTGATTTTGTTTGGAGACATGAGGAGCATTTTCTTATGCACAGGAGACTTTCCTGAACCTCCTTCTGTACAGCCTGTATGGATAAGTGTTGGCAGAGTTCTTTCCAAGACCATGTTGTTGTAAATAAAAGCCTATGCCTGTAGGTAAAGCAGCAATAACATTGCTGTGAGGACAGCTAGTGTTAAAACAAAACAAAACAAAACAAAAAACAAAAAATAAGAAGGAAGAGAGTGAGTTTAGAAGCTCAGGAATGATTGATCTGCCTCTTTCCAAGTAATAAAAGTAGGGAAACATTTTGGAAGCATTTTTATTACTCTGAACCTTTGTATCATCAATAATTTAATAAAGTATGTGCTAGAGAAGACTCGAAGAATCTGACTGAAACATTTGAATACTGTTTGGATTGCCTGAGCTGGTAAAATGGTTCATCAACCTCCCACAAGTAATCAAGAAAATATAGTTCCAGTGGTACTTGATAAAGGAATATTCAGAGAGTATAGGGATATGAGTCTTTCCCCAGATTATTTATTGCTCTTTCCCTAAAGACATATTTACAAAGCAAGTATGAGGCTTTGGCTAGCTGCTGTCAGAGGTCTTGTAGAACTTGGGGGCTGAAATTTGTGTCTTTCTAAGAGCAATGGTTCTTTCTTTTGTTTCACACAGCTACACTCTGAGCAAATACAACCATAGTGACAGGATGCTCTCATTCTGCTCAATCTTTATATATATATATATACACATATATAAAGAGTCTTAATTCTTAATGTGCTTTGCAGAAGCAATTTTTTGGGCTTAATTTGCATGATATTTTGAAATACTCTTCTAAATAGTTTGTGCCACTTCATAATGCTTCTTTACAGGAGTTATTGATTCTTTCTCCTTCTGGACATTTTTTTTTTGTTTTTTTTGGTCATCTTCAAATTTGCTTACCAACCCCCATGAGAATTTTAGGTCAACATCAGACTTATTTATTGGGGGGGTGGGGGGGAAATCCAAAACATTAAACAGAGACAAAATTCCAGATATTGCTGGTGCAACAACCTTAGCTGACTCCCATAGCCCCTGTACATTAGATAAATTTTCTCAAATTTAAATTAGATCATTTTACTCACATTTAGATTAGATAAATTTATTCACCTTTACATTAGATACATTTACTCACCTTTACATTAGATAAATTTATTCACCTTTACATTAGATAAATTTATTCACATTTACATTAGATAAACGTATTCACCTTTACATTAGATAAATGTATTCACCTTTACATTAGATAAATTTATTCACATTTGCATTAGATAAATTTACTAAAGCTTACATTAGATAAATTTACTGAAATTTACATTCTTTGAAACTTACTTAAATTTCTCTTAGCTAAAATTACTTAAATGTACATAAGCATTTTTAAAGCTGACTGGTAGCTTTATCAATAAACTAGAGATTTGTTTTATCCTCTGCAGTTATCAGGTTATTCTCTTACCAGACTTTATGACCAGTCAGTGTACTGGTGTAGTTAGTTCATATTGAACAATTTTCCAGCATTCTTTCCTTTGCATGGAATAGAATTTAGAATGCAGAAGCTTGGGAGACAACACAATGAGCTGACTGCAGTTTTAAGAACCCAAATCATTTATCCTGAGAAGCTGCACCCAGCTATGCCCCAAATTTCATGCAGTCTGTGTGATGCATAGCAGGTCATAGAATCATTGAATGGTAAGGTTGGAAGGGACCTCAAGGATCAGCTAGTTCCAACCCCCTGCCAAAGGTAGGGACACCTCCCACTAGTACAGGTTACTCAAGGCCTCATCCAACCTGGCTTTGAACACCTCCAGGGAGGGAGATGGATCAGGTTCTTCAGATATTTGCACCTTTCAACTTCATGTATCTTTTAAAAGACATCTTAAGACATTTCTCTCATGTTCTTTCATTCTGTAAGCAATCTCAATTACTAATTGCTGATCTGAAATCTTTTCTCCCACAAGAGCTTCAGCAACGATAAAGATGATTATTTTATTTTTTTTACCCCTTTTTACTACTAGGGACTAAAGTGCATGGATTCCCTGGTTATGAAGCCATGCAGATTTTAAGTCAGATACCTACCAGTTCCAAGAATGTGTTGTATTGCCCTCTACATTTATGCTTCCATTCCTGTACTAGTGGGAGGTGTCCCTGCCTATGGCAGGGTGTTGGAACTAGATGATCTTTGAGGTCCCTTCCAACCTTACCATTCTATGATTCTATGAGGTCTTTTCCAACTTTAATGATTCTATGATTCTATGAAGTATCAACACCTTGTACTGTCTTTCCATCAGCATCAAGTTTAGCTTTCCTGACCAAAACTCCTTTCAAAGGCAAACTAAAAATTCAGCAAAGTGAAAAATGCAGTCACTCTTGCACCCTTGGAGGTGCCATGCACCTCTTGTACATATTTGGAATCAGAGTTTCACTCTCATCCTTTTTGTTCTCTACAGATTTGATTTCCAGTAGGAACAATTCTAGCAATTCTGCTCCCAGCAAATAGGCAGTGCTGGGCAGTCAGTTCTAATCCTTAGAAAATAGGGCTGAATCTTGTAGCAATAACCATATTGAGTAAGCCATCACATGGCATCTTCTTTTTCCCTTTTCTTTTTTCCTTTTTATTATTATTAATTTTTTTTGTTTCTAAGAGACTGCATTTCATCCTCAAATTAATAAGAATTATGTACAGAAGCACTTCTTGTCCAAACCAATTTCCTCTTGCAGTTTTCTTTTCTGTTCAAATCCCTAGCCAGCAGTCATGCAGAGATAAAAACTCCTGAAGCTGCTCTGCTTTTTAAATCCAGTGGCACAGGCAGCACTTCACAGACCGCTTGTGCAGCACACACAGGCACAGAAGCTGACAGGTGGATTGGATTGACGCGTTCTGTCCTGTAAATCAGCACAGAGAATTAATGATCACACAGGAAATCATCCCTCTAGGAAAATATTGCTTTTATCCAGAGTTGTGTATACATTCTGAAATAAAACACACTGGGAAAAAAAAAAATTTAAAAAATCTGTTTTTTCAACCTTCTCTTGTTCCTCTATTTCCTCCACAGAAGTAAGAATAGAAACTTGTTGTAGATTTTATAGCCTTTTCTTTCTTCCTTTGGATAATTTCCACCAAATTAAATTCGTGCTGGTTTTGGATGGAATAAAGTCAATTTTCTTCACAGTGGTTAGTGTGGGGCTAAGGTTTGGATTTGTGCTGGCAACAGCGTTGATAAGCTGTGCTTGCACAGAGTCGAGGCCTTTTCTGCTCCCCATCCCACCACACCAGCAGCAGGATGAGGTTGCACAGGAAGCTGAGAGGGGGCACAGCTGGAAGAACTGACCTCAACTGACCAAATGTTTCAAACACTACCCTCAGCATATAAAGAGGAGGGGAAAAAAGAAGGTGGGGACACTTGAAGTGATGGTGTTCATCTTCCCAAGTAAACGTTGCATGTGATGGAGCCCTGCTTCCCTGGACATGGCTCAACACCTGCCTGCCAATGGAAAGTGCTGAATTAATTCCTTGTTCTGATTTGCTTTCATAAATGGCTTTCACTTTACCTAGTAAATTGCTTCTTCCCCTACCCACAAGTTATCTTTTAGTCTTCTGATTCTCTTCCTCCCATCCTTCTGCATGCAAAACTGAGTAAGCAGGTCCACGAGGCTTAGTTGCCAGTTGGGATTAAACAATAACATAGCAGAGTAACACTGTAGAGTTAGATAATGGTTAGACTTGATGATTTTAAAGGTCTTTCCCAAGTGGAATAAGATTTTCTACCAATCTTTCTTATGCTTACATTTCTTTTTCTGTTTCCTGGTACTCAGATGAGTGTGCATACATTTTAATTCCGTAAAATGCTACCACAAAACCTGAAAAAGAAGTGAATACTTCAGTGCCAAGACAATAACCTAAATTATTCATGAATCTGTCATAGCAAATGTCAGGTCTCTTTTTTTTTTTTTTTTTCTTTTTTTATTTTTCTTTTTTTTTTTTTTTTTTTTTTTTTTTTTTTTTTTTTTTTTTTTTTTTTTTTTTGGTTTTGATTTTGTTTGGTTTGGTTTTGGTTTTTTGGTTTTGGTTTTGGTTTTGGTTTTTTGTGAGATGAAGTTCCCTGGCAGTAAATTTCTGTATTTCCTCACGTGTTAGCAAACTCCATGGACCAGCAAAGCTTCATGGCTCATCAAGGCAGCAGTTAGGGAGCAGGTATAGAGGGTTCCATGTCCTGCAGGCAAAAATGTGTGAAGGAAAGCGGGATGGACACAAACTTTCTGGTCAGTGTGAATGAGAAGGAAAATGTAAATGCAAAACAAGAGAGGCTGGTAAGGGTTGCCTGGGGTGGTTGGTAGGTGGACTGTTTTAAACTGGCACTTACAGCAGCAAACAAAGGCTGAGATTAGTGAAGGAACAAAAAAGCTTTCAGATAATACTTCACTTGAGACATCTGACACTAGTTGGCTGATAAAGAAATGAAAGCAATTTCATCCCATTAGCCACCTACTATCCACATCTTTAACATGGGTGAGAAGTTCAGACCTCTGTCACAGAACTAGATCAAAGTTGTTGAGCCACATCAAAGGGTAGCTGCTGACATCCCAGAGATGACAACATCCTCTCTGGAGGCAATGAGGGGCACTTGGTAGACTTCAGATGTGCAATCACTTGAACAGAGTTTGAACACAGGATGGACACTGAGACAATATTGCTGAGGTTGTGATGGTTTAGATGGCAAACAAGAAGCTTTCAGGATGATCTTTGTGCCAGATGCTGTAGCTACTGGAAATCTGAGCCAGTGGATCAAGACTGTTGTAAGCAAGAGGTGTCTGTGAAGCTCTAGGCATCACAGCTAGCTGAGGTTTCTGCAGGGAGCCAGCAGAGGCATTACAGTAATTCAAGGGAGAGGATGTTCTGTGAGCACAAAAGGGGAGGATGAAAAACACCTTAGTCTTTTTCTCTGCTGTGCAGACTAACCGAAGAGAAGCAATTGGTTGTTCTCAGCTGCAACTGGGTAGACAAAAAAAGGCTAAACCTGAATCATTTGCTTTCAAGGCCACACAAGATAAACAATACATCACCAACATGGAAAAGGTAGCTTTAAAGAGATGTGGAGTCTTGTAAAACCACTTAGATAATCATGGCAGCCTCAAGATGCAAGGTCAGTCCTGCTTCAGGAACAACATTAGAAACATCAAATTCGAACATAGGCATAGCACAAGTGGAAATAACAAGGGGAAAAGTAAGCAGGGGATTGTTGTCTGTCTCAGTTTAGAGACAGAATTGGAAGTGTGAAAGAGGTAAAAAGATGAGTCCAGAAATGAAAAGAAATGGGAAACAAAATAAAAAATCACATCAAGAGCAAACAAAGCAGAATCTGGGAGTGGGACTGTGCACACAAGACCATTTGACATAAAAAATAAAACACCTTGGGCCAAGCAACTTGGAGTCAATCATAGAATGGTAAGGTTGGAAGGGACCTCAAGGATCATCCAGTTCCAACCCCCTGCCATAGGCAGGGACACCTCCCACTAGCACAGGTCACTCAAGGTCTCAACCTGGCCTTGAACACCTCCGGGGAGGGTGCAGCCACAACCTCCCTGGGCAACCTGTGCCAGTGTCTCACCACCTTCACAGCAGACAACTTCCTCCTAACATCCACTTTCAATCTCCCCTCTGCCAGTTCAAACCCATTGCCCCTTGTCCTGTCATTGCAGGACCTTGTAAATAATCCCTCCCCAGCCTTCCTGCTAGGCCCCCTTCAGATACTGGAAGGCTACTCTAAGGTCTCCTGGAAGCCTTCTCTTCTCCAGGCTGCAGAGCCCCAACTCTCTCAGTCTGTCCTCACAGCAGAGCTGCTGCAGACCTCTCAGCATCTTGGTGGCCTCCTCTGCCCTGGCTCTAACACTTCCATGTCCTTCCTGTGCTGAGGGCTCCAGAACTGCACACAGGACTCCATATGGGGTCTGAGGAGAGCAAAACAAAGGGGCACAATCCCCTCCGTTGCCCTGCTGCCCACACTGCTCTTGCTGCAGCCCAGCACACAGTTGCTGTCTGGACTGCACTCACACTTCAGGTTCATGTTGAACTTTTCATCAGAGTGAAAGGGTGGATAGAGTAAGGATGGATAGACCTGCATCCCATCACTAAGAGGTGTGGGAGGGAAGGTGAAATTCAGTAGTTGCTGTGATACATAACTTTTAATAATAATCTTTAAATTTAAAGTTGTGTGTTATATGCAAAGTTCCTAAGTGTAATTTAGCAATAGCAATGTGATTATTAATGAATTCAATTATTAATTTTGGAGCTGGCTTATTTGCTTCCCAGTAGTATGTTATCCAATCAATAAAAGCTTTCGTCTCTTAGTTACATCTCAAGCTCACTGTCTGAAGAGATAGAATCAGACTCTGAAGTCAGAGAAGCTCCTTCACTGGGAAATCCAGCTACCTGTCAGTTCTGAATCACCTCTCACCCTTCAGTCAAGAAGATAAATCATTTGGAATGGCTGGAGATAAAAGATGAGTCCCACAGGAGATAAAAGATGAACTATCCAGCAGCAGTTCAGGTACAAGGCAGATGCATACCTTTCTTGACAGTGTTGGGTGCAGAGCAACAGGATAAAAGATCTGTCCCAAAAATAATCAGGACATCAAGGTTATGAAATGACCTGAGATAACAGATGTCAGCTTTTAGAGCACTGCCAAACAAGGCTAAGCAAAGGAAGAAAGCAGTAAAGCTGCATCCACTTTTCCTTTATCACAGCAGGGCTTTTTTTCCCAGGTTTTTGAAGGGCAGCTCACTTGTCATGGAGAAAAGTCTAGAGAAGTCTCACCAGATGACATGTAATTAGGATGGAGCAGGCAGTCATCTTTATACACCTGTGACTTTATACAGGTGACAGACACATGTAATTGTGCTCTGGCTTAGCAAACCTGGTGATAGCCAGGTGGAGCTCTAGAAGTCAGCTGAAATTCTGAAGGCTTGAAAGGAGAAAGAAAAGACCTTTGTAACAACAGAAGCATGATAGTTTCTCTCCAGTAGATCTGAAAAAAACAGAAAGAAGATGCAGGCTACTGAAGCACAAAACACAAGAAGAAGAAGAAACAAATGATTTTTTTTACTTCAATTTTAGACTGAAACTTTTCAGTGCTGATTTATTGCTTAAAATAGAGCCAGCAGTGTACCCAGGTGGCCAAGAAGGCCAATGGCATCCTGGCCTGCATCAGCAATAGTGTGGCCAACAGGAGCAGGGAGCTCATTCTCCCCCTGGACTCTGCACTGCTCAGGCCACACCTTGAGTACTGTGTCCAGTTCTGGGCCCCTCCATTGAAGAAGGACATTGAGGTGCTTGAGTGTGTCCAGAGAAGGGCAACGAGGCTGGGGAGAGGCCTGGAGCACAGCCCTATGGAGAGAGGCTGAGGGAGCTGGGATTGGTTAGCCTGGAGAAGAGGAGGCTCAGGGGAGACCTTCTTGCTGTCTCCAGCTACCTGAAGGGTGGTTGTAGCCAGGAGGAGGTTGCTTTCTTCTCTCAGGCAAGCAGCAGCAGAACAAGAGGACACAGTCTCAAGCTGTGCCAGGGGAAGTTTAGGCTGGAGGTGAGGAGAAAGTTGTTGCCTGAGAGAGTCATTGCCTGCTGGAATGGGCTGCCCAGGGAGGTGGTGGAGTCAGCGTCCCTGGAGGTGTTCAAGGCAGGTTTGGATGTAACACTTGTTGCCATGGTCTGGTCTTGAGGTCTGTGGTATCGGGTTGGACTTGATGAGCTTTGAGGTCTCTTCCAATCCTGGTGATACTGTGATACTGTGATGATCCTTTAGATGCTGGTGACTATTAAGAGAATGCATAGAGTAGGAATGTAAAAAGATTTGATTATTGGACAGAGAATTGGTTGAGTGTAGAGCTGTAATTCCCTGAATTTGCCCTGGGAATCGTAATGTCCTGACATCACATGGAGACAGGCAGGTAAACATGCTGGAAGAGAAAGATGGTAAAGGAAACTTCAAAATATAACATCCCAATGAGGAAGGACTAACTATGCTAATCATGATCATCCTGTGGATAGGATCCTGTCTGTAATGTACTGAGCATCTAATTGACAAGGAATAACTTCCCAAAGTACAACCTGAAAGTCAACACCAGAAGAAAACTCCATAGAAGAAACTGATAAATCACCCCTTATCTGCAGAGAAAACTCTAGATGGAGGGGAAGCATGCTGAAAAGATTAAAGCCTCCTGGCTCCAACTCATGGTGTGATGTGGATATGCTCCTCTACACTCTGGGTGGAGAGAATGAACTGGTTTAGGAGCTCTGCTACTCCTGTCAAAAATCCTAGATGGCTTCTTCACAGGAATTCTCCCTACTGCTACCTTCATACAAAGGTGTTGATCTTCAAAACTCCTGGAAAACTGCCAGAACCTCAAGAGATGAGAGAACTGTGAAGCCAGTCAGATTGGCAGGAGGGGTGACCCAGAGATCTGTGTATTGACATCAGTAATGGTAGAATAATGGAAATGGTGTAAAGTAGCAGAAGTCTCAATTAAAGGCTCTAACCTGAGAGAATTAGAAGTTAAAAATGTAATTTTAATGCCAGTCAACACAGCTTCCAGAAATATGTGGTTTGCAGACAAATCCCTTGTCTGCTGACAAGATTATGTCTGTTATACAGTCATGTTGATAAATGCATTTGACCTGATACCTCATTCTATTTTGATTTTAAAGCTTTCATTGCATGCAACAGTGCAGTCCATACTCAGCATACGTTCAGCAGCTCACAAATTAACAAAAAGTTAACCATAGGTACCAAAAGGAAAGTTGTAAGTGGAGAGGTATCAATGTGTTATAGCTGTAAGTGGAGAGGTATCAATGTGTTATAGCTGTAAGTGGAGAGATATCAATGTGTTATAGCAGGTATGATGGGGCATAGTGGTTGTGGGATCAGGTAGGTTGTGAGAGATCTCTTCCAGGTGAGGTAGGAAAAGCTTTGCTGGTTCCTGTTTGCTTGGGAGTTGCATTTATACACAGGTCCTACCTTGACCTCTTGCCAGAGCCTCTCTGTAGTTGTGCTTGTCATGATGATCCTTACCTTGTGATATGACTTTCCAGTTTGAACATCAGATCTGCCTCATTCCTTGGTCTTACCCAGAAATCAGTGGGCTGACACTGCTACTGTCACTGGACCTGCTTTGCTCTCCTCTCTGGGGGACACCATAGGGCTGCTTCCTGCATGGGTGAGAGTACCTCCATGGCATCTTCTCAGCCCTGACTCCCAGCTCCCTCAAGCCTGTGGTGCAGCTGATCTTGCTGCTCCCTGACACAAGGTACAAATTGTTGCCCAGTATCTCCAGAGGGTTATTCTTGACACAATGCCACTCTGGAGACTAAAGTTGTCTTCTTTCTCTACAACTCTGTAGGCTCTATTATCTCTTTCATCTATAACAATCTATAGGTTGCATTTCTTTCAGTGTTGGAACATTTATTTCAGTTTTTCATCCTATCCAGGAGGAAAAAGAATGGGACTTGTCTGTTTTGGTTTGGTTTGGTTGTTTGTTGTGGGTTTTTTTGTTTGGTTGGTTTTGGTTTGTTTTAGTTTTTATTTTGGTTTTTTTTTTGTTTTTTTGTTTTTTTTTTTTTTTTTCTTGTTGGTTTTTTGTTTTGGGG
>VWZE01025704.1:585560-601773 GCA_013396675.1 Eubucco bourcierii | reverse complement strand
ATTGACTGCTGGAATGGGCTGCCCAGGGAGGTGGTGGAGTCAGCGACCCTGGAGGTGTTCGAGGCAGGTTTGGATGTGGCACTTGTTGCCATGGTCTGGTCTTGAGGTCTGTGGTGATGATCTTTGAGGTCTCTTCCAACCTTGGTGATACTGTGATACTGTAATTTAGAATTCAGTTCTATAGAATTGGGCTAGCACAGGAGCCCAGATAACATAAGGCATGTTTTTTTGTTTTGTATTTCATCACCCATCCTTTTAGGGAGTCAGAATTGTTTATGACAGTATTCCCTACCGGCATTACACTTAGGAAATCACAGTTATAAACTGAAAAATAAAATAAATATATATAAACATAAAAATAAATAAATAGATAAATAAATAAATATGTGTGCATATATATCTAAAAAGTTGTAGGGGTAGCAAATTTACTTTGGAACCCGTGTCATAGGCACCACAGAAGTGCACAGCAGTACTGCACATTGGCACTAAATACTGTGAAAAAAGCTTCTCATCAAAATCCAAACCATAGTGCTTTAAAAAAACCTGTTGAATGAAATGAAATGAGATTAGAAAGAGCAAATGAAGAAGGAAAAGCAGCAAGAAATGATCAGGGAAGGAGGAATTAAAATACGAAGAGTGAAATGGAGGGAAAAGAGGGAAGAACAACAATATTTTGAAACATAAAGAGCACAAAAATGAGATAAAAAAGAGAAAAAGCAAAGACTGGCATGCAAGTGGAAGCCAGAGGGCTGGTTTGGATGATCTTTGAGGTCTCCTCCAACCAGACACATTCTGTGATTCTGTTTTCTTTCATGGTTATTTATTCAGCATGTTTGTATACTGCCATATAGGGACAGATTTGTCTTGTCCAGCTGCTACTTCCAAACAGGAATGAAGGAATAGATCTTCATTTTTCACTCTCCCCAGAAATCTGGCCAGGATGGCTGACTTTGGTGTAGGAGAGGAGTATTTCCAGCAAGGTAAGAGCAAGAATATGCACTAAAATGCTCAGAGTTGGTCAGAAAGTAACCCATAGTCTGGCATTGCAACTGCACTGCTCTTAGAAGCTATGAGAGTCTATAATTCATGCTGGCAGAGATAGAAAATGGTCAGGAGCATGACTAGAGAAAACTCTAAAGAAAATTAAATATTGAATATCAAGAGCAAAAGAAAACCAGCAGAACAAAACCACTAGAAACACCCAGGCTTACCATTTACAGAAATACAGATGTACCTGAGGTGAGTAAAATATCAGAGAGGAGAAGAACACATTCTGTTTTCCTTAAAAGGACACAATTACGTGCATGTGTAAACTAGAAGCCTTGTATCTTCTCTTCCTTTCTCCCCTTCTTTATTGCCAGTTTTAAGAAACAACCATGAAGCTTTTCAATAAGCATACAAACTGCACGCCATAATTTCAAATGGGCCCCGATATCAGTAAGGAGTTGAACAGCATGTTGTAATTTTCTTTTATTTCTCCCAATTTCCAGCTTCACTGGGTTTTAACAAGAGTCTTAAATACACCATAACAGGGCAGCATGAGTGTCAAAGTCTCTACATGTCTACAGTTCCATCTTACAAACAATGCTATCTTTAAACGTTAACCTCATCTCAAGCCCTCCACTAGATAAAATATTGGCTTGTGTTCCTCCAGCAAATTAATACCTTGGCTTTCCATATGCAGCAGTCAGTCTTGTATCCCTCCAGAGATTCCAAGAGGGAGGGAGAATCACTCCAATATGGGACAAGAGTGAGGTTGTTGCTTTGATTCCAGGTGAAAAAAGTACTCTCGAGTCTGTGAATACTGAGTACATTGCATTTCTCTGCACTCTGCAGAAGTGTTTCATTATTGCATTGGCCTTTTCAGATTGCTAGCCTGCAACCCCCAAATCTCATAGAATGGTGAGGTTGGAAAGGACCTCAAGGATCAGCCAGTTCCAACCCCCTGCCATACGCAGGGACATCTCCCACTAGTACAGGTCACTCAAGGCCTCCTCCAACGTGGCCTTGAACACCTCCAGGGAGGGTGCAGCCACAACCTCCCTGGGCAACCTGTGCCAGTGTCTCACCACCTTCACTGCAAACAACTTCTTCCTGACATCCAGTTTCAATCTCCCCTCTGCCAGTTTAAACCCATTCCCCTTGTCCTGTCATTGCAAGACCTTGTCAATAGTCCCTCCCCAGCCTTCCTGTAAACCCCCTTCAGATCCTGGAAGGCTACTCTAAGGTCTCCTGGAAGCCTTCTCTTCTCCAGGTTGCAGAGCCCCAACTCTCTCAGCCTGTCCTCAGAACAGAGCTGCTGCAGCCCTCTGAGCATCTTTGTGGCCCCCCCTGGACCTGCTCCAATACTTCCATGTCCTTCCAGTACTGGGGGCTCCAGAACTGTACACCATGTACTCCATGCTCTGCTTCTCCAGAGCTAGAAAACTATTTGTTTGGAAAGACTGCAGACTGGTTGAGACATGCCAGCACTGGGAGGAACATAGAGCCACAATGGCATTTGCTCTAAAATGTCTCCTCTGTTGATGATGAATTCAGAGGCTGGCAATGTAAATTCATCGGTGCATGTCTGAAGATAACTTTTATATCAGGGTGTGTAGTAGCCTTCCTATTTGCTGGAAGAGGGAGATGGGATGTGAAAACTTATCCCAGAGGAGAAGGCACTTGGTGCAGACTGGTGAATCAGAAGAAATCTAATTCCCATTAAACTCAGTGGGGTTTTCAGGTCTACACAAGGTGTTGACTAGAAAAGCCACATGTTGATTTCTGACGTCAGTTTTCTTGCACAGTCTAATTGTCACATCAGTGGTTTTGGATTACATGGATCCATTTCCACTTGCTTCCATGCCAGCACAGCTATTGCCTTGCTCTGAGCTCAGCATCAGTTCATTTTTGTTACAAGCATTTTGTCTAAAATCAGAAACTTTCAGCAGAATTTATAATTCTTGCTCTAATGAAATTACTTCCAGTGACATTTTACCTGAAAGGGGATTTGAGTTTAAGAGGATTGTATGATAATCAAGAGAAAATATCATCTCCCCAGATTAGCTTTGTTTTATGAATGCTAAGGCTGCTGGACTGTGGCATTTAAAAAGTCAGGTACAGTCAACATTTAGATGACTTCTTTCTGTGTTTCCACTCTGCACCCAATGCTGCTTGGTTTGTTTTTACCTCTCCTCAGAGTTGGTCTCTGCTGATGCTGATGTTGAGATTGGGCTGCTGCTTCATGGGCCACCATGCAAAGTCCTTACTAAAGACACCTTTTAAAGGGTGCCAAGAAAGTTTAGTGCCCAATTTTACTGATTCTCTGTTGGAGACATACCCTGATCTCCTCTGAGAAATCCTAACCTGACTAACAGAGATCCTGTGATCTAAAACTCCAGTTCAATAAAGGTTGTTCATTTTGCCCATGGTACCTGAGTGTCATGTTTAGCTTTTTTTTTTCCCTGAACAGCATCTTCCTTAACCTCATGCAGACACACCTGTCCCAGCTGGAGCCTGAAGGATGAGACACACATTGTCTTGAAGGGCAAGACAAGTAAAGCATTCAGAGAGGCAGGAGCACAGGGAGAGCAGCTGAACAAAAACACCCAGCAAGGCTTCCTGCAAAAGAGATGTTGTGGAGTGGTGACCAACTCACCACCTGTCTTATTCATATCAGATGGCAGATGTAAGCACATGTCTGACAGAGACATCAATACTGTAGAAAGCAGAAGTCTGTAACCAGGGCTATACTGTCTCACATCATGCTATGCTCTGCAGGGCTGTGCTGGGTGTAGACACAAACCTTTATCTGCCCTAGCAGAGACATAAATGGACTGGCATTTTCCTGTTCACTCACAGACATGAACTCTGCACAGGGGTGGGTTAATGAGAATAAGGATGTCAGAGAACCTGTGTGCCCTAGCTGGGACAGACTTTGTGCTCCCAACACCACCAATACTGCCTTTAAAGGCAATGTGAACCTCCAGCTCTGCAAAACAGTATCTAAGAAATCATAGAACCGTTAAGATTGCAAAAGACTTTCAAATCCAACCATCAACCCAACACCACCATGGCCACTAAATCATGTCCTGAAGTGCCATATCTACATGTTTTTTAAACACCTGCAGGGATGGAGACTCTACCACCTTCCTGGGCACCCTTTAATGCAAGTTCACAGGTCCTTCTGCTAGCTCCCTACCATTATTCTGAGGATCTGACATGCTGCAGTCCCTCTCCTAAGTGTCACAAGCTGGTACCAGTCTTTTTTGGCGGCTCTATCAATTCAGCATAGAGAGGAGAAAGCTCTGAGGTGACCTTATTGTGGCTTTCAATATCTTAAGGGGGTTACAAATAAGCTGGGGAGGGACTTTTTAGGATGTCAGGTGGTGATAGGACTGGGGGAAATGGAACAAAGGTGGAAATGGGGAGATTCAGACTGGGTGTTAGGAAGAAATTCTTCAGCATGAGGGTGGTGAGACTCTGGAAGGGGTTTCACAGGGAAGTGGTAGAAGTCTCACCCCTGTAGGTGTTTAAGGCCAGGCTGAATGAGGCTTTGGACAGTGAGGTGTCCCTGTCTATAGCAGGGGGATTGGAACTGGATGATCCTTGTGGTCCTTTCCAACTCTGACTGATTCTGTGATTCTATGGTTGGTAATGCTGCAGTTATATTGCCAGACTGGAAAGATTTGCAAACTTTTATTCAGAAATCAGGAAAATTCTGAATAAAACACAGATAGAAGTGCCACCTGCTCTTGGCACTTTGAAAACTGAGAGAGAATGTTTATGTAATGCCAGCTCTGGTAAGATCCCAGTCCCACAGACCCCGTGGGATACAGCCAAGAAGGTTTACTGCAGAGAGTGTAACTGTCACTGATTAGCCTGGATGATCTTGGAGGTCTCTTCCAACCTGGTTGTTGCTATGATGAGGGTAAAAAGGAAAACAAGGGTGAAATGATAACTGGTCGATGAAAAGCTCAACACGAGCCTGCAGTGTGAGTGCAGACCAGAGAGCAATCAAGTTCTGGCTGCAGCAGGAGCAGTGTGGGCAGCAGGGCAAGGGAGGGGATTCTGCCCCTTTGCTGTGCTCTCTTCAGAGCCCATCTGCAGTTCTGGAGCCCCCAGCACAGGAAGGACATGGAAGTGTTGGAGTGGGTCCAGAAGAGGCCACAAAGTTGCTGAGAGGGC
The DNA here is from genome assembly GCA_013396675.1 of Eubucco bourcierii. Lineage (NCBI taxonomy): Eukaryota > Metazoa > Chordata > Aves > Piciformes > Ramphastidae > Eubucco > Eubucco bourcierii. The sequence continues at coordinate 596,604 of VWZE01025704.1, read as the reverse complement.
TGCAGCAGCCCTGCTCGGAGGACTGCTCTGCTCAGAGCTCTGCTCTAAGGCTGAGAGAGTCGGGGCTCTGCAGCCTGGAGAAGAGAAGACTTCCAGGAAACCTTAGAGTAGCCTTCCACTATCTGATGGGGGCTACAGGAAGACTGAGGAGGGACTATTGACAAGGTCTTGTACTGACAGGACAAGGGGCAATGGGTTTGAAGTGGCAGAGGGGAGATTGAAAGTGGATGTTAGGAGGAAGTTGTTTACAGTAAGGGTGGTGAGACACTGGCACAGGTTGCCCAGGGAGGTTGTGGATGCTCCCTCCCTGGAGGTTTTCAAGGCCAGGTTGGAGGAGGCCTTGAGTGCCCTGTACAAGTGGCAGGTGTCCCTGCCTATGGCAGGGGATTGGAACTGGATGATCCTTGAGGTCCCTTCCAACCTTACCATCCTATGATTCTACAATAAGATTAAAAAGCAAAATTGCTATAATTAAGTTATATAATTTTTTTTTTAAGGTTTTATTATGTTCATGTTATGAACTGTAGATTTACAGACGTGTTCCTAGTAGAGATTCATCTCCTGGGCATTGGGAGATCATATAAATTGTTTTTCAGGGTCTGTGTTGCAGCATGCAGAAGTCAGGAACACATACAGGAGTAGATAGCTGGAAGTATTTCTTTGGTTTTTAAAAGTTTATTTCTTGGTTTTGTTGTTGTTTTCCCCCAATGACCTTTAAACCAACTAATGCAGGCCAAATTGATCTTTAGAAATAATAATAATAAAAAAAAAACCCAACAAACTAGTGATATTTAATCAGCATTTTTCAAGTTCATTTTTCAAGTTCCAAACTGAGCTGCAAGCAAACTACCTTTGCTTTCTTGTGGTACTGCATGGACTACACATTCAGCTATCCAGTTATTGGCTTTGGGTATTTGTGTGTTAGGAGTAGGCCAATATAGGCACATTACTTTGTTTATTACTTTAAAAATTCAGGGTAAGACTGAAAAAAAAATTAAAATATTAGGTACATGCAGCTGTGATTTACTTGGCTGTGATAAATTTTGATGCTGCTTGCTATGGAACAGGTTTATGAATCACATGGAAGATTTTTGTAGAGGAGAAATCTTTCTTCTTTCTCCTCTTGAAGAAATTTTCCCTGTGTATGGTGGTAAAGTAACACAGACTGAAAAGTTCATGCAATTAGAAAGCAAAGTGAAAAGCATAGGTTAGGAATTTAGGAAATTGGTAGTATTTATAAGAAGTAATGTGAACCAAAGGATGGGGAAACAAAATGCCTGAAGAAAAAAGATCACACAATCAGTCAGCATTGGAAGGGACCACAAGGATCATCCAGTTCCAATCCCCCTGCCATGGACAGGGACACCTCACACTAAATCAGGCTGTCCAGAGCCTCATCCAGCCTGGCCTTAAACACCTCCAGGGATGAGGCTTCCACCACCTCCCTAGGCAACTCCTTCCAGAATGTCACCACCCTCATAGTGAAGAACTTCTTCTGCACATTCAGTCTGAATCTCCCCATTTCTAGCATTGTTCCATTCCCCCCACTCCTATCACTACCTGACAGCCTAAAAAGTCCCTCCCCAGCTTTCTTGTAGCCCTCTTAAGATACTGAAAGGTCACAATAAACTCTTAAGATACTGAAAGGTCACAATAAACTCATCTGGAGCATTCTCCTCTCTAGGCTGAACAGCTCCCACTCTTTCAGTCTCTCTCCAGCCCTCTGATCATCCTTGTGGCCCTTCTCTGGATACTTTCCAGCACATCCATAGCCCTCTTGTAACAGTGGCTCCAGCACTGGACACAGTACCCCAGGTGGGGTCTCACCAGTGCAGTATAGAGGGATCTCTTTACCATGTATGAGATGTTTCAACCATAACTAGAGGGGGTGGGGGGAAGGGCAGAAGTAAGCAGCATTGATATGGATAGACAAAACCCACTGATGGGCATTACTGAGAAAAAGTAGAGAATGTTTACATAAAGGTTTAACTTTCAGAGGACTGAAAGCCTTTCAGAGGACTGGGACTTCTTCAGGACCAACTCACCCTGTGGGTATGCCCAGAGCAAGCTGGTGACAATGCAGAGCTGCAGATGAGCTGATGCTTAAGTTACATCTTCTCAATTCAAAATAAGAAGGAAATAAAATATCCCTGACATTCTTACTACTAAACCAAAACTATGGAGAAACCAGGAATTGATAAGAAGCCTTTATGAAGTATTTATGACAGAGGATATTTGACCTTGAAGGATGAGGCTCTGGGTGAGTTGTGGTGTGAATTTTTTCCTTGCAATTGATTAGAATAATTTCTTCAACCTCTTGACATACATCTATTGGTTTTTTTTTTTTTCTGAACATCATGAGTGCTGAGACTCACTGCTTGAAAAGCTGTGGTCAATAGAAATATTTTTTTTTTTTCTGTTGACACATGGATATTTGCTGTAGATGAACTACTTTTTATGTTTAACCTTATTGGTGGTTTGGAAGGATGCAGAATTCTGCTGACTAGGTATAAGTGGATGAATAAATTCTGAGCACGTTTAAGAACAATTTACTCTACCAGAAAAAGACTTTTCATTTTCAGCAACGCTATTTGGGTACTAATCACTGCTGCAGTTCAAAGTGTAACCTTATAAATAATATCATCTGGGTGTTAAATCTGTTAAACCTTTACAACTGATGCTCAGAAAGCCACAGTGAGAGCATGTTTTGTTTTGGTTTTTTTATTCATATCTAACTTAAAAGCTTCTTCTGAGAGTCTAGGTGGTAAATAGGAAAGATGTGAAATAAAAAAAAACTAAGAGAAAACTGACTTAAATGAATCCTTTGCCTCCTGTTAGGGATGTCCCAGGTGTAGTATCAAAAGCCAACAAGCAGTGTAGATATGGGAAATAAGGTGATGGGTCAGAGATCTGCATCTGGCTGTTCTGAGCAATTAGCAAGCTGTATGTATAAGAAATGTGTGTAGCAGAGAATGAATTGTACCAAATATCAGAAGGATGTTCTCTGTTACCATGAACTATATGCTCTCAGTGCTTACAGCATGGTGGCTAGATCTGTGCTGCTCAGAAGTGGTTTATTGCCACTCATAAAAGACTTCAATTCCACATCTGGCTGGTCCTCATTTTTTGATAGACTACAAAGAATTTAGTGCCAGCAACTGCTCCGTTCAAATTCCATTGTTGCCTTGTTGAGAACAAGGAAAATTATCCTAAAAGCCCAAATTATTTGGAAATTTGTTATTAGTTATTGTTAAAAAGAAAGAAAGAAAGAAAAGAGAAATAATTGATGGCTCACATTGAGAGAATTCTGGAAATATTCAGAAATAGCAATAGGCTGTATAAATATTTGGGAAACTGGTTCCAAGATTGGGTTCATGTAGAGGACTGTAAGTAGGATTAAGGACTCACCATTTGCATGTTAAATCCTAATTACATGGATTGATAGACATTAATCCAACAGCTTGCTAGAACATTTAGGGTTTGCAGTGATCTTTGGAAATTCTAAGGAGGATCCCTGGCCATCTGAGAGTTCCAACACACACATACAAATGTGGATTTTATGAAAATCAGTTCATACTGCTGGAATATGTCTAAAATGCAGCTGTATAAAGTCAGAGATACAGGCATCTGGAGTCCTGTGTGCAGTTCAGGAGCCCTCAGCACAGCAAGGATGTTGGAGCAGGTCCAGAGGAGGCCACAAAGATGCTGAGAGGGCTGCAGAAGCTCTGCTCTGAGGACAGGCTGAGAGAGTTGGGGCTCTGCAGCCTGGAGAAGAGAAGGCTTCCAGGACACCTTAGAGTAGCCTTCCAGGATCTGAAGGGGACCTACAGGTAGGCTGAGGAGGGACTATTGAGAAGATCTTGTAATGACAGGACAGGGGGTAATGGGTTTGAAGTGGCAGAGGGCAAATTGAAACTGGATGTTAGGAAGAAGTTCTTTCCAGTGAGGGTGGTGAGACACTGGCACAGGTTGCCCAGGGAGGTTGTGGCTGCTCCCTCCCAGGAGGTGTTCAAGGCCAGGCTGGAGGAGGCCTTGAGTGAGCTGTGCTAGTGGGAGGTGTCCCTGCCTATGGCAGGGGATTGGAACTAGATGATCTTTGAGGTCCCTTCCAACCTTACTATTCTATGATTCTATTAGCAGTTGACACTGAGTTGTGTGGGAGTGTTGATCTGCTTGAAGCAGAAGGGTTCTGCAAAGGGATCTGGACAGGCTGGATTGAGGTCAGTTCTGAGGTTTAATCAGGTCAAGTGCTGAGTCCTGCACTTGGGTCACAACAACCCCATGCAGCGCTCCAGGTCTGGGGCTGAGTGGCTGGAAATCTGCCTGTCAGAAAGAAACTCAGGGGTGCTGGTTGACAGCCAGTTGGAGATGAGCCAGCAGTGTGCCCAGGTGGCCAAGAAGGCAAACAACATCCTGGATCAGCAATGGTGTGTGCACAGCAAAAGTAGCAACTGATTGTACCCTTGGACTCAGCACTGGCGAGGCTGCACCTCAAATACTGTGTTAAGTTTTGGGCCTCTCACTTACAAGAAAGACATTGAGATGCTGCAGCATGTCCACAGAAAGGCAATGAAGCTGTTGAAGTGTCTTGTGAGGAGTGGTTGAGGGAAGTGGGATTACATAGGCTGGAGGAGGTTGAAGGAAGATTTCATTGCTCTCTACAATTCCTTAAAGGGAGGTTGCAGTGAGGGGGAAGTTGCTCTCTTTTTAAGATCAGGCGATAGAATGAGAGGAAATGGCTTGAAATTGTGCCAGGGGAGGTATATGTTGGACATTAGGAAAAAAATTCTTTACTGAGAGAGTGGTCAGGCATTGGAACAGGCTGCCCACAGAGGTGGGGGAGTTCCCATCTCTGGAGGAGTTCAAGGAGCCTGTGGATATGGCACTTTGGGGCATGACTGAACAGTGATGGATCGATGGTTGGACTCAATGATCTTAGAGACCTTTTCCAAGTGAAACAACTCTATAATTCTGTGACATGCCAGTTTACCGGCTTTAGCTGAACCTATTTTTGTAGCTTACTCAAATTTATTTCCAAGGTTAGCAATGCTGTTGCAGCACAACAGAACCTCCACAAGACTCCATCTTCAGGTAGAACAGGATCCCAGTTTCCGATACAAACTTTGGCTGTTGTTGCTGTTTCTTCATAGTGCAACTTTTTGTCACAAATCTGCATTTGTCCCTGTTGCTATTTACTGAATCATTACAATTTTTGTTGTGAGACAAAGGTATAACTTTCTCTGCTCCATCTGTTCTCTGAAGGGTAATATAAATGATACTACTCTGACCTTTTTAGTATTCTGTAATTTGATTCGCTTGCCATTCCTATGCCCTTCTGTTTGTAACCTCAGCAACCTGAAACTAGAATGGTCACTCAGTCAAAACACAGAATACTGAAAAGGTCACAGAAGTAGAATTTACTGCATCTGCTTCTCAGGGCACACTGAGCAGTAAAGTAGTGGTACCTGGTTCTGATGATTTATTTCCTAGAGGACTGAAAAAGAGGCAATCTACTGTCCTTGGGACAAGATGTTTGAGGGGAAAAGTTCTGCTTCCACCAAAATAAGTGCTGTAGTGGTGAACAGAAATCAAGCCAGGACACATAGAATCATAGAATGATAAGGTTGGAAGGGACCTCAAGGACCATCTAGTTCCAACCCCCTACCATAGGCAGGGACACCTCCCACTAGTACAGGTTACTCAAGGCCTCTTCCAACCTGGCCTTGAACACCTCCAGGGGGGGAGCAGCCACAACCTCCCTGGGCAACCTGTGCCAGTGTCTCACCACCCTCACTGCAAAGGACTTCCTCCTAACAGCCATACTGCTGCTTTAATTTCTTTCTATTAAAACCAGCAATAGATTCAATAAAGCATATTTTCAAAGTTTACTGGCCTTTAAATTATTTTTTCTTCTTCACTTCAGTTGAGTGGATAAGTAAATGAGGTGGGAACTCTGCAGCTTATTAAAGCAAGCTTGTCAAGATGGAAAAAAAAATTGTGAAGCTACTGGAAAATGTTTGTAGTGCACAAAGAATTTCTGCTAAAGGTTTACAGGCTTGCAGATTTGTGCTTGTGATGCCTTGTCTTATAGTCTTACATTCTGTGATGTGGTTCTCTGAAGGGATACAAAGTTGACAGCCTCTTCTTGCACGTTCCTGCCTGCACATGAATAGTTTCCTTTCTTCAGTGTAATCCTCCTCCCTCAAAAATCCATGATGCTGACTAAATTAAGGTGTTTAGCTCTACAGAAATGCAAGCAGGGAAAAATTAGGCCTGAGAAATTTGCTTAATGAACTGCGACTGAGTCAATATTAGAGTCAAAGAGTCTCCATTTTCACCTGGCACACGCAGAGCCACTGCAGCACTGCTTTATTAGTTGGGGAAAAGAAGATAGTTTATTAGGTTTGAATTTGCAGGTTGTGTATCAGGTGTTTTGGTTATTTTGCTTTTAGAAACAAAAGAGCAAATGTAGATGTTGTTTGGATACACACTTAAATGAGCTGGCTGTGGTGTATTGAATAAAAATTAGATGCTTTAATATATTAGCTGCATATGGACATGGAATTGTCTGGAAAAAAAACCCAGTATACAGGTAATGGAATTGGGTACTTGCAGTGAGTGGATCCTTTGGAGCCTTTTTTAGTGTAACATTGAAGGTTGTGCTTCAAAGAAGGTGCTGCGTCTGCAGCAGCTGGTAGCACATCTCTGTTTTTTTGGCAGTGCATTTGGTTGTCCTTATGATCCTCTACTCATCCAGGCTTGTCAGAGCACACCACAGTACCTTCTCAGACTCTGTATTTGTATTTCCATCCAAAAGAAGTATGTGGAAGAAGCATTTCCACTGAGGTCTCATTCCCACACCAGTATGATGTGACCAGAAATCCCCCTCAAGGCAGCAGGACTTGGAGGTAAGTCCTGGGTAGAAGTAAGAGCTGGCTTAGTTGTACAATTTTATTGCCAGAGCTTTGAAAATATGCCAGAACTCAAAGAGTTTTGAACTCAGTGGGAGTCTTCCCATTCACTTCAGCAGCATTGGAGGCATCAGGGAGATGACAGTTGCTATCATTTGCTGAGATTGCTCACAGTATCAATTGCAACTGCAAGGAAACTTACTTGACAGGACATATGTGATCCTATTACTGCCTCTCCCAAATATCAAGCATGGCAGCCTACTAACTCAGCCTTCAGCCTGTCAGGTACAGTGAAAAGTTAAAAGCTGCATCCTCTTTTTATTTTAGGTTTCTGGTAAATTGATTATTTATTGGTTAGAAGTGGCAGATGTTATTTTTAAATCTGTGAAGGGCCCTCATTTGACATACTAGATGGATTGCATGTAAATAGAAGCTAAAAATGTTTCTGGATGTATATAAAATCACAGAATCATTTCAATTGGGTAAAGACCTCTGTATCCATCAAGTCCAACTGTCAACCTAGCAACACCATGGCCACAATGGTCAGGACAACGAGCACACCTAAATTGTAAGCTTGCTGATAATGTTTAATTTATTTTCTTTTTAAGGTGGTAGTGACTTGGGGAAAGAAAAATTCCTTAGCTCCTTTTCTCTGCTCCTATGTAGAGCAGGAACAGAACAAATAACTTAGCTCTTTAGGCTAAACATCTACAATAAAATCAAGTTAAAAATGTTAACGTGCTGTGATGGTTTGGGAGTTCCCTGCCCCCCACACTTTGTAAAATCTCCCAGACTAGAACTCAGCCAGCTGGAAGTTAAGGACTGAAGCTCTGTTTACAGTTCAGCACAATGTACAAGCAGAGATATACACAACAGACAGGAATAGTTACAGACATATACAAGTGAAAGGTAGCACAGAAACACAACTCCCCTCCCAGAAATCAGAGACCCCAGGAGGGGCTCCCAACCACCCTTCCACCTTCTCCCCACCTCTGTACCTTACCCCAAAGTTTGCCTTATGTGCAAGGTAAGTTAGGAGGATTGACTAGGGGAGTTAGAAGAAAAGTGGTTAGTGAAAATTAATCAGCAGAGGAGCCAGAGCCGAAGCTGCTAGACCACCCCAGACGCTGTGCTGTGTCCCCAGCGAGAGACAGACAGAATGCCTGAGCTATGCTTTGGTTATTTTTCCAAAAACAATTTTCAGCAAGCCTATGAGTGAAATAGACATCACCATGTTCCTTTTACAACCTGCAGTGTAATTTTCTCTATTAAAAATTCTAATTAGCCTCAAACCAGCACACATGCTAAGAATGTGAATAGTTCCAGGATATCAGAGGTTGCTTGCCTCTGCTGTTAAATTCTTGGGAAAATCCCTTGCATAGTTCTGTCCTGGGCCAACAAAACCAAATCCTGAACATGGTTGGGAAATGAGCACAGATTTAAAAGTCAGCTATGGTGAGGAAATGAGAATTCAGTAGTACAGACAGAGGCCATTCTATACAAGCAGCCTTCACTGCCAGGAAATTGTCCCAAGCATGTTTAATTTACTACTCTTGTCACAGTCTAAGTGTCCAAGACTAAAAATAAACACATTCACTGAATATTTTAATCATGTAGCAATCTTTACTTATTGCCTCCATAATACACAGACTTCCATCTCAAATCCAGCCTCACTTGTCCTCTAGAGGATGGAGAAAGCAGCTTTCTGTCCAGTAGAGGGTGGCTGATGTGTGCTGAAGATCTAATTTATCAGACCTCTTACTCAGGCAGGTATCTAAAGCAGTTGGGAATGTTTCTGCTCGGGGGCTGAAAGGGTTTCAGTGTGCTGATGACACAGCTCTGTGTTTCAACACTCAGTCACACATCATGGTGCCTCATTTTGGGAGGATCATGGAGATAGGTGCGATGGCTGATGGGTTATCTGGAGAAGAGTTCAAAATAAGACTGCTGCATTTGTGAAAGATGCAAAAGAGTTTTCTATGTATTTCAGAGCTCTCTTTTCATGGCACATAATGGTTTTGAATAAGGTTGGTTTCAGCTGAAGCTTTCAATTGTGTTGAGTGAGTTGTCTGGTAGGTAATGCATGAAATTTTACCCTTTCTTCCACAACTTAACCTATGACCTCTCCATCTTTGGAATTTGCCTATTGCAATGTGTTCACCACAATATGTTCAAAAGATGAAGTAAGAGAGTCACATACAGGTATTTGAAGTTTATTTACCTCTATATATCCTTTTTTTTTTTTTTTTTTTTTAATCAGGAGGAAAAATTAATCAATATTGTTGCCATCTTCCTCTTTTATATTGGTTGTCAGTTTTAAATGACCAGAGCATTTTCTTCTTGGGCAAATGGTTCAGGCTCCATATCACATCAGATTAATCCCTACTGGGCCAGAAATTTTCTAGCTGTGCAGATTTCCAGGGTAGGTATGGTTTTCCAAGGAAGGGAAGGGCAGTTAACAAATCACTGTGAGAAAAAGTTCCTTTCTTGTGTGTCGTTTGATTAAGACCTCAATTAAGGTTGAAAGTGCCAAAATGTTATACTGAGTAGATCTGTTAGTTTCCTTTTGCATTTCTTTGTCATTTCATATCTTGTTTTGAAAGGCAGGAATAATATATTGGAGGAATAGATGTTAGGAAGAAGTTGTTTACAGTGAGGGTGGTGAGGCACTGGCACAGGTTGCCCAGGGAGGTTGTGGCTGCTCCCTCCCTGGAGGTGTTCAAGGCCAGGTTGGAAGAGTCCTTGAGTGACCTGTGCTAGTGGGAGGTGTCCCTGCCTATGGTAGGGGGTTGGAACTGGATGATCCTTGAGGTCCCTTCCAACCTTACCATTCTATGATTCTATGATTCTATATTACTCTTCCTGTTCTAGGGTGATTATTAATTGGAATAATTGGAAGCAAAAAAATATTGCTACCCATATTATGAACTCTGTCATCCAACACATGTACTGCTCTTAGTCTGCTAATGTCAACATTCCTATTTACTTCTGTGAAACCAAACTGAAATGTGAGTTTACGATAGCTGCAGGTTAAAGACAACATTTTCAACCCTGAATGTCTAAATGTAGGCACAAAAGTACCCAGCAGAAAGTCACAGCAGTGGCCAAAGTTACTTCATTGACATTTAAGTTTGAGTATTTTTCTCTGTTTGGCTTGTTCAAACTGACACTACTGATCTGTAACATAGCTGGAAAACCTTGATTTGTTGTCATTTCACAGAAGCTGTGTTGTGCCATGACAGAGTCAACTTCTGAAAGTTTTTATGTGCTTGTGAAAGTCTGAGCTTTCATCACGCCATGGAGAGCATGGCCACTGACATAAAAGTGCGCCAAGCCTCTCCGCTGCATTCATAATGGGAGGCAATAATTAGGATAACTACTTCATTCTAATTGCAGTGAACTGTTCGCATCTCACAGTATCACCAAGGTTGGAAGAGACCTCAAAGCTCATCAAGTCCAACCAGATACCATAGCCCTCAAGACCAGACCATGGCACCAAGTGTCATGTCCAAACGCACCTTGAACACCTCCAGGGTGACTCCACCACCTCCCTGGGCAGCCCATTCCAGCAGTCAATGACTCTCTCAGTCAAGAACTTTCTCCTCACCTCCAGCCTAAACTTCGCCTGGTAAAACTTGAGACTGTGTCACAAAGGAGGGTTGTATGTCAAAGGAGGTTAGAACAGAAAGACAATCTTTGGGTTGGATTTCCAGAAGGAACTGATTAACAACTGTTCTGGTTTAAGGCTTAGCTTAGTTTTTGTGTCTAACTGTAAACAAGGAATATGAACTTTCCAGAGATGATGAACAAAAAAAAAAAAAAGGTAAATAATTTGCTGGAAGATGCAAAAGGAGGGGATTATGCCCCTCTGCTCCTGTCAGAACCAACCTGGAGTCCTGTGTGCAGTTCTGGAGTCCCCTGAACAGGAAGGACATGGAACTGTTGGAGTGGGTCCAGAGGAGGCCACGAAGATGCTCAGAGGGCTGCAGCAGCTCTGCTGTGAGGACAGGCTGAGAGAGTCTCATACACAGGGACACCTCCCACTAGCACAGGTCACTTAAGGCCTCGTCCAACCTGGCCTTGAACACCTCCAGGGAGGGAGCAGCCACAACCTCCCTGGGCAACCTGTGCCA